>CAOLHI010003191.1:0-195507 GCA_948474755.1 Ctenosaura bakeri | reverse complement strand
CCTCCCCCCTGCCCCAAGATTCTCATCCCAGTAGAACAAAACAGGAACCCAGAATGAGACATCTATCAGCCATAAACGATCGGCACAGCTGTTTGAACTAGCCCCATCTAGGTATCCTTAATATCATACTACTCATAACACCTACAAAGAAGGCAAAAGGGACATTTTCAGCCAATGGCTCACAGTTCCTCATAGGTAACTTTCCAAGGGTTGTGTTCCTGCAATCACCACAGCCAAATCCCACAGAAACGCATATGCATTCCTAGCAGAGATCCATCGATTCATACCTAGACACATTCACCATTAGCACTCATCCATACAAATGTTGTCCTCTCGTTCAGATGCCTGCCAACCCACCAAGGAGTCACACAACCTCATGATCATCCAGTTCTTCTTTGGTCCTTTATTTAGCTACCCTAATTTCTTCTCTTTGTTACTCCTCTCTATCTTTGCAATGTTGTTGCTGCAGTATGCCTTTGTTTCCAACTCACACAGGCCCTAAAATGGCCCTATCATGGTTTTTTCTTGGCAAGATTTGTTCAGAGGGGTTTTGCCATTGCTTTTCACTGAGGCAGAGAGCATGTGACTTGCCCAAGGGGGTTCCACGAGCAAACAGCAATTTGAACCCTGGTCTCCCAGAATTTTAGTTCAACAAACCCTTTTGGTTTTATCCATTCCACTGAAACCTGTCCTGTTCTTGTTGCCGTGTGCCTTCAAGTCATTTCCAACTTGTGGCCTTCATGCATTTTTCTGTAATTAAGACTATGCGACTGCTCACGGTCATCCAGTCATCCATGGCTGAGTGGAGAATCGAAATCCTGGTCACCAGGGTCATACCCAATGCTCAAACCAATATAGCTGTTATGTAGCTTCATGTCAACTTGACTTAGAGCCACCCTATAACAGGTTTTTATTGGTAAGATATATTCAGAGGAGGATTGCCTTTGCTTCCTCTTAGGTTGAGGGAATATGAGAACCCTAGGTTCACCCAGTGGGTTTCCACAGCCAAACAGGGATCCAAACTGTGGTCGCTCAGACTCCTAGTCTAACACCCAAATCACTACACCTATCCAATTCTATCAAGTCATTCTCCATCATTTGCCTTTACTAACATCTTTCCTGCTCTCAACTGTCCTGCTCCCCTTCTTATTTCAATCCAATCCTTCACCAAAGGAAAGAGTAAGCTGCCAAGGCACACAGTAGTCACTTTATTCCTGTACTGCCTGACTTCCACATGGAGTGCCAGCCTTGTCTGATTCTTGCTGAAGGCCATGTTTAACAAACTGATAGTTAAAGTTCAAATGATTTCACAGTACACCCCGGTTGAACAGTTTAAAGTCAGCCCAACAGTAGCATTGATCTTATTTTCTGCTTCTATACAAGAGCTTTTGGAACGGGAACAAATTTGTTTCTTGTAAAAAACTATTTTTTAAAAGCCCACAAACTTCTCTGGAGCAAATTTCATGGCCGAAGCAGCAAGATTTTCTTAGAAACTGAGTAACAATTTCCCTCTTTGTAAGAAAAAATCCATCATTTTGAAGAAAGCTTGAGGTGCCCACACAATTCCACTAAATTTAAGTTAGTTCTGGTTCATGGCCATGATTCCCACATTACTTTTTTTAAAAATTGGAATGCCCAAATCTAAGTAGTACACACACTGTTGATTCAGTACTCCCTAAACGCTACTCCATAAAAGCATGTAACCTTGAGCTGATCTTTTCTGAGAAAGATTTCAAGATCTGAGATCATGAGATACTGAGATCTTTTTCAATTCTACTCAGAAGCAAGCCCACTGGATCAAGAGGCCTTCATTCCCGGTTACGTACGTACACAATTGCTGTCTAACACTGAACCTGAAATTCTTTTCGGTTTATTTTAACATTTCTTGCCATAACATTTTGGCTCTTTAGTTACAATAAGAAGAGTACCAGAAGATTATTTTTTTAAATGAAAACTTAAAATAGTGGAATATTGGCAGAAAAGCTTCATGAAATCTTGCTTCTCTTCTCTCTCTCTCTCCACTTACCTCTTTGAGTTCGGCTTTAGGCATGTTATCTAGTCGAATTTTGGTCCAATATTTGTCCAGAAGAGTAGCATGACTATTTTGCTGTTTGTACCAACCACCACCGTAACTGAAGACTCTAAATTAATCAAGTTGCAAATTAATGTCTATACTATTAAAACATTATAAGTATTATAGTTTAAACGAAACTGAATAAGCCTTTATGCCTGCCATGAGTTCTACAAGGTTCCTATACCACAGTGCTACATTTGAAGGAATCACAGTCCAGAAATAACCAATATAAGAAACTTTAACTCATCACCTACCACCACCACCCCCGCCCATTTGTGCAACAGCATACTAGATTTAGTTTGACTCAAGCAACATGACTATCTGTATTTACACTTAGCTACACACATAATTTTAATACTACTTACAGCTATTTTTATATGTTATATAATCTTCACAAAAGCATCCACGTTATATAATTTCCTACCTTCTTGTTGCAAAAAGATGGAAGCCAGGAGCCACTTGTATACAATCACTTCGTCCTGGAATCAATAGCTCACCATGTTCCAGAAGAGGAATTAACACAGAGATCTAAGAAACAGAAAACCAAGCACAGTATTGCAAAGGGCAGTATCTAGACTATAAACTTGGTTTTACATGTGTAATGGGAATTTGCTATCTAGTGTTTCTCTCAACAGCTCCCTGCATCCCCTCTGAAAGCAGCTTCCAAGTATCAAAGAACAGCAGTCCCCTGTACATTTCACGTACCAGGAAAACCTTGATGGACACCTCCCGTCCATTTCAGACAAAAGAGAGTGTTATCTTATTGTTCAAGGAGCTGTAAGGATCTTGTCTCATACTAACATTCCTAAGAGTAAAAATCTGTCTTTCCAAAGGTGACCAAGCATAAATGTTTCAGGAGATGTTAATATTTCGTTATTAATAAATTGCGTTTTAAACACAAACCCAACTGAATGTTGAGTCTCATACATACAGGGAGTGCCGTACAGGTTAAAATATTTCATGTAAGGTAATATCAAAAAAAACAGTACACAAAATTTTCATGCAAAGTTGAACAGTTTTCTACTAGATTGTCAGTCCAACAGATAGTTAGGAGTGGCTAGTGTTAAAAAGACACTGGGAAGGGATACAAAGGACTTCTCCCAATGCCAAAAGGATTGGCCCTGTCAAGTGTCAATGTTTTAGCAGGACTCTTTCCAGGTAAGCAATGCCAAATAGTTTAGTTTCCTGCACCAACAGAGCCATCAGGGATACAATACGTATCAGGCTGAAAGCATGACAAACTATCAAGAAGCGTTGGGAGAAAAATCTATTCAGATATCCAGAACACTGTGGAAATTCGTTCTACTGAATGTTCTGGTATGTCTTCCCAGCAATGTTATATATGAAAGATGGGGAACTCAACAACGCAACAAGATCATTATTTCTAAAAGAGCAAATTAATAATAAATAACCTGATTATTGCTACCTGCCCTGAAGTATAGATTCTCAACCTATAATAGTGCTGTCATGCAATGTCTCCAGAGACGCTAACAACAATTTTCATCCCAAGTATTTATAGAAACATACCACATCAAGAGGAGCATAATCAATATCTTCCAGGAGTATCCAATACCCCTTGCTGACTGCTTGGGTCAAGGTCCCTGGCTGCCACACGAACTCTCCTGGTACATCTGTACAACGATACATGCCCAGTAAAGTCTGTCAAACAGGGAGAGAAATTCTAATTAGGAAAAATACACACCTTCACATTTGCCTTAAAATATTTATGAAAACATGAAAGATTCCTGAAGCACAACTTTTTTCAACTCCTTTTCTTCTAAATTTGATATGCTAGAAATCAGAGAAAGTGACATACATTTTGAAACTTCTTTGTGCAAGAAAGCGTAAAACATTATTTGGAAAATTACTTCCTATGACCTGAGGTTATAACCACAATCAGCTATTTATATTCATGCACAGTATAATATGTCTCTGTAATGTATGAACTACAAAAGAAGACACTGCAGTTAAGTTAATCAGTGAGCGCTCCTGACTCAAATCCTTCCTTAATGAGTTGTAGCTTTAGAGAAACAAAATGGTAGCTGATAATTAACAGAAGGTAGAGGCACCTTTTATGTATATAGATAGTACTGCTTCTAACAGTATTCCTACTTTGTTACTGTGGGTTTTTTTTAAAGGATTCATTTACATCATTGTTGTTGTGTGCTATCAAGTTCCTTCCAAGTTATGGCAATGTTAGGTGAACCTACCATGGGGTTTTCTGGTGCTAAGTATGAGATGCGCCCAAGTGAGTTTTCATGGTCAAGCAGGGAACTGAATCCTGGTCTCCAGGGTCATAGCCCAAAGCTCAAACCACTAGACCAGGCTGGCTCTCACACCACATCATATCAAGAGGAAAATGAACTGTTAAATTGGTAATGAAAACCACGACACTAGGTTTTCTTCTATTACTATAGTATGAACTAAAGTACTAACATGTGGTCCACTTTTGCAGTTTCAGTATTCCGGAACTTCAACTCACTGTAATCCATTAAGACTGAATTATTTTTTTCAACAACAACAACAACGATTATAATAATTGATGATGATGGTCATTCATTCCAGTAAAACTACCATATTTGCCGGGGTATAAGACACCTTTTTCTCCCCAAAGTGGCTCTTAAAAACGGGGTGCATCTTATACGCCGGAAGCCCCCCTTTCACCCACCCATTCACCTCGCTGAGACTAAATGCATGTGAAAGGGAGGAGGTGAAAGGAGGACTCCCATGAGGTTCTGCTGCACTGGTTCTGACCCGGACCTCTCCTGCCTTTTCTAGACATTTTCTTTATGCCCAGAAAAGGTGGAGAAGGGTCTGGGGGAGCCCCACACTGGCACTGGCTCTGCCCCCAGACCCTCGCCTACCTTTTCTAGGCATTTTCCTTTTATCTAGGAAAGGCAGGGGAGGGACTGGCAGGGGAGGGACCGTTGCCTCAAGACCTCCCTAGACCTCTCCCTCTCTTTCTTATCCATTTTGCCCTGGTGGGAGAATTCCCACCAAGGCGAAATGGAAGGGAACATGGGAGGGGGAAGCCTCGCTGCCATAGTAAAACAGTTTCCCCCTAAAAATAACCATTAAAAATGGGGTGTGTCTTATATGCTGGCATGTCTTATACACCGGCAAATACGGTACATGCTTTCTGCATAACCCAGTATCAGCCTTAAGTGGTCACTACTATATTATTAAATTTTAAAATGTATACATACTGAGTTGGTTATTTTATTTCATACATAAAATGGCATAAACATGTTTCTCATTACCTTGCTGTCAGTTTGATCTCCGAGTTGAACTTTGAGAATATGAGGTGGCTTTGTTCTTCCGGTAACTGCTGCCAAAAACTCAACCAGGGATGTTTTGCCACTTCCTACTGGTCCTTCAAGTAACACTGCATTTTGTGATGATACAGCCATAGCAAGGTTTTGAAGATTTGTGCAGGTAGACTTTACCAGCACAAATTTGTTCACAATGTTTTCCTGTTGGGGTAGAGAAGGCAATATTTTCAGCTAAAAAAACTGGATTGAAGCATTAAAAAGGCACAGGATATAAAGTAATGAATTTGGTTAGGTTTCTATTTCTTCTTAACCGTCTCAGGGATGAATGAAACAAGAGAGAAAATAAGCAGCCATGGGAGACAGTGTGAGATTTCGATCAAGACAACAACACAGGGAAGGGGGCTTAACACTTTCTCCTGTTCCTTTTTCTTCCACAGAAGGTCCCCCAAACCTGCTATTCGCTTCTTTCCTGTTATTTTCTCCAATGGCACCTTTAGGGCAAGTAGAAATACAGGGGCAATTGTGAGGGGATAGAAGTCCAGATCATTTCATTTCCCTCAGGTGCTACTTTTAAACAAGAAAAATCATGAGATTAATTAAATTTCATTTCATTTATTAGGAGTTATATGCCTCTTTCCATCACAAACACAGTCTTGAAGAAATCACCCTTAAAAGACACAAAAATTACTATCAGTATACCAAAAGGAAATGAAATAAATATAAACCCTAAATACTATAAGATAATAAACTGGGCTGAGCAATGGTTACATGCAGTTTCCACATGTTCTGCTCTGACAATATATTCACTCTTTCAGTACAGAGCTGTGTTGGCCAATCCAATTATTAGTAAGAAGTACTCTAGGAAAGCTGAGGTAATTACTAGGACATTTGAAATGCTTAAGAAAGAGGTGCAAAAAGTGTATCCTAAAAGCAATCCAAGGCCAGGTGTCAGAAAATCAGTCAGTCCTTGGGGATGCAAGGTGAAGCAATAAACAAGGCTGTAAAGCATATGGGCCATATATAGGGAGTTCAGGTTAGGAATCAGGAACAGACAAACATGGAGCTTAAAGCAAAAAGTAGTATTGCTTTGAGCAACAGGTCAGAGAAGCTGAAACAGTTTAGGGAAACAGTAAAGCTAAAGACTCCTAGGCCTACCCAGTTCCCAGCTGCCACTCTCAAGGCCTTCAGATGCCACCCATCTGAGAACATCTAGAATGCAGAAAGACACTGCCTGAGTGGGAACTCTTCTGCACTAGGTGCCAGAAACAAACTGGCACCCAGGGCAGATAAATTATAACTAAACTTATAAAACTCAAAGTGGCTCAGCTCAGTCAATAGCCTGGCCACTGAACTGTGCAGCAGCTTCAGTTTCATCAAAGTCAAGTCCATACACAATGCCCTGCAGTAACCTTGCTGTGGAGATTACCAGAATAGACCACTGATGCTTAATCACTTGAAACAGATTCGAAGTTTTGTTTCACCTCTA
The DNA here is from genome assembly GCA_948474755.1 of Ctenosaura bakeri. Classification (NCBI taxonomy): domain Eukaryota; kingdom Metazoa; phylum Chordata; class Lepidosauria; order Squamata; family Iguanidae; genus Ctenosaura; species Ctenosaura bakeri. Next base: position 188,675 of record CAOLHI010003191.1, on the reverse strand, counting down.
ACAATGGGAGATTATTTGTGAATCATGTCAAAATACCCTGAAAGCACCAGATACCATCTGATCTTGGAAGCTAAGCAAGGTCAAGCCTGATCAGAATTGGGAAGAGAGAATGCCAGGCAATACTCAGGCTATCTGATGTGAGGACCAGCATTTTTTTTTCCTCAGCATGTCAGGGACTAGCACCATATTTATTTCCATTGTTACAACTGTTTCTTTCTTTCCTGGAAATTCATCATGGACCAGCAGCCACTGGCTCAAAGACTGGTACTCTGAATAGCACTATGATAGGCTATATTCAGAGGCAGGCAATGGCAAACCACCTCTGACTAGTCTTTAGCTAGGAAAATCCTATGACAGTCATGGGATTGCCATGGGTCAAGAGGTGATGCCAAGACATATACCTCTTTTATTTGTGAATCACATGTTTACCACTTCAAGTTGCACGACAGAAAAAAGGCAGGATATAAGCTTAATAAATAAATACAATGTGCATGTGGATCTGTTATTCCAGTTATGATATGTCTGGTGAGAGCACTAGATATCCTTTTAATATCAAATAATTTGGCCTTTGCTTGACCCTTCTCTGCCACCCTACTCCACGTGTTTGCAGAAGTCCACCGGACAAGCACGAATTGGGCACGGCCGTTAATGGTTGTACATTCCAAAACCTCATTCAGGCAGGCAACTTAAGCCTCTCCAATGCTTTAGGGAAAAACCTCCCTGCAAACCGGCTTTGCTCAGCGCATACCTACACAAAGCCGCACGGCCAAGAGCCGAGCCATTCCTTTATATCGGGCCATCAGAGTACTGGCCATACTATTGTCATCCAGTGTTAAGTTCATCATGCAAAACCTGACCTTTTCCAACTCCTTTGTCCAGCTCTAAAATCCCTTTGTTCTCACCAAGCATAGCATAGCCTGTAGGCATGATCCACTCTATAAAAAGACACCACTTTTGGGACTACCTCAGACTACTTTGGACTTCCATCCCACCTTGCTGCCAGTTGTCCAAGGAAACTCCCCTCAGCGAACCCCATTGAGCTTTCTCTCCCGGAACCCCGTCTTTCTCTCCAGGACTACGAAAGCAGGTGTCGTATTACCCACTCCCTTGAAACTCCATTTCTATTTCTAAGTTAGCTAGTATTTGTCGTGTCTTTCATGTTGCTTATTCTTAATAAAATATAATTTGTTACTTTAAACCCTTGTCTAACTGCTCTCTGACCCGATGCTGTATACATAGGGTTAAAGATCCTAGTTGAAGTTACCCTGCCTCTCGTTAGCTTAAGAGAGTGCTCGAGCTTAATTTCCCCATCTTGTGCTTTTATTTGGTAATTTGGGTGCCCCTCCTGGGACCCCCAACATACAGGGTAACAGATCTCCCACAAGATCATAAAGAAACTGCTGCCTCCCTGGCTTCTGATTGTACACTCCTTTCTATTTCTACAGCTCTGCACTGAGCTCACAGCTTTAAAGTTTAAAAGTGGTTTCTTTACTTCAAGGATCCTCCTGTCTTCCTTTCTGCCTGACAGATGAGCACCACTCTTTACTATTAACAACAATCACAGCTGGGAGGTGGAGAAGTGTGTCTCACTTGTTTCCTACCTCTCAACTTCTACAAGTGATAAATATGAGAACCAACAGAGCAAAAGAAGTACACGCATTCAGGAAAGAGTTCCAGCACTATCTTCCTGAATGAGCTATTTGTGCTCTTTTCCTCAAATTGATTGTTTGACGTCATTAAATATACCACACATTAAATCATTAAGTGTCATTCTGTCAGCACTGAATGAATTGCAGCCACTCCCTTGTTCTGATAACTCACTAGTTACCTCTTGTTACTCAATATAGCAGAACCTTTCAGCATTAAACCAAAGCAAAGAGCATACCATTTAATATACTTTCCCCAAAATTGATCTGATGAAAAGCGAAGATCAAGTGAAAGTGACTTTAGAACATCTCAGCAATCTTTCTCTAGACCAGGGGTGAGAAAGTGAAGACTAGGGATGGGATGGAAATTCACCAATTTTCTGTATGGCATTGAAAGTAGAGTTCCTGATCCCTTTGGGAACTGGTTTGGACATAAAAAAAAAAATCACAAAGTTCCTGCAGCCCTTCCTCCAAGCCCCAATCCTGGCAACAGTTTGTGAAAAAAGATTTTTCAGCTATCAAAGCAGCCACGAGAGAGGAAACTGTAAAGTTATCTTACAGCCTCTAGTCAAGATTTGTATCAAAGACTGGGGTTTGTGGGGAGGGAAGTTGTGGGAAAAACTGAAACTAGATTGCCAGCTGTCAAATACCTGCAACTCACCCACCATATTTCAAAGAAATCCTGCCTAAAGGCTTTGAAAATATGCTTGAGCTGTTAAAACTGCTTGAGGGGTGGGGTGGTCATAACTCATCAATTTGCTTACATTTTCTCCAGGTCCAAATTGTTGTCTAGGCAGCACAACTCCGCACACTGCTACCACCTTTGCAGAGAGATCAGAAGACACAAGCTCCCCCTGAGTGTACCGAAGCTCCTCCTCTTTGTTCCACAAGGTCATGTCAGGATTGGCCAAGACAAGGGCATGCTCAACATTCTGCATACGTGATTCTTCCAACAACCTGCCAAAATCACAAATGTGATTGTTACAGTGCTTTGAACAAGACAAGACAAATTTACTAAAGCATGTAAAGATTTATCACACAAGAAAATTGCTTACTTAAGTCTGAAATGTATTAATTCTTCTGGATTAAAGAGCTTCTTCAGGAAGGACAATCTATGTTCATCATTCATGCATGTAACCAGTGCAAGACAACTGGCAGTATACCTAGGAAGCAAAAGGTTGAGTAAAATTTTATCTGGCATTTATAAGGTTTATTTCAGAGGACTGTGGCCTAACTTATCGCATGCACAATCCTTCTGTTTCTCTAGGTCAGAATTTAGCAATCTGTAGCCATCCAGGTATTGTCAGACGTCAATTCCTATTAGCCTCTGCCAGCGTGGCCACTGGTGAGGCATGATGGAGACAACAACAGTTCATCAACTTTGGGAGTGTCACAAGTTCTCTACCCTTGCCCTAAGTTACTAGTTTTCAGCTTGTGGATCATTGTGGGCAAATAAAATTGTCCTTACATAGGTGAGTAAAATACAAACCCACTGACACCCCTCACAAAAACCCTCAACAACCCCCCCCCAATGCTTTTGAGGTGAAGAGACGTGCTCAAATGCCCTGAAAGCCCAGAAAGGCTTCAGGGGCATATCCAGAAAAAGTCAGATTTTTTTTTAAAAAAAAGCTCTTAAAGGGGACTACTAACGATGCAATGTCACTTCCTGGTATCCAAAGTGGTTGCCAAAATGTTGAAGTGTGGCTTCCACAGGAGAGCAAAATGGCATTCTGTGGCCCATGTGCTCTGGAGAGTGGCCACCCCAGTCTAAATGATATGTGAAAGTACCTTCTACACAGGGGTTCTGCTAGATCTGATTTGTCTCTCAGCAAAAGGTTAAACAACTAAACATATCCATTCTTCTTTATGGTTAATCCTGACAATATTACCATAGCTTGTCAGAAACTGTCCTTTTGCAAGTCATTTCAGAAGCTTACTGTGGCTCAGTAAGCATCTTTTCAGTTTTAGAACCCACTGTAACCTGAGTCAATGAGTTCCTTGCCACAACTTTTTAAGCTACCCACTGACTGAGAAGTAAAATGATTATAAGTCATTTTGTATTTTACACATTAAAAATGATATACAAATTAAAAAAAAAACCCTTACCATCGAACTAAAGTATCATGACTTCTCAGCAATGGAACACAAACACTCCAGTCCCATAACTCTCTGAACACAGACTGTTCTTTTTGTAGAAATTTATAGGCTGCCTCCATGAGATCCCTTAACTTCATTCTTCGGCGCCCATAGCGAACCATGTTTGTATCTGAGCTCTCAAGAAAGAGCCTCTGGAACACTGGTGAAGTATCCTTAAAATATCTCAAAGCAAATCTGCAAGGAACAAAGATAATGAAAATGGCCAAAACTATATCCTGAATAATGAGCAATTTCAGTTCTTCTGATGAAACAGAAAGGTTTTGACCACGCTGCAACAGAACAGTTAATCTTTATCAAAGCTGGGAAGAAGCTGACAAAAACTGTAGCTCCTCTATAGATTGCCATAAAAATTAACCCTTCACTTCAGCAGATTGTTTTAATCTACATGAGGAAACTTAAAAGGCAGCAACAATACATTTTCCATCCTAAAGCAGATGCAGGAACAGCCTTTTATCCCTTGTTTTCCTTAAACCTTAGTATCCAATTCAATCCTATCTTTCTTTCTTTCTTTTTTTAATTCAGAAGCAGGTTCCACTTCCAAGTAAATGTGTAACAACTGAAGCCTTATCTTCACTTTAGGTTTTTTCAGTGATAGGAGGATTTCATATGTGTAACTAGTTTATGTAACTACCCAAGTAGAAAGCCTGCACATGTAGCAAAACAGAACTATGTATTTTCCGGCGTATAAGACGACCTTTTAATCCCCGAAAAACTTTGCAAATGTCGGGGGTCATCTTATACGTCGGGTGTGGCGGGGAGGCCGCTGCCGGCGGCACAGGGAGCGGCCCGGTCGGTGCAGGGGGAGGTCCAGCTGAGCCCGGGCCCGCCCCTGTCTCGGAGGCCGCTGCCGGCGGCGCGGGGAGCGGCCCAGTCGGCGCGGGGGGAGGCCCGGCTGAGCCCGGGCCCGCCGCTGTCTCAGGCCACTGCCGGCGGCGCGGGGAGCGGCCCGGTCGGCGCGGGGCCCGCCGGCGCGGGGGGAAGCCCGGCTGAGCCCGGGCCCGCCACTGTCTTTTGCACGTACTATTGCGAATACTAGGGCATTCAGGTGAAATGTAGGGTAACTGAGCCATTTCCCTTTCAATGTACAGTCTGGATCTTATTTCAGCCACCCTGAATTGTCTGTTGTGGAGGATTTTTTTCCAGTGCATCATGTCTGGAGTGCAGTAAGTAGATCTATGCTAGGATAACAGACCCATGGTCCGTTCTGGGTTTTAGAGCTGAATTACTGACCCTTGCCCATTATGCAAGCTCCTTCATAGATGATACTGCAAATCAAACATTCCATAATTTTAATTTTGAATTTCTTTTGATTTCATTTAGAGCTCTCTCATCTATGATACATAACATGTTGAAAGGGACACAGAAAGTCATATGCTTAACAGCAGTTCCTTACATGGTTCCATAAAATTTATTTCTTTGATGAGGTAGTTTGGTTCAATAAGTAGGAGACCTTTGATAATTAAATTAACAGATCAGTGCAGAAAGAACATAAGTACTTCTTTGATCTATAGCTCATTGTTATGAAATTATTAGACAAAAAGTCCCTCTTCCACAATTTCATTCAATTTCATTTCACAGAATAAACAGAAAGAGGCCAGTTTGCAGAGAGATGCATGCTTACTGGATCCAATTTGTAGAGAGGTGAAAGCACCAATGTTGTTTTTGGGGGGGCAGTTGCTCCCGTTGTTGCCACTGCCACCTTTTCCCACCCAGGTATTGAAAAAGGCAATTGGTGGGAGGGAGGGAGGTCAGTGTTCTCCATGGATGTATAAAGCTCTCAAGGTGAGAGCTTGGTCCCCCCATGGAGAACCTAAAAAAAAGCACTGACCCCCTCCATTTTGTACACTCTGGTGGAAAAGGGCCAAAAAGCCGCCACCAAGGCAGAGAGAGCACAGAGGGAACTGAGGCTTTTTTCAGCTTCTCCCAAGGCCTTCCACTCTCCCTGCACTGGCAGGTAAGTGCCAAAGAGAAAATGCTATGGCAGAGAGAGAAAAGGTTTTTTTTTTTTTTAAGGTTCTCCCAGGACGGATAAATCTGATGTTTTTTTAATTTTTATTTGGTGTGCATTGGAAGAGGGGTAGTCTTATATGGCGAGTATATCCCAAACTCTATATTTTAACTGGAAAAGTTGGGGGTCGTCTTATACGCCCAGTCGTCTTATACGCCAGAAAATACGGTATATGTGTCCATGACCACTCATAGGTGATAACAATACAGTATAAAAAGATAAACACAATTCCTATAACAAACATCAAAAGAATGGGAGGGATCACAGAAATATGGTTCCTTATACGTATTGCTATTTATTTACACAGACACACACACACACACACACATCATGCACAAACATAATCAACCACACAGTCACGATTTAGGCTTGAATGGGCTCCACAAGAACCAGCCCTCAGGCTCCATCCAATCATTTTAAGCACAAGTTTAACAACCATACACAAATGTCACAGGACTTACGGCATCACATCTGGATGATCATCAATAAGCTTGCTCATTGCCACACAGAGTCTCTCATGAAGATCATGATTGAGCTGGCCACTAGATTTAATGATTTCTGCATTTCTTTCCAACAAATCCAGCAAGATTGGACGGAACTGTCGTCCAATCAGAAGCGTACATTCTTTGTCGAGTAACAATTGTGCTAAGGCACTGAGGATACATTGACGGTCCTGTGGACTCCAGATCTGAAAACAAAAAAGATTCCCCCCAGCTGTAGTAAATGATGTTTCAAGATTTCCATGGAAAGAGAGTCAAAGCTAGGAAGAAGAGCTGGAGAAAATTCCAAAAATATCAAGAAAGAGAAAAATTGTTTTACATTCAATGTATCTCAAACTTTTCTAATATGTACTCTGTAATTATTCCATAGAAGATACTTGGAGAGTTCACACAAGCTTTACTAAAATGGGCACCTTTACTTTTGACAGATACATTTACTTTTGAATAAGTATCCAACATTCCATTTTTGGGCAAGGTAACAGAATAAGTAAATGGCAACCCTACAGAGAGAGATGTTGTTGCTTTGGTGGAAAATGTTAACTAGGAACTTGACAGGTGAGCACACCCTTGTTGGTTCCTCTGGACCCCTCAGTGGTGCTCAACAGCATCAACCATAGCATCCTTCTGGGTTGTCTTGCATGGGTGGATCTGGAGGCATTGTTTTACAATGGCTCCATTGCTTCCTGGAGGGGCAAGACCAGAAGGTATTGCTAGGGAATTCCTGTTTGACTCCTCGGCCACAGGTCTACGGAGTCCCTCAGGGATTCATTCTGTCCCCTATGCTGCTCAATATATACATGAAACTGCTGGATAAGGCTGCCCTGAAGTCTAGCATATGCTCATGACACCCAACTCTACTTACTTTCCGCTAAAATCCAAGGAAACTGTTTTGATTCTAAAACAGTACCTTGCAACATTTACAGAACGAGAGTGAACAAACTGAAGCTTAGTTCAAACAAGATAGAAGTATTCTTGGTCGAAAGGGATGGGTCAACCGAATCCTCGGCAGGGATTTAAGATTCGGGAATCTGAATCCCTGTGCCAAAACAGGTAAACGGAATCTTTCAAATCTGCCACTCAAACAGTTTGTTGGAGACCGGGATGCCTGAAAACCTGGGAGACCGGGACACCTGAAAACCTGGGAGACCGGGGTGCCTGAAAATTTGGGACCAGGACAGGACCCCACTCCTCACGTGTTTCCCCACCTAACATGGGCACGGGTGATTGGTCAGCAGACCAGCATAAAGCCTAGCATGTACTGGAGGCCGCCATTTCTCCCTCCTGCTGCCTGCACCCCTAGTGCTGCCTCTCCCTGCTGCTGCCTCCCTCTGCAGGTAATTTTGGGATAGGGATTGGGAGCTGAGGGTCAGAGGAACAAAACTGAGTTTGTAGGGGGGTCTAGGAGCTTGTGGGAATGTCCTGGAGGTTCCAAAGACTGCAAAAAGCAGTTCAGGGGTTCCACGCAAGCCATACTTTCCCCTTCACCAGCTTTCTTTGGTCAATTCTGGGACTAAGATTGTCATGATGCCACTTCCTCTCTTAGTTTCTGTGTCTTGAATACATGAATACTTCAGTTAACCTGTTTTGAAGCTCCCTTTTAGAAAGTCTTTTTATGGTTCTCAACCCCTTTTCCCTCTGTCTAGCTGCATGTTTATAAGCAGCATTGCCATTGGAAAGGTTGCAAAGGAGAGATGGAGAAACACAGATTTTTGGTCTTGTGTTGCAGCAGCATGTCTGTGGTAAACAATGAATGCCAAAAAACCTGAGCTAGGAAAGAAAGGGATTCTACTCTAGCTGATTCTACAGAAGGAGTGTGTGTTGCCTACAACAAACAAGGTGAACAGTAGCTGCCTCCAGAATTGTTTATTCAGCATGCATTAATCTGTATTATTTTTTGATTTGAGACTGGAGGGTAGGGATTGGGAATTGTTGAGAAAGGCCTAGAGATTTGACTTGAGTGTCCCCTGCAGGACTTGAGGGTAGAGAATTGACTGGAATAGAGGCTTTTGTGTACGTGCATGTGCGCGCGCGTGTGTGCGCGTGTTTTTAAGTGCTTTCCTTGTTGCAGGACTTGAGACTTGACTCTTGAGAGTGCAGGGTACAGAACTGAGATTGGACTAGAGGCTGTTTGTGTTTTTTAAGTGCCTTCCTTGTTGCAGGACTTGAGACTTGACTGGAAGGTACAGTCTTCTTGAGATTTCAAGGACAGCTGAACATTTCTTTGCACTGCTCCCTTGCAAAGCTCTTTCAAACACAATTCTGGGGTTTGTAGTTTTACAAGGTGTCACAGCCTTCTCTGCCAAAGTATACTGGCACATGATCAAACTACAAACCCCAGGATGCCAAAGGGAGCTATGCAAAGAAAAGCTAGTTTTGACTTGGATTATCTCTGTACTGTAATATGTGGCCCTATTTACACATGCAGGAAAATGTGGGATTAATCTACATTTTCCTGCCTGTGTAGAAAAGGCCTTCATGACATTTTCAGTCTGGGGAGATCCTGAGGCAAAACTATGACAATTGTCCTGGCCAGATTTCTTCAGAGGGAGGTTTGCCTTTGCCTAGGCTTTTGCTAAGGTTAACAGAGTGTGTCTTGCCCAAGATTATCCTTCTTTCCCTTTCTTTTTAAACCCTTTTTAAAAAAAGGATTTGAAAGATTTGAGATTTGTGGATTCCCAGAAACTTCCAGGGATTAGGATTTGGAAAATTCTGGATTCGTCCCATCCCTACTGGTCAATCAAAAGGCAGATCAGAGAATAGGAAAACAGCCTGTACTTAATGGGATTACACTCCTTCTGGAAACACAAACTGTTGTTTATAGTCTATAAAGCCACATATGACTGAAGTCTAGACCATCTGACAGAATGAACCTGCTGGAACCTAAGGGTCACAATTTGGACATTTTCAAAAGAGGACCTTATTTCAATCCCACCACCTTTCCATATATAGCAGGTGGGGACAAGAGACAGGGCCTAGATATGAGGCAGGGCCGTCTTCGTAGCTGCCTCTCACCTCTCGAACTCCCTTCCTAGAGAGATGAGAATGGCCCCCCTCTGCAGTCCTTTCATAAGCAGGCAAAGATTTTTTTCTTCCAACACGCTTTTAGAACTGAATATTAAGCTAAGGATTTTTTAAGAGAGACACCAAGCGCTATAGGATATATTTCAGAAGAAAGAACTGGCAAAACTACTGCTGAGTATTCCTTGCCTAAAAACACCCTATGAAATTCATGGGGTCACCATAAGTGGACAAGCAACCTGAAGGCACATACACTGCATTGCTTTAAATTGTACCATTCTGCCTTTCATCCTTTTCAGGTGTATAGTTGAAACAGTTTTAGTATTGTTAATATTTACTGTGTATATACTTGTGTACAAGTCGAAAAAGTTATACCAAAAAAAACAAAAAAAACCCCAGCCCAAAAAACCTGGGTTGACTTATACGATAACTTATGCGATAACTCAGCAAGGAAGCTCCAAACAGCCACTGCCACTGCAGTGGGAAAAATGGAGAGTACTGGGGCTTCTTTCTGCAGTGGAGACAATGGAAGGGTTTGGGACTTTCTGCAGTTGAGGCTATTTTTAGGTTCTCTAGTACTTCCTAGTACTAAGCTCTCACCGTAGGCCATCCCTAGAAACTCTGAAAGAAGCCCTAATGCCCCCATTCCTCCCATTGTGGCATGGTGGTAGTGGCTCTTTAGAGCTTCCCCACTGAAGAGGAGAAACTCTGATACGAGAGGTAGAAATAACATGGAAAGAACAGGGACAGGTTCCTATACCACAAAAAAGAGGAGCAGTTCAATGTGTTTTAGCAAACTTTTTATTCAAAAGAAACACTATTAGCATGTGAAATGAAATTACCAAGTCAGGTAAGCCTCACATAAACAAACAAAAACATTTTGAATATTATAGAGACCACTGTTCTTTCAACAGCCTCTATCTTTCTTATGATTTCTATCTGGGTTGGAAAACATACAGATCTTTGTGTTTTCAACATGCTAGGGTAGCAGATGAGGCTGATTAACTTGCTTTTCCCTTTTCTTTTTGTTTTGCTCTTCACATATGCTTAGTAAGGATTCTGGAGGCAGTTGTTACTCGCCTGTTGTATGTAAGCATACACTGCCATAGTAGGATCACTTAGAACCGAATCCCATTCTTTCCCAGGTCAAGTTTTATTGCATTGTTTATTGCAGGCTTGTTGCTGCAGCCCAACACTGCAAGTCTGTCTTTCTCCAGCCATCCTTCACTATCTTTCCAATGCTGATACTGACAAAAATCTCCAGTTTGACAGAAGACAAGAAAAAGAGGAGGGAGAGCTTCTTTGTCAGAGGCTTCATTAACTGAGGTATACTTTTCATGTAAGATATCATACTAATTTTCTTCATTACGATATATTATAGTAGTAGCAGTATTATCCAGTTTGGGAAATCAACATGGTATCTGTGAAATGTATTAAAAACCCTTGAAACCAAATATGACAATTAGGATCCAAAGGCAGTGGTTCCTGAACTGAATGGAATCTCTGGAAGCAACCAGATGTGCAATTGAATTAATCTGTTGTGATCTCGCCTCCTGTCACATTTTGATCTAGAACAGTGCTTCTCAGGGTATCTGATATGAGGGAACAGTGGTTTTTCTCCCTATGTCAGGGACTGGTCCCATATCTGTGCCCACTGGATACAACTGCTCTTTCCCTCCTGAAACCTTATCAAATATTGGCAGGCAAGACTCAAAGACCAGTACTAGTCCAAGTTAATCTCACTGGAGATCTCTGTTGAAGGCAGAGACCTGAAGTAGAGATAGGTCAACAGAATATAGATTTCAGGGTGATTTGAAGCAGGACTTCCATCTCTCAAAAATGTAATGACCAAGACCCTAAAATGTTCTAGATAATACCCCAAAGACTGAAGTGAGGCAACCTTTGGGCAATTCGGAGTATATTTCTATAAGCTCCATTAAGTTCTAGTAGAATGTGCACATGTCATACAAAACTGGTGCTTAGAAAAGCAGGAACAACTTATTCCCAAAAATTATGCCAAGCAAAATATTCCCCAACCATAAGTAACCTAAATAAATTTAGAAAGACTAGAGAATTTTCTCTTATTAAAAATACTTTTCATGAAAAGCTATTAAACCTGGCTCTTTGACAAAGTTCCCAAAATATATCCCTGAACTTGTAAAATCAGTTCTATAAACCTAGCTGAGAAAAACAAAACTATATATACATATGAGGATATAAATCTGATGGGAAATTTTATATACCATTTTCTAATATTAGCACTGCAAAATTATACTTAGTATTCATGTGTGCATCCTCAGAACTGTTGCATAAAACAAGAACTGTGCCCGGTAGCCTAAACAAGAAAGCATGATGAAACTGCCTGATGATACGCTCAAATTCCATGCTGAAATAATGAGATGGATTCAAAAGCAGTAACAAAAAAAAAAGTTTAAAAATATCTTAAATTTAAAGTACTATAAAACTAGAAAGCTCACATTTCAAACCAGTATTGACAAAAATTTGTATGGGAACACAGTTAGGAAAGTTACCGGTAAAACTAGGGCTGGTATCCAGCTGATGATATCAGCAGGTATCAAGCTGATCTTATGTCTGCTTATATATTTTTACGAGAGCCAGTATGGTCTAGTGGATTGAGTATTGGACTACAACCCTGGAGACCAGGATTCAATTCCCCACTCAGCCATTAAAATTCACTGGGTGACCTTGGGCATATCACTCTCAGCCTCAGAAAACCCTGGGATAATTTCACCTTAGGGTTGCCTAAACTGAAAATGACTTGAAGGCACATACCAACAACAACAATGTACAGTTGCCTCTCAACTTTTGTGAAGATTCAGGGAGCAGAACTTTTGTGAAAGTCAAAAAAACTGCGAATAACTCCCCCCCAAGTGAGCACTCCTCCCCCTTCCCTCTAAGGGTCTCCCCACCCCACTCTGCAGTCATTTGCATTTCACTCAGGTGTGCTACCTTCCAGGCCTCTGAGCAACAGGCAAGCGAATGGGAGGGGGCAGTGACATGACTGGAGAAGGCACGCACACAAGGCTACCCCCTGCCATTCGCTTGCCTTTTGCCCAGGTCTGTGGAAGGAAGACATGTGTACCTAAGCAAATGGGAGGGGGAGAATGGAGAGAGATAATAAGGAGCCTCACAAATAATCAAATTCACAAAGGTCAAACCCACAAATGTGGAGGGAAGAGCATATATCTATGGAAAGCAGAATTCAGCTCCACCATTCATACCGAAACTCCTTACTTTACCCCTCCTTTAAGGAAACCCCAACTGCCATTCAGTGGCAAGGAAATAACAGGGCAGTGGCTAGCTTTGCTTCAGCAGCCGACTACAAAAAGACAATATGATCCTCCAGGAGCCCAGGGCATATGAGAATCTTGCAGCCGGCTACTGAAGCAAAAGCAGCTGCTGCCTGTCCCTGCCCCCATTAGCCCCTTGACACCAAATAGATGCAGAGAAATGGTATTATCTGCAGGCATCTGTGGAAACCAGCAGAAGTCCCTGCAGATACCTGTCAGTGTGCATCCAGCTATAGGAAAATAGCTGAATGCTTACCTGTTACTTCCCCTATTCTGCACCAACCAGGACATGGTCAGGTATAGGATGGGTGGGTCCACAGCTGGGAAAAGGTGGGTTGGGCTGAGTGGACAGGACTCTATTGTTGCTACGTCCCTTGATATAATATCATGGAACTACATTTTTTCAATCAGCCTCATTAAATCTGACAGAAAAGAAATTGATTTCAAGAAAATATTTTAGTGAGAAGAAAATGTCAAGACACTTGTCATGGCAAGTTTTGGAGGTTTTGTTCCTCTCTTAAGATGGCCTACGAATGTGCCCAATTGTCATGTCTTTCACTGTACAAGAATCTTTCTGGATGGCTTTTTTAAATAGATCCAAGAGAAAGATGACAGGAGATTGCTCCTGCTGCAGAGACCTTTCTTGATTTAAGAAGCATAGGATGCTGAAAAGTGAGGGAGATAATGTGTAACAGAAGATAAAGTCTTAGAAAACAGCATTTGTGCCCATGTCTTCCTAAGGTAAACTTAGAAGTATCACCAAAAGAAACGCTGAAGCATACTGAGAATGAGCCAGAAAAACAGAAGCCTTTAATTGAAGGAAAGACAACCTTTGGAAAACTGGAGGAATATGCTGACACAATACTAGTGCTATCACTTCATACAAACACACTCTTAAGGAGTTTGGAGAGAAAGTCTGGTATTACAAGCATCAGTATTTCAGCTCTGACCAATTTAACATTTTGGAGGCTGTTAGACTGCAAACCCTAAAGAACTATATAATTAGAGCTTACTTAATGTTATTCAGAAGATGATTTGAGAAAATTTTGGAGATTTTGCTTTTCTTAGCTCTCATGAATAAAGATATCATTTTGCAGGATTTCCTTCAAATTTTGTTCATGCTTTTATTTTTTATGCCTGCCTTCCACCTTCTTTTCCCATACCTTGAGCCCTAGGTAGGGGTCATCATGGAGAATACAGAACAACAAACAGGCTGCCGCCACATACACTGTTGTTTCCACCACTGAAAAACTGTTATAAGACTTTTTCATCCACTGGAGACATGTGGTGAAATCCTCCCTTTTCCTCTGGCCACAAAGAGCTCCTCAAAGTCTCCACTCTAAATGAATGCAAACATATAACAAATAAACTTGGATTTCTACTTAAACTCTAGCATTACATTTTTATTTTGCTTTACCATGAAATGCAGGGCTATCGTCTGCTAGTCTGATGTAACAACGGGCCCAACATATGCATGAGGACTTCTGAGTTTAACCCACCATGAATTCAAATTTGAATCTGCAGTGGGAAACATGTTAGCTGCCTGCTTTTTCCTTCAAGGTGGCAGGATTCTCTCGCAATGCAGATGTGGCAACATTTTTAATACTGTAGCCGTTTACTGTATCATCTTAGCCTTGCAAAGCTTCACAATCTCTCTGCAGGACTCACAAGGGGAGGCTTATACAGTACAGCACTACTGCAGCAGTTCTTAATCTGGGGTCTGGGAACCCTGAGGGTCTGCGGAGCCCTGCTGCTGGACACCACCACCAGCAGGAGCAACAGGGATGTGGCACTGTGAGAGGGTTGCAGGTGCTGAAACTGCTCCCTTGTTTGCAAACGAGGGAGCAGTTGGGCATGTGCAGATATATGACTGCTGCCGCATCCCAGACAAAAAGGACATGGTGGCAGCCGTGTGCATGCACCAAGATATGTTTCTGGAGACCAGGATTTGAATCCCCACTGAAAACAAAGAGCATGACCTCAGGCAAGTCATATTCTCTCAGCCTCAGAGAAAAGCAAAGGCAACAAAAATTGCCAAGAAAACTCTCATGCTAGGTGCACCTTAAAGTTGCCATAGGTCAGTTTTCAAAGGGGAGAGATGATGGCTAGAAAGAACCTCCCTCTGTCAGCGGCACTTTGTCATTGTGTGCCTTCAAGTCACTTCTGACTTGCTGTTTTGTTTCTGTTTTTTAATTAAGCAAGACTTGGGCCCTTTTCGCACCTTACCTCGTCGCAGCAGTGGGGAGCGGCGCTCGCACAAGCAGCCACTCGTGTGAGCTGCTCACGACAGCCCTTTTTGCTTCCCGCATCGCCTTCCTTGTAGTGCGACTGTGGCACTCGTGCCCCGCCCCTTCCTTCTCCAGCGCAGTCTGGAGCTGTAGGCTGCGCGGAGGGAAGGAAGTGCGACTGCCCCTACTCACCGAAGCACCGCACACAGGTAAGTGTGCGAGGGCACCGCAAGCATTGCGCGAGCGCGCAGTATTTTCGGCTTAAAGTCGAAAATCAAAACATGCGCACGCACCCTGCTTTAGCCTCATGAGTGTTGCGCGAGTGGGAGTGCGTCATACAGAGCGACGCTCCCACTCACGCAATGCTCAAGGGGTGCTCACGCAAAAAAAAAAAAAGCATGTGAAAAGGGCCTTGTTCAGAGGGAGTTTGCCTTTACCTTCCTCTGAGGATGAAAGAATGTGACTTGCCCACAGGCACTCAGTGTATGAGTGGGGATTTGAATAGTCTCCAGAAACATTTAATAAATAAATAAATATTTGAATATTTAAATAAATATTTGATTATTTACATCTAAATTTATATTTCTAAATCTTGAGTTAAGCCTTGGGGGATCCTGGCAACAAACTATATTTACAGGGGGTCCCCAGTAAAGAAAAGGTTAAGAATGACTGCTCTACAGTGGTAAAAATAGTGTAGGGCACCTGCCAGAGGAAGCTGCAAGCCCCAGTTGCTAGGCATGCCATGTTCTTTGAGTTTTCTTGGTTCTAGGAAGCCCATCTTGGAGGCAAGGAGGCCCGAAAAAAGCAGAGCGCTTGTAGTCAGGGCTTGCTACCACTTCTGTGGTTGCCCTACACAATTTTTAATATGGGATTACTAAGGCTCACCTCACAAGGCTTCACGATCTTGCTACAAGCCTCGCAAGGCTGACTTGAGCATGCACAATTTTTTGTATCCACAAGGGGTCTTCAAACCAAACTCTTGAAAATACGTTGGGTAAACAGTTACCCACAAATTTTCACTGGTTGAAAGTAACTTGTTATAAGCAATGTGAAGATCTGTATTCTCTCTTTTTCTGTAATATGGGCATGACCAAATTACATTCTAAGGGTAATACAATGTTGAAAAAATATGTTTGGGTGTAACAAGTAATGTTTTAAGTTATTTATGACTGAGAACATTCATTCTTAGTAATTTTTAGTAATTTTGAGGTGGATTTTTCATCCTTTTTTCCAATGTCAAACTTTCTTGTTTCATTCTCTTATCAATGCTAAGTTCCTCTCCTTCAAAACTAGGGGAAAATAAAGGAGTTACTAACAAAAATAATCACACGAATTATATTGATAATGAATGGGAAGAAGGGTATACTGATTTTCATAAATTTAAAAATTACATTTAAACATTTTAAGTTCTAATATTAATTACTTTTTAAATGTTCCAACTTCTATTCACTGCATTATGGTTATCAATTGTGCTGTGTGAGAATAAAATTTTGGAAAAACTGTACCGCATCCCTATAGCTAGGAGGACTTGCTTGTTCCATTTCCGCAGCAAATACCTTGAACAAAGGTAAAGCAAATTAATTACACTCTCAGTTTGCCAATCAGTACAGCTATTTTTCAGAGAAACTCAATTATAGTTTTACAAAGAAAATTAGACTGTCATCTAAGTGAGCCTTTCCGTTTGTGAAACAAGAGTTCGGCTGTACTCAAAAGTCATTTTCAAGCAGGTCAAATTAAACTCCCTAACAACATTTTCCAGAAATTGCCAAAAGACTAAACAGCTGTAACACATCAAACTGTTTTTAAATACGGCCTTCACAATCTACAGGGCTTTTGTAATCTGCTGGCCTTCATCACATTCTCTCGTTCTAAAACACATAGAGCATTTTTGTTAGGGATAAGGACAACAAGCATGCAAACCACAAGCAGATAAATAGCTGGTCTCTCTCTCACACATATGCACGTACCCATGGATAAACTCTGAATGTGATCAGGCCACATGACTTACAGATTTCATCATTTCTTTGCTTGCAGGTACACACTGAGGTTGCAATAGTTGATTCAGTCTTGAATAAGGCCATTTCCGCACGACACTCTTCTAGTGCGATGATTCCACTTTCAACCTCCTATGGAATCCTGGGGTTTGCAGTTCCGGAGGGGCCGGCCGGCCCCTCCCGGAGCTGCAAACCCCAGGATTCCATAGGAGGTTGAAAGTGGAATCATCGCGCTAGAAGAGTGTCGTGCGGAAATGGCCTAAGATTTAGCACACATGTGTACATACCAGAGAGCTCCTTTTCCTCTGAAAGGGTATTTTTAAAATCTCCACCACCTCCAATCTCTTACCTCCTCTAAGACCCCAACTAGAAAAAGATTTCTCCGCTACCACACAATGATGAAGAAGGTTTGTGTCTGTATACACACACATGCAGATGGAAACAGGGGTCCCCTTGGTATTATGCTAAGAGAATGAGGAATCTTCCTTGCCAGGGGAAGCGACAAGGGGATAGTTTTTATTTCCAGCTGCAAAAGGTCCACTTCAAAAGCCCAGACTCCATTTGCTTTCTCCCCCGTTAAAGGGTCGACACACACGCTGGGCATTCTGAAGCATTTTGGGGGGGGGCCTGGGAACCTCCTACATGTATCATCTCCATCGCTATAAAAATAAATAAATAAAAATCTTCATCGCTATCCTCCCCTCTCTCCCCCCCCCCAGAAGGCAAGGAAGCTGAGGAGGAGAACCAGCCTGCTAAAGACGGCGACGGCTGCTCCTCCTCCCTCCTCCTCCTCCTCCTCCACGGGCGGCTGACGGAGGGGCTTCTCCCGCACCCCCTCCTTCCGCCCACTGCGAAGGCCAGCAGAAAACAAAGGAGGCGAGGCGAAGCCTGGCCCCCTCTTCCTCCAGCCAGGCCAGCCTCCCGCCTCCCACTCGCCAAGGGCGAGAGAAGATGGACGGTCAAGACCCAGGGAAGGCAGCCCGGCCCTCCCCCCTCGCAGTGTCCATCCCTCCCCCCCCGTTGCTGCCATTGTTGCCCTCCCACCTGTTTGGCCAGGAACCTGCTGAGCTCGCCGCCGCTCCTCTCGTCCCTCTGCGCCACCAGCTGCAGCGGGGCCGCCAGGCTGAGCCGCAGATGCTCCATCCTCAGGCGCCTCAGGGAGGACGCTCCCCTTTCGGCTCGAGCTGGGGGGTGCGCGCGCCGACCCGGAGCCAACCGCCGCCGCCGCCGCCGCTCTCCGCCACCCGCGGCTACCAGCGCGACACGTGGGAGAGGAGAGAGCGACTTTCGTTTCCCCTCACCCCACTCCGCCCAACGCGCACGTCAT
Source organism: Ctenosaura bakeri (assembly GCA_948474755.1). Lineage (NCBI taxonomy): Eukaryota > Metazoa > Chordata > Lepidosauria > Squamata > Iguanidae > Ctenosaura > Ctenosaura bakeri. The sequence continues at coordinate 170,486 of CAOLHI010003191.1, read as the reverse complement.
CACGGCGCGACACCCAGCTGGGGGAGGAGGGGGCGGCCTGGTCCTCAGGACCAGAAAAGCCTCTTCTATCATGCATTGCGACACCCTTCGGTAATATGTGTAAACATAGATAGCGCGGTGGGCGCTGGGGTTAGTCGTATTCCTGCGCTCACTCAGGGCCTTTCTGCGCTACACTGTTATATACCATTTCCGCGCTACAGTGTTAAAGTGCTGCTATTCCGCTATCAACCTCCTATGGAATTCTGGGGTTTGTAGTTTAGGGAAGGACACTTTGAATTCTCAGCCAAAGAGCTCTTCAGTCTCAGTAAACTACAAACCCCAGGATTCCATACGATGTTGAAAGTGGAATAGCAGCACTATAACGGTGTAGTGCAGAAATGGCTCAAGAGTCTGGACTAGAATTGCACAGACCCAGGTTCAAATTCTCATGCAGTTTCTGGTGTCCTTGGCCCAGTAACTGAAAAACAAAACAAAACAAAACCCTGGAACTAGAGCTATAAAGCATGTAGTGAATTGTATGAATAAAATATAAAAAATACACATCCATAACAATAAGTCTAATAAACATATGTTAATAAACAACATAAGAAAAGGGCCTCATTGGAAGATGTCTGAGTCCATCCTATGATATCAAATGTGGAAGAAAGTGCTCCTTCTGATAGTCTGGATCTCAGAAAAACTCTCTTGTTCATATTCTAATGTGTGCATAGATTCGTTTATTTATAACAGTGGATAAGTCATTTAGTCACTGCATGCCTCAGACAGTTCTTGAAGGTATAAATTTCCCAGTATTCTTTTTCTTCTGAAGCTGGATGGGGAAGCAGGAAGTGTGTATCAAGATATATGTTTTTCAGTCAGGCACTCCATACTTGAAAGGAAGAATGCTTTAGAAAGCCAGCAAGCAAATCCGCCCCAACCCCGCCCTTTGTGGAAAGCTCTGAATGCTTTAAAAATGTCTTGTATGCTAGGACATGAGTTAGAGATCTGAGTAATAACAATAATAAATAATGGATAGTGCTCATGAAGGTATAATTTTATGATGAAATTCATTGTTACACTCATCTGCCTAGAACAAAAGCCCAACAGTTGCTTTTTCTATGGAAAAGCAGATTTGGCAAACAGCAATTGTAAGCAGAGAAATAGTTAAGGAGAGGAAATGGGCTTCATCACTCTCTCCCATGAAGAGGCTTGCTGGATGAGACTAAGACCATTTCTGCACTACAGTGTTAAAGTGCTGCTATTCCACTATCAACCTCCTATGGAATTCTGGGGTTTGTAGTTTAGGGAAGGGCACTTCCAACTCTCAGCCAGAGAGCTTTTTGGTCTCAGTAAACTACAAAGCCCAGAATTCCACAGGGCGTTGAAAGTGGAATAGCAGCACTTTAGCAGTGTAATGGGGAAATGGCCATAGTGCTATTATTCCAGTTTCAACATCGTATTTAGAATTCTCTGCCAGGGAGCCCTTTGGCCTCAGTAAACTACAAACCCCAGAATTCCACAGGATGCTGAAAGCGGAATAATAGCGCTGTAACAGTGTAGGGCGGAAAGGCCTTTACTCTCGTTCACGCCTATTAACACCCCTACGGGCTGGACTTCCGCAAGGATTTGCCTGCTTCCGAAAAGTCCTGTTTTCTGGGTAAGAGCCCCTGGAAAGCCACGTGTGCTTTATTCGCAGAGAAACTGGACTGCAAGATAGAGGTGCAAGGAGTTCATTCTCGTTGAATTTAGTGGGGTTTCCTTCTGAGAAGACATGCCCAGGTTTGGTAAAATAACAGCCCGTCTCGTAGTATAATTCGATATCTGCATACGGTTCTTTGAGGATGGAAACAGAAATAACATGTTGCAGTTGGGTGAAAGTGTTTTGAATTCCCTGCCACATTGTAACGAGATGTGATCTGTGCGCATCTATACCGTTTTTCTTAAGACAAAGGTCATTTCTGCACTACACTGTTACAGTGCTATTATTCCACTTTCAACATCCTGTGGAATTCTGGGATTTGTAGTTTACTGAGGCCAAAGAGCTCTCTGGCTGAGAATTCTAAAGGCCCCCACCCTAAACTGCAAAACCCGGGATGCCATAGGAGGTTGAAAGTGGAATCATAGTGCTATAACAGGCTAGTGCAGAAATGGCGAAATCCTCTTAAGACAAAGCCCCTCTGAACAAATCTTGCCAAGAATCCCCTGTGCTAGTTTTGCCTTAGGGCTGGTATAAGTCTGAAACAACTTGAAGGCACACAGCAACAACAACTATTTTGTGATAAGGAAGCCAATCATATATATGCATCTTTGCAGATGGGATGCTACTAGCTAAACACATTGAAATTAATATTGTTAATATTATTATTATTATTATTAATATTAATATTAATATTAATATTGATATTAATTGTAATTTAATAATACTAATATTAATAATATTATTAATATTGTGACAATACCTGAGCTCACACAATTCTATCTTCGGTAGGAGGAAGAACTACTGGCATCTTGAGAAAACCACTAGTCAATAAAATCTCTAGATGAATACTCCAGAATATGATCAGTTTCATAGCATCTTGAAGAATAAGAAAGGAATTATTCCACAAGATTTTATGGACTACTGCAGCATACCCCATTAAATGCAGCATATGACATATCCAGTAGATTCAAGTGTTTGTTGTTGTTTGCCATCAAGTCATTCGGTACTTACGGTGACACTAAGGTGAATCTAACATGGAGTTTTCTTGGCAAGATTTGTTCTGAGAAGTTTTGCCTTTGCCTTCCTCTGATGCTGAGAGAATGTGACTAGTACAAGGTCACCCAGTAGATTTTGATGACTGCACAGGGGTTCAAATCCTGGTCTCTAGAGTCATTCAACACTCAAACCAGTATACCACACTAGCTCAGATTCACGCCTACAAACACTTATACCATAATACATTTAAGGTCTTTAAGGCTACTCTCCCGGAATGAAATTGTGGAATGTGAGAGTCTACAATCCTCATGAAGTATTATCACAGTTTGAGAAACAGTAAGTTAAACATTCGAAAGACTGCATTCCAGTGTCAGAGTTGTTTATTTGAATGTATTTTGATTATGATTTCATTATTTTCAAGAGCCAATTAAGGGTTATAGGACACTAACAACTCAGTCCTATGGACATTTGTTTACCATACTTTTAGACTGGCATAACTCAAGATCTCTTGTGGCTTACAAGTACATTAAAAATTTAAGATGTAAAATCAAAGTAACATAGGACAAAGTGAAACAGGACAAAGTAAAAATATCCATAGGATAAAACTGCACAATACCATCTTAAAATACATGCACTAGGGTCCAAATCCTGTAATTCAGTGGGGGTTATTCTTAACTAACCATACATAAGATTAGATTGTCCAAACTGCATTAAAAGGAAGCAATCTAACATATCACATTTCTGTTGATTAAATTCTCTGTACACAAATTCTCTGTACACAGATAGTTTTAAAAAATCCTGAACAGTTAAAAGATGAACTCTGATTGGAGGGCATTTTAAACGTGGGTTAATACAAGAATGTGCAATCCAACTATATGCTGCATTAAATTCATTGAGGCTTTCTGCTAAAACTGTAAATTTGCATTTCTTCTTTTTTTAAAAAAATCACAGAAAGGAAACTCTGTAATTGCATAAGTTTGGTCATTCTTACTGTCCCACCTTTGATGTGGAGATGGCAGAAAGTTTTTTTTTTAATTAAAAATAAATGACAATCATTGTTTGGTTGAGGACCAGCCATTACTTATATCGAAAACAAGGACTCTAGAGATTTTTTGAGGACTAAACAGATCAAGCTCTACCATGTTTACTCCACTGGGCTTATTGAAGTTTTGTTTTTATTGTTTTTTTTGTGTCCTCAAGTCATTTCTGGCGTATGGCACCCTAAAGCAAGCCTATTGTCTGGCAAGAGACAAAGGGTGTTTGCCCTTGCTTTCCTCTGAGGCTGAGAGTGTGACTTGCCTATCACTCAGTGAGTTTGCATGGCTGAGTGGAGATTTGAACCTTGGGCCATTTCCGCACTATGCTGTTATAGTGCTATTATTCCACTTTCAACCTCCTGTGGAATTCTGGGGTTTGTAGTTTCCTGAGGCCAAAGAGCTCTTTGGCTGAGATTTCTAAATGCCCCTCGCTAAACTGCAACCCCCAGGATTCCATAGGATGCTGAAAATGGAATAAGAGCACTATAACAGTCTAGTGCGGAAAGGCCCTTCGTCTCTCAGTGTCCTAGTCCAACACTCAAACTACTATGCCACACTCCACTCAGTGGAGCTTACTGCCTAGTAAATGTGCAATATTAGATTGTGACATGTTTTGTGTGGAAAAACTTTTATTGCACAGTTTGGTGCATTTTTTCTGAGTTTGTTTGTATTAAATAGGCTACTCTTAGATGTGTACATATAAGATTGCTCTCTTAAGACTCTACTTGTCAGATCTATGAAGATCTTCAGCTGGCAAAATAAACTTACAATCACCAGGGAAGAGAGGAACTATCATTTTATTTACACCTATATATGTGTGTGTGTGTGTATAGTCTAGTTCAGAGACCAAAAATCTGTTGCTTTTCTGATGCTGTTGGAACTCTTTACACAAAGTTCCCCATCTGGCATCTGCATACATTGGTCTTTAACTCCCAGAAGCCCAAGCCAGCATGTCCTATGGTGAAGGATCTGGGGAGTAGTAGTACAGTCTCTGGCCAGCAGAGCTGAATGTTAGCAATACTGAGACTTGTAATCCAACATTTTGGGGGTGAGATGTTCCTTGATCTATCTGATACAATCTTCTCCACCCCAGTGCTCATAACAGAATATATTGTGTACAAAACCATTTTGTTCAGCTTTAAAGACCAACTGTGAACTCAGTAATTTTTGTTATTGTTGAGGGCCTCCAAGTCATTTCAGAGTTATGATGACCGTAAGGAGAACCTATCATGGGGTTTTCTTGGCAAGATTTGTTCAGAGGGGCTTTGCCCTTGCCTGCCTCTGCGGCTGAGAAAATGTAACTTGCCCAGTGAGTTTCCATGGGGGTGCGGGGACAGAAGCCCTATCTCCAGAGTCATATTCCAACACTCAAACACTACATCTTGCTGGTTCTCTCATTAGTTTACCTACAGTACAAGGTAAGGAGGAAGGTTTGCTGACAGTTTTCTTCCTCTTTATATCCCACCTTTTTGCCAGCTGAGGACTCCGAGCGGCTTACAACGATTAAAACAAATTCATAACATTTAGAAGTGAAAATACTAATTAAACTGTCAAAGACTTGTAGCAAAAATAACAACCATTAAAACGAATGGAGCAAATGATCAGTGTTTGGTATTCTAAGCACTTTTGAACGGTGACCATGAGTTAAGCGAAACGAGCGAGGCTGACCCGTTGAAACGACCCTAGAGATGACAATCCCTTCCACAAACAGAGAGCGGGGCCGTTTCCACACTAGCTTGTTATAGGCCGTTTCCGCACTAGCCTGTTGTAGCGCGATGATTCCACTTTCAACATCCTCTGGCATCCTGGGGTTTGCAGTTTCGGGGGGGCCGGCCTGCCCCTCCCGAAACTGCAAACCCCAGGATGCCAGAGGATGTCGAAAGTGGAATCATCGCGCTACAACAGGCTAGTGCGGAAATGGCCATACTGCTATTATTCCGCTTTCAACATCTTATGGAGTCTTGGGGTTTGCAGTTTAGGGAGAAATGCATGCTATTTGTAAGTTGTTCACCGCCTCGATCCATATGGAGAGGCGGGATACAAATAAATAATAATAATAAAAAAGGTGCCTCAAAGGCCTCAAACCCCAGGATTTCCGTAAGATGTCGAAAGCAGAATAACAGCACGTTTCCGCACTAGACTGTTATAGCGCTATGATTCGGGAGGGGCCCTAAACTGCAAACCCCAGGATTCCATAGGACGCTGAAAGTGGAATCCTAGCGCTACAACAGTCTAGTGCGGAAAAGACCTATAACAGGATAGAGGAGAAACGGCCCGGGAGGGGGGAGCGCTCAGGGATCCCAAGGGCGGGACTCCGTCGCCTCCTTTTGGCGCCAAATGTGTTCGGGAGCGGAGGCGGGAGCCCGTGACGCGGGCCAGGGACGCGCTCGAGCGTCTCCGGTGGTTGGTCGCCTTCTGCCCGGCCCCGCCCCTTCTGTTTGGCCTGTTCGCCGCGGGTGGGGGAGGTCGGCGGAGTCGGGGACGGCGAGCGGGCGGAGAGGGTGGCGGCGGCGCTGAGGGGGGCGTGTGCGAACGGCGCCCACCGGGAACCAAACTGAGGCGGAAGAGGGAAGGCGGGACGCGTCGCGTCACTCCGGTTTGTGGGAGTCAAATTGCGGGGAGGGAAGTGGCGCGGCGTCTCCGTGGGAGCCGGCGGGGCGGGGCGGGGAGGGACGGACGGTGGGGGCTCCTGCCGCCCGGGTGCAGCCTCTCTCCTCCGTGAGATCCCCCACGCGCACACACAGGCACCCCGGCCCTTCCTAGGGGCTTCGGGTCCTTTCCGTGCCCGCTTCCTCCCACTCACAACTGCGACTACAAAGCCCATCTGCCCGCTCTCAGCCTCCCCTCGAGGCCCCCACTGCTCCCCCGCCCCACTTTCGGCCAACGCACTCGAGGGCCTGGTTGTGATGGAGCCCTGCGAGTTGTGGCCGAATAAGCGTTGGCGCCACTGGAAAGGGAGGGAGGGGGCGGTGGGGTCGCCGCCGCCGCCGCCGCTCCATCAAGGACCTTCGGCCTACCGCGTATTTTGGACGGTTGTTCCCACCGTCTCTTACCACGCGGGCTGGGTCTTCTGGGGGTTGCGCGTATTCTCCGGGGGTCCCTCTCTTCGGATGAAGGGGGTGCAGAGGTGGACCAGGTAGCTGCAAATGCATATGGTTCTGCCTTCCATAAACAGCACTCAGTTGACACACAGGGCCCTAACGCACTGGACTGTTATAGCGCTATTATCCCACTTTCAACATCCTGTGGAATTCTGGGGTTTGTAGTTTACTGAGGCCAAAGAGCTCTCTGGCTGAGAACTCTAAAGGCCCCTCCCTCAACTACAAACCCCAGGACTCCATGGGATGTTGAAAGTGGAATAATAGCATTGTAACAGCATAGTGCGGACATGGCCTTAGGAGGCGAGAGCTGCAGGCTGGGCTAGAACATTTGTCCCTGACCCACCTTTGCTTTTGGCCTCTTGTTTTTGTTCTCTTCTGGAATCATAGGCAGGGGTATTATTTTAGGGAGGGTTCACTAATGGCGTTCCTACTGGCAGCCTGAGACAGGCTGATTTAGTCGATGTGCGTATTTTACCCCCATTGTTCTGCTTCATCCGGAGTTTTTGCTCGTCCAATCCAAGATGTAAGTCCACAAAGAACGTGTGCAGAGTGCTTTGCCGGTGGGTAAGGAGGGAGCCCTACCATCCGTTTGAGCTTAGAAGCAGTGCCCTGTGATAATAATGTTCAGATCCCCTTGTCCAGGTGCTGCCAAGAAAAGTCCAATGGGTTTTGCAAATGAGGAAAGGGCTTTTCGGTGGTAGCATCCATCATATGTAACGTCTTCTCAAAAAGGCTTCATTGCACCTTGTTAATACTGTTTTGGGTCTTAGGTAGAGGCCTTTTTATTTTGCCAGGATTTTTAGATTGGCAGGCTATTAATATACGGTATTGTATATATGTTGTATATTTGTAGTGATGTTGTGTGTCTTTGTTTTACTTGCTGAAATTTTGTTTGATTTTATTAATGATCAACTGGTACTGTATTCTAATGGTGGCAGTCCTGTATGGCTCAGTGTTGTGAAGTAAATCTACATGCAGACCTACTTTATCCTGAGCCATATACTCCCCCAGCTTACTGGAAAGTCTCTGAAGCCATGGCAAATGCCTATTTCATGGAACATGGCAAGGAGGAAAGATTGAGGAAACATCTTGTTACCCCCCCCCACAGCCAGATTTGAAATTATTGCAGCAGTATGGAGAACCCCACAGGCTTTTCAGTAAGTTGGGGAGATCTTTGGTCGAGGGAGCGATGCTGGTCTCCACACATGAGGGAAACGTATGTGTGTGGAGGTCCTTAATAGGATGCCAGCCAACGTTTTTTGTAGACTGCTGAGAGAATACTATTAATGAGTGGCTTATAAATATGTATAGTGAAAAACAACAGACATGATTGATAGGATTCCCCCCATTTTATTCTCACAATAACCCTGCAAGGTAGATCAAACTGAGAGAAAATGGCTGGTATGTAATTTATTCTGTCGTTCTTTTCTCTTCCTTTGTAGCAATCAGCCCTCAGTTTCTTCTTTTTTCCCATTATGTTTTAATTCACTTCACATTACATCAGATTTTTCTCCTTCAGGGAATGCTAGACCTAAGAATGTTGTGGTTGTCTTTCTAGGTAACAAAGCTTTTGTTATTGAGCATTTATAACTATCTTGCAGGGCATTTTCTGGCTCTCTCCATTGTAATTGTTTTTACCCATGTCTGTCTATATGGGAAAAAATCTACAAGCTGAAACAGAATATCTGCAGTTGCTTTCCATGTTAATAACTTACCTATTGTTGCTTAGGTTAATGTACTAATTTTTTCACCTGTCCATATAGATGGGGAATACCTAGAAAGATTGTATAATGGCAACAGATGATGATGGAATGACAGTGTCTCATCCTTGCTATGGTGGTAAGTTTTTTTTTTAAATGATGGTTTTTATTTTATTTGAAGAGTGTAGAAAAATTCCACATTTCAGATCTATCAAAATTTTTTGAGAAATATTATCTAATATATTTGTAAAGCATCATTCCGTATAGTTTCTTGTACAGCATAATCCCATATCTTACTGTATGTTGTAACAGGGGCTGTTCCTGCTGACTGCACTGTATTTTACTGTAGGATTTCATCCTGTTGGATAAGATGGATTATCTTGGTCAATTTCACTATGGCTTAAGTTGCCTTGGTGGAAGACCTACACAGGACATTTGATGGGGGAATGTGCCTCTGTTGGTTCCGCAGACCTCTCAATAGCTTTGAATACTATCAACCATAGTATCTGTCAGGAACAGATTCACCCTCAAACGTAGCAATAAACTTTAGTAGAAGATTTATTGAAACATAGTGAATGATACTGTCTATCAGACGTTAAAGCTCGAGAATGGAATGCTTTCCCCCCGCCTTACACTTAAACAGCAAGTTTCTCCTGAGATAGTTGTAAAAGGACGAACGTCATCATGCCAAATGGTTCCTTTGAAATTCCAGCCGGAAAGGAATGGTTGGCACCTGGGAAAGTTAACAGCCTACTATCACTATTTCCCCAGGCTACTGCTATCCTAAAACAACAAACATGGAGGACTCCTGACATCCTGCCCCACTTTTTTTAAAAAAAAATTCATATACATATAGATACGCAAAACAAGTAAAATATTACAGAACAACAGAAATACAAGAAACCCATGCAGTAATAACAAAGTCAATCGGGGCGTTGAGGAACATCAGTCGGCGAAGAATCCAGCGAAGGGGCTCTCTTCAGCAAACTGGAATGAAAGACAGGATGAATTGCCTTGAGGGAAGAAGGGAGATCCAGTTCAAAAGAAACATCGTTAATAGCTCTTTTCACAGGAAAAGGACCGAGAAATCGAGGGGAAAGTTTTTTAGAAGGAGAAATAGACGAAATGTGCTTAGAGGAAAGAAAGACCAGATCCCCGGGTTTGTAAGAGGGGTTAGGCTGCCGTTTGCGGTCGGCAAAGCGTTTGTGAGAAGCTTTTGCAGACGCTATAGCATCCGAAACGGATTGCCAAATGCCCGAAAATTTAGAGACCCAAGCAGAAACAGAAGGAGGAGCAGAGGAAGGGAGGGTGAGGGGGGGAAAGGAGAAGGAAGAAAGCCGTAAACTATTTCAAACGGGGGTTTCCCAGTAGAAGCATGAACAGCATGGTTTACAGCAAACTCAGCAAACGGGAGAAGCGAAACCCAATCGTTCTGGTTTTCAGAAACAAAGCACCTAAGAAATTGTTCAAGAGATTTGTTAGCACGCTCAGATTGGCCATCTGTTTGGGGGTGATAAGCACTGCTGAGTTTCTGAGTGATTCCCAGGGTTTTCAAGAGGCAGGTCCAAAACTTGGAAGTGAAAATTGGATCCCTGTCCGAAATGATCACCGAAGGTAGTCCGTGAAGTTTCCATACATGATGAACGAATAGGTCAGCAAGTCGTTCAGCATTGGGTACTTTCTTTAGAGGAACAAAATGACATTGCTTGGAAAAGTGATCAGTAACAACCCAAATAACATGAAAGCCATGTGAAGAGGGGAGAGAGACGATAAAATCCCATGCGATAACCGACCAGGGGCTACAAGGAGCAGGCAGAGGTTGTAGGAGCCCTTGAGGCTTAGATGTGGGCGATTTAGAAACGTTGCAAGTAGCACACTGTTTAATGTAAGTTTGCACGGAGGAGTTTAGTCCAGGCCACCAAAAAAGGCGGCGAATCGCATGCAATGTCTTCAAAAACCCAAAATGTCCAGCAGGTTTGGAATCGTGATGACGATGAAGTACATGCTCACGGGCAGCAGGGGGGACGTAGACCTTGGTGCCATAGAAAGGGAGATTGTCAACCCACTCAATTTTGTCCTTATTTGCCGGGAGCCATGAGTCGGCATGCGCTGCATGAACGATAGCATCGCGGAGAGCGGAGTCACAGAGGGAGGAGGCAGAAAGCCTTGTTTTTGCTAATGTGCGAGTAGTTACTTGAGAAGCCAGGGAGGAGGCAGGAAATAAGGCTTTGGAGGGGGGGACGTAGCAGAAGGTCCCTCAAAACAGGGAAGGCGAGATAGAGGGTCCGCCAATTGGTTGGAACGGCCAGGTTTGAAAACAATTTTAAACCGGAACCTCTGGAAAAATTCAGCCCATCTCGCCTGCTTAGGGGAGAGTTTCTTAACCGACTGCAAGGCTTGCAAATTTCTATGATCAGTCCAGACTTCAAAGGGGAGTCGGGCCCCTTCAAGTAAATGTCGCCAAGTGGTCAGCGCAAAATGAATAGCCTTGGCTTCTTTCTCCCAAATAGGCCAATTAGCTTGTTGATGAGAAAATTTCTTTGAAATGAAAGCACAAGGCTTGAGTGCTCCCTCAGAGTCATGTTGCAAAAGAACAGCGGCCATGGCAAAGTCAGAAGCATCCGTTTGCACAATGAATTGCTTAGCACTGTCGGGGAAAAGTAGCAATGGCTCTGTAGTGAATTTAGATTTCAAATGTTCAAACGCCGACTGACATTCAGGGGACCAACGAAGTTTGTGCGACTTACATGTAGATTCGCCTTTAGGTTTCCGTAACAGGTTAGTAAGCGGAAGCGCTATGGCTGCAAAATCCTCGATAAAGTTCCGGTAAAAGTTTGCAAAGCCAAGAAATTGCTGCAGTTGCTTCAAAGTTTTGGGGACGGGCCATTGCAAAATAGAGTTAATTTTCGAAGGGTCCATTTTAAGTGAACAATCTTGAATCCTATAACCCAAGTAATCAAAGGTTTGGGTGTCAAATTGGCACTTAGACAGATTAACTACGAGGTTATTATCTATCAGCCGTCGAAGCACTTCCCGAACCAATGATACATGAGATTCCATGGAGTCTGCATAAATTAAAATGTCATCCAAATAAATCAGAACCCCCTGATACAATAAGTCGTGGAAAATGGTGTTCAAAAACATCTGAAACACAGATGGTCCAGATTGTAATCCAAAGGGGAGAACCGTCCATTTAAAATTCCCCAGTGGGGTTGCAAAGGTGGTGAGCCATTCAGAGTCTGGGTCCATCCGAATCCTATGAAATGCTTCTTTAAGATCAAGCTTAGTGAAATATTTTCCTTGAACAAGATGGTCTAAAACGGTCCGTATCAGGGGAATGGGATAACAATTGGAAGAGATAACCTGGTTAATAGCAGAGTAGTTAACTATCAGCCTCGGATCCGCTCCGGGATCTTTTCTCTTTCGGAAGAAGACAGGACTCGCCGTAGGGGCTGTAGAAGGCTTGATAAAGCCACGAGCCAAATTTTTATTAAGGAACTTTTTGAGGGCAAGGAGTTCTTGCTGGCTCATGGGGTAAATTTTTGGTTTAGGCAGCGAGGCTCCGTCAATCAATTCCAATTTACAGTCAAATTCAGTGTGGGGGGGCAATTTGTCAGCCTCCCTCTCATGAAAGGCCTTCTGTAAATCACGGTAGTGCGAAGGAATTTGTTGCAATTCTTCATGGCCAATAGAGAAGCTTGCCTCGGAAGAGGATAGAGTGCCAGCGGTCCAGTCTATTTGGGGATTATATTTACGGAGCCAGTCGATTCCCAAGACCAATTCGAACTGCACCGCCTTGGGAACTAGGAACCGCATGCTATAATTATTTTGGTCCATTTGGAATGAGATGGGCATGGTGATTTCGCTTATTGCTCCTCCAGTCATTGAGGTCCCATCCATTTGAGTTAACTTGATGGGGCGTTTCAAAGGCTCATATAGAGTTTTAAGGGTCTTGGCCAATTTGGAGTGTAACAAACTTCTGGAGCAGCCAGAGTCAATTAGTGCCCTATGTACATGCAAGGTCCCATCTCCGCCAGTAATCGTAACCGTGGTATAGAAATGGGGAATTTTAGGAGTACTTACAGCTGTTCCCGCTGCTTTCAAACCGCCACCGTCGGGTTCAGAATCCCCATCTGTGTCCGAGGAATACGAAGAAGAGGTTTCACCGTCGGGAGCGGAGTCTCCTGTCGCTGCTGCAGGGTCCTTATGAGTGCGTCTGAGCGGTTGTTTGATGGCCGTTGTCTGACGTGTAGATTCTTTATTCCTGGGGTCTGCTCGTGCTCCTTTAGTCCCCACCGTGGCTTGGTTACTGGTGCAGTTGTTGGCAAGGTGACCCGGTTTCCCACAGGTGAAACACATGCCCAAACGGAGGCGTTTGTTTCGTTCCTCAACATTGAGGAAGGTGGGGCGGCGAGGTTGTCGTTTTGTTAAGTCTTGTCGTTGTCGGTTCAACTGAACAGTGTGGGTTATACCCTCCACTTCAGTAGCTAGTCTGATCCAACCTAGCAGGGTTTGTGGGTTGGCCTGCATTAGGCACCCGTGTAAGATATCAGGGTCTAGTCCATCTTTGTATAACTCGATAAGAATCTCATCATTCCACTGCACTTTGGTGGCCAGGTTTCTAAATTCACGCGAATATGTTCCCACGTCGTTCCTGCCTTGTTTCATTTGTTTTAGTTGATATTTAGTTTTTTCTAGTAGATGGGGGTCTTCAAACCGTTCACGCAAATGGTTCATGAAGAGCTGCAGATTTTCGGTTTCGGGGGCGCGGGTGTCATATAGGTTCGCTACCCAGTCAGCTGCCAGTCCTTTCATTCTCTGGCTGAGGTATCTAATTCGGGCTGCATCATCCCGAAAGAGGTGGCCATGATCGACCATGAAATTATTTGCCATAGTCATAAAGAAAGAGAGTTTCTCACCCTTCCCGTTGAAGGACGCTTTCAGGTCTCCCACGTTTCTGAGTAGCGGTGGCGCTGGAGCTTGCCCTGCTGGTTGCTGGGGCGGACCAGGGGTGCCTGCCGCTGGCACAGCCGCTCGTGGTTTGTGTGCTGGTGTTCTCAATGTCTGCGAGGGACGGATGCTCATCTCACGTAACATGGTCTTGAGTTCGAGTATCTCCTCATCTTTTCTCTCCAGTTCTGTTTCCATTCGTGCCATTTCCGCCAGAAAGGAAAGGTCTTTGGCTGATGTGTCCCATCTAGCAGCCCTTCTGCGTTGTCTTACCGACATAAGCGGCTTCTCTCCCCAGACCCAGGTTTGGCCGCTTGTGGGGGTTTCCATAGCCTCGCTCAGCGGTAAATTTGCCTTGGTATCCATGGACGCTTCGGTCTCTGCAGTTCCATCAGATTCTGCAGATCCTCGTTCTTCTTCAGTAATTAACTGATCCACTACTTGATGCATTTTAGGGAAAAAAAAGATTCTCGAGCTTTCTGTCAGGAACAGATTCACCCTCAAACGTAGCAATAAACTTTAGTAGAAGATTTATTGAAACATAGTGAATGATACTGTCTATCAGACGTTAAAGCTCGAGAATGGAATGCTTTCCCCCCGCCTTACACTTAAACAGCAAGTTTCTCCTGAGATAGTTGTAAAAGGACGAACGTCATCATGCCAAATGGTTCCTTTGAAATTCCAGCCGGAAAGGAATGGTTGGCACCTGGGAAAGTTAACAGCCTACTATCACTATTTCCCCAGGCTACTGCTATCCTAAAACAACAAACATGGAGGACTCCTGACAGTATCCTTCTAGACCATTTCTCTGGGAGGGGGCTTGAGGGCACTGTTTTACAGTGGTTCCAGTCCTTACTGGAAGGGCAAACTCAGTGGTGCTGGGGGATTCTTGTTCACTCCTCTGTTATTTGGCCTGTGGAATCCTTCAGGGCTGTGCTTCATGCCCTATGCTGTTTAATGTCTATATGTAATTGCTGGGAGAGCTTTTCTAGAGTGTTGGAGTTTGGTGCCACCAGTATACTGATAACATCAAATTCTCGCTCTCCTTCTCATCTAACTCCAAATAAACTATTTTGATGGTAGACCACTTTCTGCCATCAGTGATGGATTGGATGATGGCAAACAAATTGAAACTTAATTGAGAAAAGGCAGGCGTGCCTTGGGTTAGTCAAAAGCAGATAAGGGAATCAGTCTGTGTTGGATGGGGTTACTCTCTCTCTGAAATGGTAGGATTGCAGCCTGGGCATACTGTTGGACTCAGATCTGAACTTGGATGCTGAGGTTTTGGTGGTGGCCAGGAGTTCATTTGTGTGGCTGCATCGTGTGCATTGATTGTGTTTGTTCCTGGAGATGTCGGATCTGGTTACAGTGATGCACACCTTGATTTCATCTCGGTTAAATTACTATAACATATTTTATTGGGGACTGCCTTTAGAAACTGCAGTGGATCTAATATGTTCCAGCCAGACTGCTGACTGGGGCTGACTACAGAGGACACTTAACTCCCCTAACTCCCATATTGCAGCATTTTCACTGGCTGTTGGTCCATTCTAGGCTGAATTCAGAGTGATGGTTATGACCTTTAAAACCTACACAGATGGTGTCCACATTATGTGAAAGACTCCCCTTATGAGCCTACCTGACTTTTAAGATCTTTGGAGGAAGGCTTTTTCTCCATTGTGCTACCGTCACAGGTGTATTTGGATAGGACAAGGGAAACAACCTTCTCATTGGCTGTTCTCAAGGTGTGGAATGACTTAACATGTTCTATCTTTTACTTTTATTTGCAGTTTCATCTTCCCAAGGATATGATGATGAAAGTTCAGTGGATATTTATGATGGTTTAGACAGCACTCCAGTTGCTTCAAGTACGTACATAGTTGATTAGTCAGCTGTGGGATGGGATTTATTTTTTTTAATTAGATGTGTATTTCACCTTTTTTCCAAATCAGCATAGATTCTCTTCACTTTTTGTGTTTGATCTTCACAACAACCTTCAGGAGCTAATCAGGGGGGAAAGGTTTGCCCAAGTTTGCCCAGTAGGTGTTTGAACCTGGAGCTACTGTTAGGATAAAGTCACAGTATATTTAGATTGTTTCAGGCACAACATTTGCAATATTGCATGGTGTAATGCAATATATGTTATTTACAACCGAGTGAAGGAATGTGTTGATTATCATGATGGCATTTGTAAGAAGCTTGCTTTTAATGTGCAGTTTGCATCAACAACTGTCACAAAGAATATTCTGGCTTTCTCTTATCAAAGTGAATGTAAAGTCTCTTCAACTACATGAATTACAGCTATGGTTTTTAATCTGATGTTTATGCAGTAAAGTGCAGACAACTTTGCTTTGATGTGAGACCATTAATCTAAATAATTAGAACTTGAGGCACATGATAAAGATGTGAAATTATCTTTCATAACTATTTTTATGTTTGGAGCCCTGTTCATCGTGTTAGTATAATGTTTTGTTTTAGACAGGTATCTCTAGCAGTTTTTCAACTTGGCAGGCAAATAAGAGGGACATTCTAGGCTTAAAAAAAGTTAGTTTTATTTTACATTTGTAACTAGGTACATCTGTACAATGTGATGAGTTAGATTACTGGGGGAGCACTGGCTTGTTATGAATGAGCGCATGCAGTTGCCCATTGCTTGATTGCTCCTGCGTGCAGTGGGAGCAGCTAAGCAAACCATGGAACTTAATGGTTGGTCTATTGTATTGTCTGACATGGCGCAGCTTCCTTTTTCCAGCATGTTCCTCTCAGCAAACCAAAGAAAGAATCCAGAGTTCTTCCTGTGTTCCATTAAACTAGTGTATCTCAAGGTACTTGAAATGATGGGCTGGCCATTTTTTTTCCAATATACCAGAACTTATGTCATATCTGTTCTTACAAGCTATTGCTATCATCATCACCACACCATTATCGTTGTTATATATTTATATAACCCTCCGTATGCGTGGCAACTTACAAAGAAAAGAACAACAACAGCAAAAACAGCCTGCATTCAATCTAAAATATATCTATAAACAGACACACATATAGAGGATGAAAGAATAACACAAATATGAAACTGTGCAATACAATTGTAAAACAAATTATCCAGAAAGAAATACAAAACCCAGTGCAATGTAATATAAAGCAATGTGACAAGCACATACAATTATTCATTTCTTTTCTGGAAGCTAATCAAGAGTTTATGGACCACTTCTATTAGTAGCACTGCCATAAGCTGTATTAAGTTGTACAGACTTTAACAACTTTCAGTCCTGATTAACAAAAATTGTTTACATTTTTCATTTATTAACAAGTAAGATGGCATATGTTTGAGCTATTCATATTTCACACTGAAGAATGAAACCAACAATCCATGTTGATCTAGCTATCATTTTCTACTTTAAATTGACATTAGCTAGGGTTCCCGTATCTCTGGACATGGTTCATCTTCTCTGGGCTCAGGGTGAGGGGCAGAATCTCAGAGTGAGAGTGCTGCCCAAAAAGACAATGATTTCATTTTTTTCTGTATGCCTCTGTCCCTGGTTCTCCAGGATACTTTTTTTTTCCTGTTCAAAGCATTGGTTGGAAAACTTTTTTTGATTGGAATACAATTCTCATGTGTTGCCAAAAGCCATGCTTGCCAAGGTGTTAAAAACGACTGGGAAAAATGTCTCCGCCACACCATTCAGTGCCAACATGGAAAATCAGGTTTCCATCCGAAGAATTATTTTTACATTTCTTAGACTTTTTTTTTTTTTTTGAAACTCAGGAAATTTTCAGAAGCCATTTTATATTGCAAAGGTGCCGGCTGTTTAGAGTAGTTGGTGATCTGGTATCCTGCCAAGGCCTTACAGTGCATATGAGGTAGATATTTGGATCCTTATTTAATGGAAGAATGTATGTAATGGAAAACTCTCTCTCTCTCTCTCTCTCTCTCTGTCTCTCTGTCTTCCTTACCCCCAGGCAACCATGCTAACAAAGTGACCCCAGCCAGAAGTAATTTAAATCTGTTTGATGAGATCCTGATTGAAGAAGGAGCAGCAAAGCAAGCTACCTACAATGAGGTATGTATTTCAGATCAGTCACATGATTTTGAAATGTGTTATTTTTAATTAAATAGTGTTACTTTGCCAATTCATATGCTCAATAATTTTACTTTCACATAACATTTTAATAAGCTACATGCTGTTTTGCTATGTGCGTAGTTTAAAGATATTTTTGAAGTAACAAACACCAACTTAAAATATCTGAACTTACCAAAAAAAAAGACCATCCATTCCAACATTTTAGGCTATGATCCATAATTCTGTATCCATTTTGATTGTATTTAGAATTTTCTATCATAAATTAATCCTGACGTTATCATCTTACTCCTGTGTTAAGTAGGTGATACTGTTGGTCTTCCACGTTAACAAAATTCTGTGTGAGTTTTCTGGAGATTTCTGAAGTCAAGTTTTGTTTGTTTGTTTTTAAGTGAAGAATTCATAAATATGCACCATGAGAACTGGAAAATTTGATAATTTTGTAATAAGAACTCTGCTGGATCAGACAAAAAACTTCTTAGGTCCAATACCCTTTGTGGCCAATTAAAGTCTATGGGAAACCCACAAGCAGTATGGTAGCCATCCCTTTGTTTTGTTCCCTAAGCTGGCAGTATTCAAAGCCTCCTGCATTTTTATATGACATCCTACATTTTGAATACTCAATTTTCTTATGAAATATTTAGTTATAGTTTCAGCTGCAACATTTTCAGTTATATAAATGCAAGAGTAGCTATGTTCACCATAACACGAATTTCAAAATCCATATTGCAGTAATATCTTTATTTATCCAACCCAGGAGGGGTGGAAATCTTGGTGCTAGGTTTCAAAACAAAGGTTTCTTTATCAACAAAGATTTAAAAAAAAACCACAGGAGAGTAATAGAAAGTGAAATAATTATTAGGAGTAAGTAGGCCACATATTTTCTTCAAATTGTATATGAGGAAGAGTATGTGGGCTGTCAGTTTAGACTGATGTGGCACCACACCAATTGCTATTTACACAAACTCAAGTAAACCACAAGAAGAGGAGGAGGCGGTGGCAGCGGCCGATGTCACCGCTGTCCTTGTAGTCACTGCTCCAGCAACTTTGCCCTTTGAAACAGGGATGGTGAAAATGGAGGGTATCTCTTCCTCCTCTTCTTTCTGCTCCTCCCCTGGTGGGTGCAAGGCAATATGGGAATAGCCTGAGAGTTGCTGCTGGAGGTTCTGCTGCTGCTGCTGCCACCAGATCCACAGCCTTTCTTGACTCAATGCTAGTTCCGTGTAAAAGGAACTGCCCTTCCAGCAGCAGAGCCCAAGCCTCTCCTATCTTGCCTGGAGGAAGAGGAAGCATTGGTCTCCATCTCCACAGTAGCAAGGTGCTGCCCTACTCCTCATCTTTGCTGCTTCTGTTTCTGCTTCCTCCAGCTAGCAAGCTTGTTAAGGGCCAAGTCATGGCCCTCCTCCTCTTCACTTCCAACCCTTACACCCAGCAGAGCTGAGCCAGATAAAAAAGCAAGAGGGTGGATTAAAATATCTCACAACATCTCTGTGAATTTGCCATAGTGTGCAAGGGTGCCATGACAGACAATTGGGAACTACTGATTTAATATAAATGTGAACATTCATGTCTCAACAGTTGCGGGATCAATATGAGAAATGTCAGCAACAACTTCAAGAGTTGATGAAGAAACTTCAGGAAACACAGGAACAGGTGCTGTAGCATTAATTGGTAATATTATACATGCTGCACTCTGAAACTGAAAGTGTCCTGTATCTCTTCATACACATCTTTAGTCCTTCTTAGCTATTTTCAATGAACATGGCTGGGTAGGGCAACTTAGTGTCAATAGTGACTGTTAAAATCCTAAGTAGATTTGATTTACAGTGCTTATTGGAAAATAACTTGATAACTTTAAAATAACTTGGGAAGTACTGTGAATAGCTTCTCAGTGTTTTCAGTATTTTGGTTCAAGGATGTGTTTGCTTGACTAGTGGTACCCCCTGAAAGTTTCTTTTGGACTAACTTAACAGTTTTAAAACATGAAATCAGATGTCCCAATGCGCAAATGGATGGTAGCCCTGCCAAACTACTCCATAATCCCAAGGGGTTATTCCAATGTAATGTGGAAAAAAGTTATAACCTGGAAGAAAATGATAGAAATGGGTGATGCTGCTACCAGATATATACACGAAAATGCCTTTTGCTTGTGCATAGGATGCAAGCCATTGTTTTCTTTCCACCCACAGGAGCCTGCAACATCGTCACAGGGGGTCCATGAAGGCTGAAGAGATGTTATGAGCTTTTATAGTTAAAATAGAAGGAAGGGGGGGTAGACAAATTTGTATGAAATCATTGCAGTAACAATATTGTAATAGGAGTGTGTGTATTTACTTATTTCTCCCTTTTCTCCAAATGAGAAGATTCTGGATGAGCCACTTTAAGTAAATATTTGATGTACATTAGTGTTTTGAATCTTGAGTTTAGTCTTGGTGATCTGTGGCAACAAAATATATTTAAAGCGGGTCCATGGTAAAGGAAAGGTTAAGAACTACTGGTCTATAAATCTTATATTTAATGTTATACTAGTTTCAGCCCAATAAGAAACAAGTTTAAACAATGTTTTCTGTCTTATTTTCAGTCATGCATACAGATTCATGTTTATAATACACAAATGTTTCTATGTGTTCTTTCAAAATCAGAATTCAACTTTACAAAATGAAAACGTGTCCCTTAAAAAGAATATTTCAGCCCTTATCAAAACAGCAAGAGTGGAAATTAATCGCAAGGATGAGGAAATCAGTACTCTGCAGCGAAGGTACTAGTACTGAAAGCTAATTTACTAATTGGTTGTTTTTTTTACAGAACATTACAGTTGGCCCTCCACAGTTGCGGGTGTCACTTTCATGGATTTGATTATTTGCGAATTTCTCCAACCCCTGTTCCCCTACCTCCAGTGCTTCTTTTCCAGGGAAGCCTTCCCTCGGTGGCTCTGGTCAGGCTGCACAGCCCTTTCACGCACACACGCGCACACACACCCCATGGCCCTCTTCCTCCTTCACCAGCCACTGCCTGGTCAGCTAAGGAAGTCTCACAGTCCTCTTTTTCAGTACTAATAACATTTTCCTGATGCCCCACAGACACACTTAAGAAAGAAGATGGGCAATGCAAGTAGTTAAATATAAGTTAAAAGTAATAGTTTATGATTGCTGTAAAACAGAGATAATGTATGGAACAGAATGTTTATATGGAATGGAAATGTTAAACTCAGATTCAACTGGGAAAATTGATGTCTGGAAACAGGGAGGGTTTTTAAAAAAAATTTCATTTAAAATTTTTAATAAAAATTACTTACAAAAAAAGAAAAGAAAGAAGATGGGCAAGAGAGAGGCCATGTAGGGCCACCATGTGAACCTTCCCTCTTTTCCTCGCCTTTCCCAGACCTGGTTTGGACCCTGGGCACTCTCCTTTCCTCCCTCCCAACTGTGCTTCGGCCCCCTTCCTCCACACACATACACACACAATTTGATATTTGCAACTTTTACCCTTTTGCGGGGATCTTATGCCCCTACTCTAGCAAATGTGGAGGGCCAGCTGTATTTGTTACCCAATTGTTAAAGAACAAAAGAAAAAAAAGCAAGCATTAGAAGTAGAAAGGGAAGGTGTTTTGAAGCATTAGTTGATATACATAAACAACAACAAATTTCACAGCACCTTACAGACTTACTGGTTTTATTTTGGCAGGAAGTGGGACTGCAGCCCATTTTGTCAGATATTTCCTGTGAAAACTTCTGCCAAATAAAACTTCTAGTTAGTCTTTGAACTGCCATGGTACTCCACATTATTTTTGCTGTAACAAATTAACACAGATACCTTGAAAATTTACATATGTTGCATGCAGTAAATTTTTTTTTAACTCTCAGATATTTGTCTCCTGAGACTTACTACTTCTAAAATCCAGAGAGTTCATTAGATTTTGGAAAATGCAAGTATCTCAATTACTGAAACATTTGATAAGGATGCCCACATTAAAAGGCCACTAACTGCATTCAAATGCAGTGAGCTTTGGACTCCTCTGACTTCTTTCTGCACAGATTACTCACACGTTTATGATTACTTCCTAACCTGGACATACTGGTTGGCTTCTTACTGAATGGCTTTCTAAAACAAGCCAGCCTAATGAACTATGCCATGGCAGGCCTTTACATCTTTCAACATCAAATACCAAAAGGAGCTTTGTGCATGATTTGAGTCTTGTAAGATAGAGCTTTGATTTTCTTTTCATTGCAGGCCCATTCAGGCAGTTAGGAGTTTAGTAGAATTTGAAGTTTGTTTATATCCGCCTCCTTCTTCTTCTTCTGCCTCTCCCCAAGGCTTGAGGCAGGGTACAGCACAAATACAGTTAAAGACAAGGTATAGCTAAAATATACTAAAATGTAAATATACCATAATTAAAATCTATCATAATTAAAAGTACAGATACAATCAAAAGTACAATTAAAAATAGACTGGGTAGGTTTGCTAAATACTATCTACTAAGAATAACTCCAAGTGAAAAGCAGTATGATGGAAGGTAGATAATGCGGTGAGAAAGGGGGGATAGAAAAGAGGGAGAATGAGGGGTAGTGTTTTATGTATCTTAATTTGAGAATGCATATTAAAAAATTAAAGAAAAGAGTATATGTGGATGTATATTTGGATATATTTTATTTTTAATAAAAATAATTTTTAAAAAAATAACTGCTGTCTGTTAAAACTATTGCTTTATACACAGGCTGTCAGAAATTCCAGTCTATCGGAATACTCACACCAGAATGTACTTCCAAGCATCAACTCCTCATGCCAAGAATGCTGGAGGATCAAAGTCAAAAAATAAATTCAGAGATTTACTTCTGGAGAACAATCAAAAAATGGACTCTAGAACAAAAGAAGCCCTGTCTAAAGACGTACCTCATAGTTTTCCCTCTAGGGAAGCAGAAAATAAGAAATGTCATTTGGAAAATGGAAAAGCTCCTTATATACCTCAGTCTGATCCTGAACAGCTGTCCAGCCATGGTGCTCATGCAAGACTGGAAAATGTTGACAGCTCCTGTAACAAAGAGAAGGGGAAAAAAGAAGTGAAATACAGTGAGCATCATAGCAGTGAGAATGATTATAGACACAAAACAAAAGCACACCAAAATCCAGAGAGCAGAGGAGATGATATATTGAACATTAATGGAAAGTTGCACATTAACTCGGAAAAACGGCTAGAAATGGACTGTGGAAAGATAGTAAGGACTTAAATAACAAGTGCAGTCCATGTGCAGAAAAACGACCTGATAAAATCACTTCTGCTTGGGAGAAACAGCCAACTCCTAAGGACAGATTACTGCCAAAAACAGGGCACTACAGTGATGATAAAAGTAAAAAGTCACATAATATAAATCAGAAGGACTCGAACATGCGAAACAAAGAAGATAGTAACAGTGCACAAAAAACCAGACAACCTGACAGGCATTTAGAACAAGAAGGAACTGCTCTTTTTGCTAGTCCCCTTGAAAGGAATGCAGTTGCCAGAAGTCCTCAAAAACTAAGTAAAAGCTGTGTGGAAGAGAAAAAGATCAAAGACAATGATTGTAGAAGAAACAAAGGAGGAAGCAATTATGGCATCCGTGAGGGGAGGTTGTCAGAGCCATTGCCTCCTGTTTCTAATAGAGAGCAAAAACATGGACACCCCAAGGAGGAGAGCAGCAAATCCGAACATATGCATGCAAAATCAGACAGACATCGAACTGAAGAGAAAAGGAAAAATGAGAGAAACAGTCAGAGAGAGGGAAGAAGTTCTCAGAACAGAAGAAGAGATTCAAAGGAAACATCACAAAAGATACCAAGAAGAGTAATTAAAAATAAGGACAGTTCAAAAGAGGAGCAAGAGAAATCCCTTCAGTCAGAAGAAACGAACAAGTCAGTTGATGATACAGAGGTGCACATGTCTACAAAAGCTGGAAGAGTTGAGGAGCATTCAAAAAGCAAAGACTTAAAACTGAGCTTTATGCAGACCCTAAATTTAACGCTTTCTCCTGCTAAGAAACAGACAGACAAGTCAGCAGCAAAATCCACCAATGTCTGTGACACAGAAATTCCAGGTCAGCCTAAAGAAAAAAGGGAAAATGAGGACCAGCTCTGTACCAGCTTTGTACCAGCTGAGTCTATTAATACTCATACCACTAAGCAAACAAAAACACAGTTACCCAGCCGTGATAATCCTGCTCAGACCAATATGGAAAAAATAATACCTGTTTCTGAGATCAAAATGCAGGTGGAAAATGAGGGCCTGGCAGAAGCCTTGAGCAAGGCGCTGTGTAAAACAACATCATTCCCACAGAACACAGCAGGGCAGTGTGAAATGGCTCGTAACAGGAAGCCTGATGCCAAACCTGAAATAGAAGAAACTGATAAAATGAATGTGGCTCCCAGCCCAGGAAGCCCCATGGATCCAGACAGTTGTCTGAATGATGTGGAAACTCTCAGTTCTGTGGATTTTGATTCTTTTAGTGTAATAGATGAGATACATGCATCAGATTCAGACTCCTCAATGGGAGAGTCCAGTAATTGCATGAATAATAAAATGTTGGTGTGTCCTGAAAAAGAAAATAAACCTGTGCCTTACACAGACACTATGGGCAAAGGCAAGATAATGAGAGATGATGTTCCTATAGCCAACCAAAAGGCTCATAACTTGAAACCAAGTTTTCCTGAAGGTGGAAGCCATTTAGAATCATTGCATAATCAAGGCTTAAACCCTACATCTCACTCAAGAGACACAAACCCAGTTCCAGTTGATGATGATAACTCTATACAGAGTATTGATCTCAATCAAATGAGGTGCATTCCAAAAGCAATCAGCCCACTTAACAGTCCAATCAGGCCCTTGGCTAGAGCACTCAGAATGGAAAGCCCTTACAAAGGACCTGTGAAAAGTTATGATACAGGTATATTTGTTATGATGTCTCTGTTTGTTATGTAATTTTTATTTAAACAGAAGAACAACATTGAAAATGGAATCATTTTCAGAATCATTTCATTTTACAATCCTTAAAGGGAGTGCCCTCAGAATAAAAGACCACATCATAAGAGACAAGATGCAGTCATCATGTTCCACTGCTCACTTTTTCTGTTCCCCTCCCTTTTATCACAGTATGGAGAAAAGGGAAGTTTTCTTTTATTGTCCACTGGCCTGCAGCAATTGCATTTTCCGTGGACAAGTAGAAAATCACACCAGTGATGGGTGGAAAATCCACATTGCATTTTGGAAAAGAAGCTTCTACAAATGTATAGCAAGATGCTGTTTTTTTTTTTAAAAAATGCTATTTTTAGGCTTGAATAAACTAGCTAAGCTAATTTGACCCACATGTTTTAAGCACTATAATCATCATATTCAGTTAATTTCTATTTAGATAATTTCTATTAATCTACATAATTTTAAAAATTGCTGTTATGCTGATCCTAAACATATTGAATTAGGAGTGGAGTGCTTTTCAGTAGCATTTACTTCCACACAACAGAAGCTGAAGACAAGATGGGCTGCACTTGAGTAGTCCAAGCACATAGAATTCTACTCAGAAGTAAGTCTTAGTGACTCCAGTGGAATTTAATTCTGGTCCTGAAGTAAATCTTAATGCTTGCAATTAAAGTCCTTATTTTCACAATCTTGTGCAGATTTAGAATGTAACTGAAATTTCAGTGGACAACAGGTTTGTGACACAAGATCCCATATGCTAATTTATAAGACAGTGATCCTTAAAACACCACTGCAGGTTATATTGTTATTACAAAATAATTTAAGTTGTTGTGGTTGTGTGTTTCCATTCTGAATACTGATTTGTTTTCATTGAGCTCTTCTGTGAAGGAGCTCAGAGTGACACATACAGCTAGTTTTGTCCTAAAAGTGCCCTCCAACGTAAGTTGTACTAAAAGAGCGGGACCAGCCAAAGGCGTGTTATAGTACCACGCTTGAGCAGGGATTTGAACCTGAATCTTTCACTGTATTCACAGTCCCTTGGTTCTCAATGCTGGCTCTCTGTTAAAATCTAATAGAGAGCTGCTGGTAGTTCTGAACAGAAAGTTCTAAACAGTTAAGTGTGCTGTTCTGACATGAAATCAAACACTGAGTCATACTGTACCTAGATCTTGCTTCTAAATATGCTCCTTTTAGTTGATATGTTTATTTAGCTACTGTCCTCTTGTTCCTAGATTTTATTAGAGAAGGCGCTGCTGATCGTCTTGGAAGAAATCAGTCTAGTGAGCTCAACAAGGAAAATGAAAAGCCACTGTGCTCAGATCACCAGGCACTAGAGGTATCTCAGCTCAACATGTCTTCAGATGAATTAGAAGAAGGAGAAATTGTGAGTGATGTTGATGAGCCTAAAATAGAACAGAACTCTGAGAACAGTAAAAAATCAAAAAGGAGAACATCTCCCGATAGATGTAATTTGTCCAAGAGTACCTGCAATCACAAGACCAAATCTACATCTTCAAGTAAAGATGCTGGAAAAATCGCATCTGGAAAAAAGGGTAAAGAGAAAACCCAAGATGAAACCATAATGTCCTCCAAAGAAGTGAAGAAAAATAAAGCTGTGAGCATTGATTGTCTTGAAAGAATAGTTCAGATTACCTTTGAACCCACTAGTATACATGAGTTTATGCACATGCTGAAAGCTATAAGAAAACAAATACGTAAAAACTATATGAAATTTAAGATACAGTTTCCAGTACAACACTTTCACAGGATTATAGATTCAGCAGTTGTAAATTTTACCTCACTGGTGAAATACCTTGACTTCTCTAAAATGTCAAAATCAAGTGAGACTTTAAAGCTGAATCTCTGTGAAGTGATAGAATCTAAACTGAACCAGATCAAAAAGAATAGTGCAATAGAGCATTTGTTTAAACAGCAACAGTCAGATATGAAGAAAAAATTGTGGAAACTTGTAGATGAGCAACTTGACTTCCTATTTGATAAAATGAAAAAAATTCTCCTAAAATTGTGTAACTTGGTAAAATTTGGAAATGAGAGTGATGAAACTAAACTTGACAAAAAAATGAAAGAAAAAACGAAATGCCTTTTAGGTCATAAAAGTGACAGACAGAAATCAAAGAAACTAGCCTTAAACAGCAGGACTCAAAAACATAATGACTGTGCATTTCCAAAACCAATAATAGACAACCAACCGTCAAAGAGAGGTTACCATGACACCAACAAGATGGACACACACAAAAATTTGGTTGCAAAATGTAAACGTTCCCATAGTGATAATGCAAAACTTTCTCAGACTGAGACTGAACTTGTCAAGGAAAAGTCCATGCAGGATACCACTTTGAAAGATGGAAAATATGAAAAGGAAGAATCACATGTGGTTGGAGATCCTCACAAATCTGATGTGAGCTGTGGACCTCTTACAGAACAACAGATGTCTGGGCTGACATTCAACCTAGTAAATGATTCTCAAATGGGTGAAATGTTCAAAAGCTTGTTACAAGGCTCAGACCTTTCAGAAAAGAATGTTGACTTTATTGATGAAAATCAGTGGGAGTTCAGGACACCAGAAAAACACACAATAGAAGGCCATAAATGTGAGGATGATCCTGCATATGAGGCAGAAGAATCTATTCAAAAGGAGACCCAGCTAGAGTCAAGAGTACTGGATGGCATTAAATGGCCTGTAGTTTCTCCTGAAAGAGATTCGTCATTTTTAGCAAGACTGCAGGTGCCAGTTGACCCAGCTATTCTAGATGAGAGCTGTATGTTTGAAATTCCTAGTAACCCAGCTTTGAAAAGAGGTGAGGCATGCATTTCAGATAAACCAAAATCCCTTGTCTCTTCTATCCTTCTGGAAGATCTAGCAGTGTCATTGACTATTCCTTCTCCCTTGAAATCAGATGCACATCTTAGTTTTCTAAAACCTGATGTGTTTGGGTCAGTTCCAGAGGATGTTCTGAGTGCACACTTCAGTGAAGATGCCCATCTTGATGACGAGGATGCTTCTGAACAGGATATCCATTTGGCTTTGGAATCAGATAATTCAAGCAGTAAATCGAGCTGTTCTTCCTCATGGATGGGCATGCCTGCTGTTCCTGGATTTCAGTATAGCCCAAGCTTGCCAATGCAGGCAGTAATAATGGAGAAATCAAATGATCACTTCATTGTCAAGATAAGGCGTGCTGCACCATCTACCTCCCCAAACCTTGATCAAGTGATCCTTGCAAATGAGCTCCTGCCCTCTGTTACAGAGAGAGGAAACCAAGAAATTACACTTGAAGAAAAGTTGAATGCTTTGAATTCTAAAAGCATACCATTGGAAGATGCAACAATCTCTACGGACCATGTAAATATTATTGACTCGGGGGGGAATACTCATATTGGAAAAGAGCACATTCCTAATTCACAGGAACGTGTGGAGGAAGTTTCTAAATGTCTTGAAAATGAGGAGGAACCTGCTCAGTCTGAACCCCAAGATCCCCACCCTCATTCTTCTCATGATGCACATGAAGAGACCTTTTTTAGCAAAGCAGGACAAAAGCAACCTTGTGACATGCCTGAATTTTTTCAGGAGCCATATAGCAATACCAATCAAAATCTAGGCCCTGAGCGACCTGGGCCCCATCAGGTGTGTAG
Source organism: Ctenosaura bakeri (assembly GCA_948474755.1). Classification (NCBI taxonomy): domain Eukaryota; kingdom Metazoa; phylum Chordata; class Lepidosauria; order Squamata; family Iguanidae; genus Ctenosaura; species Ctenosaura bakeri. The sequence goes on along the minus strand of CAOLHI010003191.1, from coordinate 142,348 downwards.
TGATGCTGGCTCTGAGAAAGCCTCTGACCTACAAAATCCTCCTAAAGAACTTGAGGAAACTTTTGTGTCTTTGAAAGACTCCTCAAGTAAAACTAGCTGGCAGGAAGATAGCCCTGCAGTTTTTAAACTACCTCAGACACAGACATTGAAATTGTTCCAAAAATGTGATGTACCATGTGCTAAAGAGCAGTGTTCTTCCGTTAACTCAGAGTCTGTTCCACTTGTAGAAGATGTGTCCTCTGAGAGCCATTTTGATATATGTGTAGACGTAAGAGAAGAGACTCCCATGGAAAATGAAATCGATTCATGGGATCTCACTGTGCAATCTGGTTTAAATGCTGGAACAGAAAGTTTATATAAAGATAAAGGAGAACAAAAGATAAAGAGAGAGGATCACTGTGAATTAGGTCATCCTTCAGAGTGTGATGTTAAAGCAGTTAGGAGTTTGACAGAAGACCTGCCTGACAAGCCTGCAGTCAATGAGAATTTTGAAACAAAAACTGTGCCAAATGCTCATGGTCAAGGATGCCAAATAAGCCTTAAAGAAAGCAGAAAAAGGAAAAAGGAGACAGAAGTGACATCCAGCACTAAAAGACACAAGAAGGAAAGTAATAATTTGTTGTGTAAGAAAAATGGCAAAAGTAGCAAAAAGTCTAAAGAAGCTAATTCAGCGTCTACAAATGCATCCAGTAAAAAGACTACATCAGTTAGTGGCAAAGAGCCTTCATCAACATCATCTGTGTCACCATCAAGTCTACGTGCTAAAAATATAATCAAGAGGAAAGGAGAAGTCCTAGTTTCTTGGACAAGGTAAGAAAATAAAAAAGGGAGTTGAATGTTTGAATATGGGAGGCTATGTCATAGGTATGGTTTGAGTTGTGTATTCTTCCACATTGCAACAGCACTAATGTACTTCTGAGTAACCATGAGACATACTTCTGAGTAACAGTGCACAGTTTTAATGGTCAGCCTCTGCTACAGAGTTGGCTTCTTTGAATTGTATGAGAACAAATAAATTGGTTTTTGCTGCTGAAAGTACATTTCTTGAAATAGAACATGGGGACTTAGCTGAACGAAGGAAACTTAGAAGCCCCACTATGGTCTTGTTTGTGGCCTCTGTTTGAGTAATAGTGAGATGTAGTATATGTGTTGTATTGCATACATTTCTACAGTAGACAATTCCTATGTGGAAAATCAAGATTTAGCATAAGGTTAAAAGAATACTAGTTGTTATGATCCAAAGACATTTATTAATTTACAACATTTTATACCCTCTCCTTTTGCTCATAGTAGTATTCTCAGAGCAAATCAAAATTTAAAAAATAACAGAGCAGTTGCGGGCAAATGAAAAAGTCCTTGTCTGGCCTCAAACGCAAGGAAAACTTAATCCCAGGTGTGCATCTCTGGAGAGAGACTTTTTTTCTGGTGAGATGCTTACATTGAAAAGGCCTTTCTTTTTGTGGTGTCTCACCCTTCAGGTAGCTCACTGGAAAATTGTATGAAGTAATTAGGAAATACAAACCTATACTTTAAGGGTGTAGCATTTGATGTATTTTCTAGAATAAAAAAATTGATCTTAAGAGTCAGTTCTTTTGGCCATTGAGTAGTTTTGATTAAAGTATTGGTATTGTTTTCAGAACATTGGTCCTTATTATCTTGTTTCTGGGAGTGGAAGGTAGAGGGATTGTTCATAGTTTTGGGGATTCATTTTGTTGTCTTTATCAACAAATTTTAATTCTTTGGTTTTCAGAACTTCCCTCCAGTTCAAGTAATATTATTTTGAAATATTAGTGTTTAGAAACTGATAGTAACTGATTTCCCATCAAGTGTCAAAGCAGTGTTCAGATATTGAAATTGGCTGGTATGTTTGTTACAGAAATGATGACAGGGAGATTCTGTTGGAATGTCAGCAAAAAGGACCTTCAGGAAAAACTTTTGCTTCTCTTGCTGCCAAGTTAAATAAAAGCCCAACTCAGGTATGTGTTTGGGTAAGGAGTACTGTTTATCTCACACATGTTTGTATGTCTCCCTGAGCAGTTTATATCTGCAATAATATCATTCCATACTACCATGTTGTATTGATTCAGAGTTCTTAAGAGAAAAGATTTCATGATGAAGGAAAGGTGTATTATAACTACAAACTGGTCTCTGGCTTAATGGAATGTATAGTAAAATGGAGCAAGTTGAAAATCTTCATTTGTATTCATAGTAATACTTTTTCTGTATGGGCTTTTATGTGAGATTATGTCTGTTTTTATATGGAAGGGCACAGGAAAATCTGCTTCCACAAACCAGTTTGCACTTGCTTAAATCTCTATCCAAGCTACAGTATGAAATAACCATTGGTTCCCAGGAGAGTGCCTGAACAATATACTGTTTATATTCTAAGCATTAAAGCATTTTGCCTTCTCCCCACAGGTTGAAGAAAGATTCAGGCAGTTAGTGAAGCTCTTCAAGATGTCAAACTACAGTTAGTGGTTCTGCTGCTCCTGCTACAAGCAATGGACTGTTTTGAGAAAATATGCACTGTGTCTGTGTGATAAAGAAAGAGTGCTAGTCGTCCAAGTCAGAATAGCTGTTTATTAGTTATCCTTTTACTTGTAGCTGAAGTGTTCTGTTTACACCCCCAGATCACATAAGAAGTCCTTGCTTTCTGAGTTAGTAACTAGTTCTTGCTGGGAAGTGCCAGAATTGAAGAGGTCATTATGTCTGTGAGCATCCCAACACATTGGTGGAACAGGAAGAGCATATGCTTGTGCATCATGTTCCACAAATTGTCCTCACTAAGATGTTCCTACATTCTCTTAGTAATTTCATGTTGAATTATGAAGTAAGGTTACATGAATCAGAAGAACAAGACATTTGCACTTGTTCCTCTGCATTCCAGGGTTGCTGAAGCCACAGTTACATGATATTTTGTGGGACTGCAGAAGGCAGTTAATTCCTTGCATACAGTAAGGCTGATTCTTTGTGTTCAAACTTGCAGTTGGTATTTGTTGATTTGGAATATTGGGAAAAAGAGTGACCCTTAGCTGTAGCTCCAGTCAGTAGCCACTAGAAAATATAAAAGGGCAGGTAAGCACAGTATCTCATTTTTGGGGAGCATGAATACAAATTGTGAAGGTTTGCAGTGTGCAAAGCTCCATATTTTCATTTTCATTGCGTGAATTTAAGATCACGCAAGGTTGGAATTCATTGAATTTATTTTGCAAGTAATAAATTAGTATTCATTTTTTTCTGCTTAAGATAAAATACTGTTCTACAATTGTGTATGTGCATTTGCTTTTGACAGGCTCACTTCCTTTATTCGTTGTGTTTGGTTAAAATAAAATACCATTCCCCTTTAAAAATATTAGATATCCTAACCAAATATGTGAGCATTTTGCAAATAAGGAAAATGTGCAATGTGAATATGTAATCCAAAAGGTGCCTTAATTAAGAACTGAGATAAAACTGGTCCTAAAAAGTTCCAGATGTGTAGGGATTTTGTCTTGGCAGCCATCTCCATACAACAGATGCACAGCAGCCCAAGCTTTGGAATGGATTTTCCCGTATTTTAAAGATTTTTGTATCTGTCGGCTTCATAGAACTTAAACCAACAAAAGACTGAATTTAGCAAATGTACCTAGACCATTTTTTTTTTTAAAGGAAACAACTATGTTTCCCAAAAGTGAGTTTCTACCATTCTGACTTGAATATATGTGTGCAGGGGTGTACGTGTGTGATGTTTTAAATATTACTATAATGTAAATAATGTACAGAATTCTCTGTTGTGTAAAAATTGTGTTTAAATATAGTTTCTTTATCTGAACTTTTTTATTACAGCAAACAAATTTTATTTTGTAAAATTGAATACTGCATATTGTAATAGAAGTCTTAACCCTTGTAAAATGAATGCACTTAATGTTTATTAAAAGTTGACTTTGAAATGTTTTTATACCATATTCTATAACATTTCTTCAGTAGGAGTCACGACACATATGCAATGCATTTTGTGTGTATCTTTGGTTTGAATACACCAGTGCTAGTTCTAGCACCTAGCACACGTTCCATTGAATTTGAAATCCTAGGTGCTTGTTTCATGTAAGCGTCCTGATCCAGCAATTGCTTTGGGTCAAGATTGACCTCTCAGGTCAGCCCCACAAGTATAAAAGAGCATTCATAAAGAACTGAGAGAGCCTGCATCCAACGTTTGGGCTTGTACATAGTGGCTGGTGTCCTGTTGGTTATTCCCAAGAAGAGTAGACTCATTCAATCAATTGCTGAATGGTAAATCAACATGTGGGTAAATCCTGTTGGTTCCATAGGTCACCCTAGTCAAGACTAACAATAGGATTTTGGGCAGTGCCTGTTGCTCAGTAGAAAAGCCTATATCCATATTGCTTGATGTTTTAAACTTGACAATGTTGATAGCTGAATAACTTTGGACTTTGAAGTTGACCTGCCTGATCCTTACTGGTTGCATCATCTTCCCCTGTATAGCCTTCCTTCCTGCTATTCTCTAGCACTAGGAGATCAGTGACAGTTCGGAACAAACTGCTTTCCCTAGTGGTGCTCACTTATTTAATCTAAGTTCAATCTTAATGTGCCATACTGGTGATCACTGCAATGTACAGCAAATGCACATTGGAACTCTGCTACCAAGTCAATGTGTGACATGTTCTAGCAAAGGCTAGGGCTAGCAATGTGGTTGGAGTTTGCTCTTGTATTAGCTGTAGAAGGGGAAGAATTAAATAGTGATGGTAAGAAACCTATTAGGAACCCTTCTTCTTTGAGGCAGCTTGTCCAGAGATCTCTACAATGCCTGGAATCAACCATGCAGGGGGAGCCGTATGGGGGAGGGAGAATCCTCTTCTGTGTAAGTTTATTACAGCTATGACCCCATTCTTTCCAGTATTTCATATTATTCAAACTATATGTAAATGGCTACCTAGATACCATAATGTATTTTTATTTTATTTATTTATATTCCACCTTTCTCATGGAGTGGGACTCAAGGCAGCTCACAAAAAGCATCAGTAAAAACAATAAAATTTTAAAGGTAACTAAAAATAATCGGACAAAACCATATAAAATTTAAGAGGTATGCAAAAATTAATTCATACAATAGTTTAAAAAGCTGAGATACTATTTTGCTTACTTAGTTAAAGAATATGTAACTAAGTACTATCTAGCCCAAGCCCCCCCAAACCTACGTTAACCTCAAGAACCAGTAGCCACACCAAGTGATGGAAGCCTGTTCAGCTGGTAATTGGGCTCCAGCAGTTCCCTTCTGCCAGCAAGTGGGGCTGCGACAATGGGAAGCAGGACATAGTTACATTTCCTTGTCACAGCCCTGTTGGCAAGGATGGGAACGTCATCCTGATCTGCCCCAGTTGTCAGCAGAGTGACCTCCATTGTTCAGTGTGGCAGCTCAGTGTTATGGTGGAGGGGGGCAGTTATGGTTGTGCAATAGTGTCATATTTGTGAATACAGACCTCCCTCTACATTCTTGGGTTTGACCTTCGTGAATTTGATTATTCACAGGGTTTGTGCTTGTCTCCCCCTCATTTTCCTCCCTCCATTCCTTTGCTTTCCTCACCCCAGGCTTGTCAGGCTTGTGTTTAAAATGGACATTTTTTCTTTTGGGTGAGCAAAGCCCCCCCCCCGTTGAAGGTGTGTTCTCTCTCCTGTGTGGCTGCACTTTTTGCTGTGTAACAGCTGCTGGTTGGTCAGGTGTTCTCTTTGCTCCTACCCTTCCCTTTTCAAGATGGCTGTTGCAAGTAACTAGAAGGGGAAAACTACTCTTCTCCCTTTGAGGGAAAGTACCAGTAGGCCTTTTACCGTGTCTCCCCCCACAGCTCTAAATGGTGGGGCCAGAGGCAAAGAAATGGGAGGGGAGAGCTCTGCAGGGTAATCACAGAGGTATTTGAGTTATTCACAATTTTTCCACTTTTGTGAGGGTTCTGTGCCCCAACACTCGCAAATGTGGAGGGGTTACGGTACTTAATATTAGTGAATATTGAGCAATTAAGGATCCATAACTACAGTACAGTATACTATCTGTAATTTATAGGCATTTTCTTCTCCATTTAAGTCCCAGAGGGCTCTGAAACTCTTGACCGGTTTTTGTATAATGGTAGGGGAAGGCAGCTTTCCAAATGTTGGACTGCAACTCCTGTGACCCCTAAATAGCACCTAGCCCGTTATGAGGAATATTGCTTTCTTATGACATTTGGTCTCTACATTTTAAAAAAGTTTGTATCATGCATGTGCATGTCTCTGTCTGTTAACTGAGGATAGCTCTCCATGCATGTGACTACTAGTGCTCTAGTCTGTAAGACCGTGTCCCACAATAAATCATTTACAGACCTTAAGGTAAATAAATAGGGTTAAGAATTAAAGCTGTCGTAGAAAAAAGAGCGCCAGCGTGGAGTAGTGGTTTGAGCCTTGCACAATGACCCTGAAGAACAAGCTTCGATTCCCCACTCAGGCATGGAAACCCAGTGGGTGACCTTGGGTGCATCACACACTCTCAGCCTCAGAAAGCCCTGTGATAAATTTGCCTTAGGGTTGCACACAAAAACAACAGAAAAAGATGAAAAAGAAAAATAGTAAAAAGTGTCTATTTTCATTTTCTGTGAACAGAAGCTCCAGCTTGCTTGCTTACTGGGAAAAATGTCAATTGGGATTTCTCTAGAAGCAAACATGGCTTTATTTATGACTTAATTACCCTTAGGTGTGCACCTTCTTCCTCTGTCTTCCCTCATCCCCACTGAATTTCAATCAGATGCAGAACTGTTTCTCAAAATATTCGTATATAAACTATATTGAAGTGTGAATGGTGAGTTAAATCACAGGGCAAGGTTGTCAAGGACCTAAGTCTCTCATAACACAGTTATTTCCCAGTCTGAGGACCATAATATGCTTTCTGTCCCTGCTGCCTGTCACACAGCAAGGAGCAAGAGATTTAACACAGTTGCTTTGGTGTGCTGTTCAATTAATGTGCACCTTACCAATAGAAAGAAGAGATATAATTCCACGTTTGGGTGAAATGGGTGCCAGTGTAGTGTAGTGGTTTGAATGTTGGAACTACAACTTCTGTAGCCATTTGAGTGTTGGACTAGCACTTCTGGAGGCCAGCATTTAAATCCTCACTCAGTTATGGAAACCTCTTGGGCAAATCACACTCTCTCGGCTTCAGAGAAAGACAACGACAAACCTCCTCTGAATCAATCTTGCCAAGAAAAGCCACAAGTTCATATCAGCTTCAAGGCACATAAGAACAAATGGGAGAAACTCTTCCCAAAAGAGAGTACTATGGAGGATGCCATTCATTGGGGTAGGTGTACTAAGCATATAACAATAGGCACAGCAGGTAACCAAAGGTAACCAAAAATCTGGGAAACCAGATTTCTCATTTAAATGCATTGCAGTTTGTTCTGAGGTTTCATTCAGCCCCTCCTCCTTGGTAATAATCTAACCAGTCTATGCCGCTAGGCAATAGACTATGAAATCGGACATGACCGATTGATCGCTGAGCATTGATTTGCATGGAAACTAATGGAATGTAAAGAAAACATAAGAATCCAGAGCTGCAGGAAGAGACTGTTGGTTCATTTTGCAAAATAAACTCAATTTACCAATCAGTGGGGAAAGGAGGTTTAATGTGCTCGGATCCAGAATGAAATTAGTGGTGGCATTACAAAGTGATGGAGTATTCATGAAGCCTCAAGGGATGGTTTGGTCAGACTAAAATAATTGCACGATAACTCTGGCTAGAGGCATTGTCCTGTTACGAACCAGCCGATCAAACTCTGCCTGCGTACTTTGGATTCGTTGATTCTGGCAGCCACAGAATTATAGAATTATAGTCACCGTGTCAACTGTAAAAAATATTTGAGTTGCGCTAAAGGAAAAAAAAGCTGCTAACTGTTCCTAAAGGATGCTTTCTTATATGTGATAATTTTCAGGGCCTGGTTTGTTTATAATACTCCAAGGGACTTATGAGCAAGAGAAATTACAATTAAGGTAAGCATCTGAATTTATTTCAGATAAAAATTTACAGAGGTAATAGCAGACCTTAGTACAACTGTAGTCTTTAAAATTATTCTGACTCGTTAAACAATTTGTCTGTGGTGTAATAATACGATTTCTACTCCGTCATTTTTTGTGTCTTTAAATCTGACAAATATACAGATGCTCAAACAATGGTGAATAGTAAAGGTACATAATGAAAAGCCACTACAGACAGAACGTGGTCAATTCTCATAGTTTTGAAAGCTTTTTTATCTGTTCCTCAAGGCATTTGTTGCAAAGGTTTAACAGGAGTTGAATTACGTATTTATACTCTGACTTGCAGCCTTGTCAAGAAACTAAGTAAGGTACTATAGAAGCATGTATAAATCTTGTGATATAAAAACAGATCATAAAGTTTACATTTTTGAACTACAGCTCCCAGAATCCTCCAGTCAGCATGGCCACTGGAACTAAGCAACCAATCAAAGAGAATTGTCTGGTTGTAGCTCTGTGAAAAAGAAATAGTGGGCTCCTTGACCAAATGGAAAACATTTCCTGCTTTTTAGGAGTGCAAGTAACCCAGCCTCTATCATAAAGGGATCCTTCTTCACACTCCAGTGGTTAGTTTGTAAAACCTGCTACGTAAAATGAACTGAAACAGCCATTTTCTGAATAGCTTTCAAGTAGGATTAGACAAATTTGTAGAGCAGTGTTCCATCAAAAGCTCTTCCCTGTGACAGCTAAGTAGGACATGCATTTACAGAGGCTGTATATCTCTTAGTAAGTGATGCAGAGGACAGAGCACAAATGTGGGTTGTCACCTTTGTGCCCTCCAAATAACTGTTTGAAAAAGAATGCAGGATTTAAGTCAAATCAATCAGACTCAAATTCTTCAAATGATGAAGATCATGCTTCATATTATGAGGTTAGATGGAATATGTTGACATTTTTAATTAATTTATAAAGGTAGAATACTTGTGGGCAGAATCCTTCCTTGTAAGTGGACTTAAGTCTTCAGGAATTAGAATTGGTCAGTGCCATAACATTTCCATCCAGTAATGTGCCGCTGTTAACATTACTACAAAGGAGAGGCAACAAACTGACTGATTTGCATTGGAAATGCTGCTCACCAGCCTCGTTGTTCATTGGGATGTCATTGCTCATTGGGCACTCTTGCTGGTGTCCTGTTTATGCATCCTTTTAGTTCACTAACAGGGTATCTTAGTTCCTCTGTTACATAGCTAAGTATATATAAAGTTGCACAGTGTATACTGTGATAGAGGATTCCAGCTGCTGTTCACAAATTTAGATAATTGGACCTTGCATTACTTTTGCCCTTTTACAAGTGCAGCAAAAGATCACCACATTAAGTGATATGCTTAGACATTTAGCAACTAAACTATTATGCGCAATACAGGAATTTTTCTTAATTATTATCTCGGGGGAGGGATCACTGCATTTTTTTTTCTTCTGCAGATTTCTAGAAGATAGGGTAATTGCTAAAAACTGCGAAGTGCCTATATGTTCATTTCTCTGTGCTGGGCTTCTGGAAAATCCCTTACAGTGTGAAACATAGGGGATATCTGATTATCACATCAAAATGGAATTATGGTCATGTGTCTGGTGGTATGGTTATTTAAAGGAAAAATAGTCTTCCCGACATTGCAAGGTATTTCTCTTATCTTAATATCGGGCTGTATTGCAGGTGTGATGGAAGTGCAACTTCTCCGGCCCATGGGGTGCTGCTACAGGAGATTGTCTGTCTGTCTGTCTGTCTGTCTGTCTGTCTGTCTGTCTGTCTGTCTGTCTGTGGGCCCTAGAAATGTGGGTCTGAGTTGAGCAGCTATAGCCAATAATTCATCCACTGAAAGATGGCACCAAGTCAACATTTCCTTCTCTTAGTTTTGCATCAGGTGATAGGAAAGGGAGAGTGTGTCTATGCCTCATTTGCTGTTTCTCATCTTCTTCTATGTCCAGAGCTAAGTGGAAGACCTGGCTTCATCTCCTACCTGAGTTCTTCTGAACCAAAATAGAGGTGGGAAGTATCCCTGATCTCTTACCAGTGCCTACTTCTTTGAATATCTTGCCCAAGGAGAAAGTGATATACTTTTCCCCTCATCTGGCTCAATAGCTTTGCTGCAGTTATGACACAGAAGCCAGAAAGTGAAAATGGCCTCTCCTTGATGAGAAGACATATTTTCATAAGGAGCCTGGAGGAATCTTAACAATATGTAGTTCATCCCTCCCCACCACCATGTTGCAAAAGTGTATATGATCCAAATTCTACATAATTCTAATCAGTTTTAACAAAACACTTGCTAAGTTGAATCCTTGGCGTCCTCCTTTCAGTTATACAGAACAATGGTTTTTAACCTGGGGTCCAGGGACCCCTGGGGGCCCTAAGAGTCCTTCCAGAGAATCCGCGGCAGCAGGGGAGGGGGCTGGTGCCAAAACTGCTCCTTTGTTTGCACATGAGGAAACAGTTTGGGTAAGGACACTTGCCTGCCACTGTTTCCCTTAATGCCCACACACACCTCTTCTGCTGCCATATCCCTGTTGAAGATTTTGGTACCTAAACCCTCCCTCAATGCCACGTCCCTGACAAAAGGGACCTGTTGTCAGGCATGCACATAGTCCCAAACTGCTCCCTCATTTGCAAATGAGGGTGCTCCCTCATTTGCAAATGAGGGAGTAGTTTCAGTGCCCCAAACCACAGCTGCTGCTTCCCTGATGAAAGGGACATGGCAGCAAGCTTGTGCGCACTCTCAAACTATGACTCTGGAGACTGGAGTTTGAATCCCCACTTGGCCACGGAAACCCACTGAGTGGCAAGTCACATTCTCTCAGCCTCAAAGAAAGCAAAGGCAACAAATGTTGCCAAGAAAACCCCCATGATAGGGTTGCCTTAAGGTCACTATAAGTCAATTTTCAAAGAGGAGAGACATGATGGCTAGAAAGAACATCCTCCTGTCAGTGGCAGTTTGTTGATGTATGCCTTCAACTCACTTCCAAAAAATGGCAACCCTAAGGTGAACCTATCCCAGGGTTCTTTGGTCAACATTTGTTCAGGGGTGGTGGTTGCCTTTGCCTTCCTTTGAGGCTGAGAGAATGTGACTTGGGCAAGGTCATCCAGTGTCTGAGTGGGGATTTGAATCCTAGTCTCCAGGAGCCTCTAATAAATAGATATTTGAATATTTAAATAAATATGTGAATATTTAAATCTAAATTTAAATATTTAAATATTGTATTAAGTCTTGGAGGTCCCTGGCATTCACAGATTTTCGACACAAGGTGTACTTGAATAACTGGTGAAAGGAAAGGAGAGGGGACCAACCAAACCACAAGCAGAAGAGAACTTCACAATCTACAACACTTGAGGTGGTGCTTGCCACTCGTGAACATGGAAAATCTCCTTTATTGACCTTGCTGTTTCAGCCAGTGCCACAACTTGTCAAATGAGAAACCATTTTATAGCAGAGAGCTATCAAACCCCACTTCCCCTGAGTTGTTGTATTGTGCAGCCATTCCACTGCTAACATTGCCTGAATATATTTTATTGCAGAGATGAACCCATGACTATGGGGGACTGGAACTTGCTGGGCAGCATCTTAGAGGAAGTTCACATCCATTCCACCATAGTGGGCAAAATCTGGCTCACCATCCTTTTCATATTCCGAATGTTGGTTCTTGGTGTCGCTGCTGAAGATGTCTGGGACGACGAGCAAGCAGAGTTCATTTGCAACACAGAACAGCCTGGCTGCAGCAACATCTGTTATGACAAAGCTTTCCCCATCTCCCTGATCCGCTATTGGGTGCTACAGGTCATCTTTGTCTCATCCCCTTCCCTTGTTTACATGGGTCATGCACTTTACAGACTTCGGGCTCTGGAGAAGGCGAGGCAACGGAAGAAAGCCTACCTCAAAGCTCAGCTAGAGGAGACTGAGCCTATATTAGACGAGCATCGGAGGATAGAAAGGGAGCTGAGGAAGTTAGAAGAACAGAAGAAAGTCAACAAGGCACCCTTGAGAGGGGCCTTACTGTGCACCTATGTTCTGCATATCTTGACCCGATCAGTCTTGGAAGTGGGCTTTATGGTAGGTCAGTATCTTTTATATGGCTTTCAGATGTATCCGCTGTATAAATGTACTCGCCCACCTTGCCCTAACACGGTGGATTGTTTTGTATCCAGACCAACTGAGAAGACCATCTTCATGGTTTTCATGCATAGCATTGCAGCAGTTTCTCTGTTTCTGAACGTCCTGGAGATTTTCCACTTGGGGATTAAGAAAATTAAAAATAGCCTTTGTGGGAAGCCAAAGGATGACCTTCTGGCTCCTGACGAGGATGCTAATCTTTCCAACTCCAAGAAGAATTCAGTAATACAGCAGGTTTGCATCATGTCAAACTCATCTCCCCAAAGCAGTTTTAAATTTATGTCGGAGCAACAAGGTGGACTGCCCGTTTATTTGACTCCCGAAGAAGGATATACTCCTGCGGAACACAATCAAAATCTAGAGCCACAGTGGTGCAGCAACCAAAGAAGTAGGTCCAATCAGCACCAGGATCAAATCCACCATCTCTACAAACATCTAGAGCATCCTAACGAAGGTGATCAGCACAACAGACATCTCCCTAGGCACCCCCCAAACCTCATGCCTCACCGACATGACTATCAACATCAAAATGCATCTTCCAGCAGTGAGGACATGCAGAAGCTGCCACAGCAGGGAGCAAACAACTATCGAAAAAATGAGCAACATGCACTGGAACATTCCAAGACCTCTCAACATGGTACAAAAACTCCTGTTATCTCCAGCCATACAGAGAGCCCACAGTCTGTTCTTCGGAAACAGAGCCGGGTGATGGCCTGCAAGGACTTGGGAGAAGATCGTTGTGACTCTCCAGACAGTGGGCCTTATCAGAACCGCAAGTCAAGCTTTTTGTCCAGAGTGCTGTCCCAAAGTCACCTGGACACTGATTCAGAGACCTCAGATTCACGGAATGGCTCTGGTTCGGATGCTAAACGTAGAGATGACAGCAGTCCTCCTACGACACCGCCTCTTCCTTCCACGACTGGACGCAGAATGTCAATGGCAAGTAGACCCAAGCGGCCTTCCTTCTATACCCTGCTAGTGTGAGTTATTGATCCTTAGCATCACCTTAGCCCAGCCCTTGGGCTTTTCATTGGCTAATCTAGTCAAGAAATGTTCAAATATGGTGAAAAGGTATTTTGTGTTCTTTCAGACTGCAGACTGATGGAGCTAGCTAATAGCAATGGATACTAGATATTATTAGTATCTTTAACCTCCAGTGTTGGAGGCAGTATACCTTTAAACACCACCTGTTGGGGAACTTGAGTGAGAGTGTGGAATTGCATTCATGTCCTGCCTACAGGCTTGCCATTAGGCCTTTGGCTGGCCACTGAAAGCTGAATGCTGAACTAGATAGGTTTCCAGTCTGATACAGCAGAGTTCTAATGTTTTTAAACAAAGAGAAATCTCTGGAAATTAAAAAAAAAAGTTTCTACTGAAACAAAACCAAACAAAATTAACCAGAAATCAGACTATATTAACTTCGATGGAAAAAAATATGGGGAAGGGGGGAATAATTTGTTGGCCATTGACTTGTTTTGCAATTTCACAAAGTCCAAGACTTACTATGTCACAGATCAGGTGCTCTTTGGAAATGGGCATCAATTTTTACCCTCAAAAGCAAAATACATAAACTACTGTGACTATGAATTCCATCTGAGGTCTGTAGTCTTCCATATAGTAAGATACAAGGTAGAGAGTATCTCTCTCCATCAATCCTCCTCAAAATACCATTTCCCCTGTTTTTCCAGAATAGGAACTGGGGTTGAGGGTGCTGTGAACTGTACATTAAACCCATTGTTGACTTCTCAGTGGTTAAGATGATGTGCCATGAGTTGGAAGCACCTCCTTCAAAGCAAATCGCAGATCAACTATAAACTTACTGAGTAGTCTTAGGTAAGCAAATATCTCTCAGCATCGGCATTTGTCTTTAATATGGGTATTGCATTGCTGCTAATGAATTGCACTGGGGCTTGAAACTTCTTAGCTTTGGCTGCCAGAGGCTGGAATTCTGATGGTCCACTATGCTAGCCATTGCACTTTTTCTGCAGTTGTGTCGCAACACCTAGAGAAAGCAGGCAAAACTTCTCAGCTCTGAAAAGCCTGTTTCCGCAATAACCTTAGGGTTCTTTCACAAATATAGAGCTCTGGTTCCAGTCTAAGTGCCATGGCAACATCCTATGGAATCCTGGTATTTGTACTTTGGGAATGCACTATAGCTCTGAATTCTAAGTTCCTCTCTCTAAACTGCAGATGCCAAACACCATTTCCGCACTACAGTGTTAAAGTGCTGCTATTCCACTATCAACCTCCTATGGAATTCTGGGGCTTGTAGTTTAGGGAAGGGCACTTCGAATTCTCAGCCAAAGAGCTCTTTGGTCTCAATAAACTACAAACCCCAGAATTCCACAGGGCGTTGAAAGTGGAATAGCAGCAGTTTAATACTGTAGTGCGGAAATGGTCAAAGTTCCATAGGATGTTGCCTTGGCACTTAAAGTGCTATAATTGTGTTGTGTGAACAGGCCTTGGGTTACTTCACAGCTTTTGTATGCTTATTACTTACGTTTATTTATACTTCTTATGCTGATATAGTGCACCTGAAGGATTTCAGTCTAGACTTCTGCTAATGCAAGCTCGTGTGTGTGTGTGTGTGTGTGGGGAGAGAGAGAGAGAGAGAGAGAGAGAGAGATCCAGACAACAGAAGGATAGATTATCTATGTATAGACAATCTCACAATTTTCCTCTCAAGCAAGGATATTTGTCTGTACATGGTCTTCACAACATTTTAGAAGTCAATCCAGCAGCTTTCACAATCATCTCATATGTATACACACACACACACACTATGGAATATCAAATGCATGAGAATTACAACCCAGTGGCAGCTTTTACACAATTTGAAAAGTGAATGGAGAAGGACTGATGAGTTTCCAAGCAACAGTGACTTTCTACAGACTTTATCATTTGTTTCAAAAAAGACTGAAGGAGTGTGTCTGTGCCTTCTTTCGTTTTCTTATGCTCTTATAACCTAATAAACTTTTCACGATTCTAGCACTTTGCTTTACTACATTAACTGGCGGTTACTTAAAACTAACTTTTATGGTGGCTGCTAGTGCAAGCCAAGCATTCTATGTTCCTTCAGTTTGAGGGAATGGATTAGAATAGACAGGGTTCCTTACTCCTATGTCTTTAGATTGAGTGCTATGCCATATGTCAGATAATACGTTTCTGTCTGAGGTCCTTTTATCACCTTCTGGTTGCCTCAGTGTCCAACTTGCAAACATAGTAAAATCTAGACAGGTAGCGTTAACATCAACCAGTTAAGCATTCTTATATATTGGAATATCAGGATATTTATATGGGAGAATGAGCAGGTTCTGTTAATCTTTTAGGTTATTTATTATAAGCAATCACAGATATTCACACATAAAAATCCCCTGAGGGAGAAATACAGACATCTCAATGTCTGGGCATGTTGCCTTTGTCATGTTAGATTGCATGCAGACTGGTCTTTGTTCGATTGGACCAGACACAGTAGATGATTAGGTTAGGAACTAAGCTGTCTCTAGGCTCTTGGTAACACACATGTAATATTCAAAGCTTTCTGCATTATATTTGATGCAGAGAAATGTTGGTTTCTCCCATGGAAAGAGGTCATGGGCTCAGATGCCAATGGTTATAGGAATCACC
This sequence comes from Ctenosaura bakeri, assembly GCA_948474755.1. Lineage (NCBI taxonomy): Eukaryota > Metazoa > Chordata > Lepidosauria > Squamata > Iguanidae > Ctenosaura > Ctenosaura bakeri. Next base: position 126,569 of record CAOLHI010003191.1, on the reverse strand, counting down.
GCTAATGTTTTATGGTGGATTCCATGTGGTACACTGTTAGATGTCATATTAAGCACTAGCAGGTGTTGAATAGGGGACTGCTCTAAAAAGATTGCGGGATGGGCACTTTTACCCAGCTGGGCCATCCGCATCTATCAAAGCTACTCCTTTATGGCTTCTGAATCATCAATGAGATTGGCCAGAACTGCCAAATGACTGTCTCTAAGTAGGCAAAGGAAGGATTCCTAAAATCCCATAAATTCTAGGAAGCCAGGCAGTCCAATAAAACTGCTCTCATTTTAAAATGCTGCTAATTGGAATGTTGGACAATTGTCACTCTTGTTTAAAAAAAAAAAAGAGGAGGGTATAAAAAGAAAGAGAAAGAACACAATCTGTGAAATAGCACAAAAATGACAATGCTAAAATGCAAAGAAATAAATCCAGCATTGTTAATGAAAGCATTCCTTTGCTCTTGCTGTTAACTTAATGTACTAATTTTGGAAAGCTGACTGGACCACTTGCATTGTAAATACTGACTGTGGGGAAAAGATGAACCCAGTGGTGGTTTCTGATGAAAACAGGTGGGTTCCACTTTGCTTTAGAATATATTAAGATTATATTAAGAAACAATTTGTTGGGCCACAATCATACATTTATTTTATGGATTACAATGCTTCTGCTTACAATCAATGTTGTTATAAATTGGTGGTATTTTGTAATTAATTAGGTGCTGTCTATGTACATAATGGCCAGAACCCTGTAACCCTGTCATTTGTGCTTATGTGAGCATATGTCCTTGTTTGGATGTTGTGGAAAGACACATGCTATGACTCCTTATGCAATGTAATCTCTTTGCCCCATGACATATCAAGCAGCCTCTAAGCTCCAGAGCACAGTGCCTTGGCCATTCTGTGGCCACAAGGTGCTTGTCATACGAAGAGGAAGCTGACATCACTCTTGCAGATCTCTAGCGAGTGCTTGCTGGGAATCTTGGAAGATGATGTCAATTTTTCTGCAGTTGAATGTGACCCAACAGCATTGGAGTGCAAGAGATATCCTTTTTCCACTTGCATTGCTGAGAGTCATGCAATGCAGAAGCTCAGTTGGCCGGAGTGGTTTAAGCGACGGAGCTGCATTGACTACCCCACTTCCGTTGAACTGTTAACCCACTGATTTGGCTGATTTGGTAGAGACTCCTCCATCTTTTTATTGTCACCTGTTTAACTATCATGGTCTGTTTGTCTTTTCTCCCCCTGCTGGATTCTGTAATTTTTACACCTTAACATCATCCCACAATTTAGAACTACCCAGTGAAGCTTGACTGTGTAGACATTTGAGACAAATAGAAGGAAATGCTTCATTGTTTCAGTGTAAAATTAATTTATAGGGCCCACTACTAGAGATGACTTTAAAAAAGGATTTCACCTAGCCATGAGCCAGAATGTGGAAAAGTTACCTCATTTGGACTATAGCTTCCAGATCCATCCTGAGCCAATGTAGGCCTGCTAGCTGGGGGATTCTGGAAGCTATAATCCAACAAAGTAATTTATCCAAAGTTCAGGCTCATTATAACACCATGAAATCTCCACACAATACAGCAAAATGTTGATAAATGTCCTTTGCTGGGAAGCAAACAGCAAGTGAGGGCAATCGTTTGTGATGTGGCCATTGATGGAAGTAGGAGACAGAAGCAGAAGACCCTCTTGGCTTGGGTCTGGTGGGTGGTTCTTGCATTCTAGAAATGAAACACTGAAAGATAAAAACATTTTTTGCCAACTCCTGGAGTACCATTAACTAAAATATCTCCAGTTGTATTTGAATGAAATGTTGCACTGATGGTTCTGTCCCCCCTACAAGCCAACTCAGCCTCTGTATTTCTCTTTCAGAATGTGCTACTAGAACTGTCATCTATCATGAAAAAATAACGCTTAGTTCGGCAGCTGTACCAGAGCACAGCAAACAACCCCACTGCCACCACTATCACCACACAGTTGCCAACATGAAAAACCTGAAAACCAGTTTGCTTCTTTTCCTCCTAAGTCCCAGCAAATATGCAGCTCAAGGTGGACTGCAACACCAACAAAAGCTGTTCCTTCAGGTTGGCACATGCTGCCATTGTGCCACCTGCAATTGCTTTGGATGATCCAAGAACATCTTTCAAAGTGTACCATGTCTTCTTACGTGGAACTAGAAGGGAGACAGTTAGTATGCAGTTGCTACAGAACAGCTTTCTTTTTTCCTGAGAGAAGACTACAGAAGGCATCGCTTCATTCGTAGGACTGCCATGTTGGTATCTATCGGAAACCTTAAGACAACTTCAAGTCTATGTTAAGACATGAACCATCTGCAGGGATGGGAGAGGCAGATGAAACTGAAGTCAGAAAGGCTCTCCTCCCCTGCCCAGACCAGGATTGAATGAATAAAAGATGAAAGCAGTGACTTTATAGTTCAATGCTGCATGTTACAAAGACATTCAGTTCATCAGGGACACATAGCCGCTTCCTCTCCAAGTCTCTTCTACACACTGAATGCTATGATCTTTAAAGGACTGTTAGCATTACCTTGTTGCTCATCTTTTCCTCCAAAATGTTAATAAACACAGGCTGAAAGCTTTGTTTTTTAAGAAAAGAAATACTTCCCCTTTTTCTGTTTATTCCGTATATAAGTTTTCTAAAGAGACAATTTACAGTTTCCTGCTTCACTTGTGTCCAGAAAGAGGCTAGAATCAATTCCACTGTTCTGCTGCTTAAGGAAAGACTGGATTTCTAGCATATATCATACAGGATAATCATGGGTCTTTCAGTTGACTGCCTTTTCTTTACCCCAAGAATGTAGGGGAAATGGGGGTTGCCCAGCTGTAGAAAAAAAGACAGTGCTGATGGAGGGGGAGCAATCATTGACTGGAGTTTTCTATCCTTTTTTTTTAAGGGCCAGAGGATGAGCTCAGGAGGGTGTCAGATTCACAAAAGGAGGGGAACCTCTACAATTGATAAGCCCCAGAGGAGCTGCAACCTGGGAGGGAGAGGGACAGTCTGCCTATAGGCCTTCTGTTATACTGGCCTACTTTAAAGTCTCTAAGGAAAAATAAAAACCTCTTTTTAATTATTCTGCAAAAAAAGGTAGATGCAAAGGGGTATATGGTGTTACTAAGAACAGTAATGAGTATAGTTACCGGTACCCCCAGGTTTAAGAAAACTATTATTTGCTGGGGGAGGGAGAATATTTTCTTCTCTAATAACACATAGTTATTTTTGGGGAAAAATACTTTCAGTAACAATTGCAATTGTTCTCTAAAGTAAAGGCCCTGTATCTTGAAAATACACCTTTTCATTCTAGGTTCATTTCTGCCCTACACTGCTATGTTATTATTCCACTTTCAGCATCCTATGGAATCCTGGGGTTTGCAGTTTAGGGAGGGGCATTTAGATTTCTCAGCCAGAGAGCAATTTTGGCCTTAGTAAACTACAAACCCCAGAATTCCACAGGATGCTCAAAGTGGAATAAGAGCACTATAACGGTGTAGGATGGAAATGGCATATTGTTTTCTCAGGTTTCATACATAAAGAGGCACACATTTCTGTTACCCCAAGGATCACTACTGATGCCCCATGTCTCCACTGCTTTTTGTAGAAGGCCATTCTTTGCCGTACGTTCTGTTGAGAAACTGACCATTAGTGGTGTAGTGATAAAGCTGGAAGAGGAGAGGCTAAATACCCTAAAGGCACCAGATCCTGTCTGATCTTGGAAGCTAAGCACTGTCAGCCCTGGTTAGTATCTGAGTGGAAGACTGCCAAAGTTTACCAGGCGCTGTAGGCAATATTTCAGATGAAGGTAATGGCAAACCACTTCTGAGTAATCATTGCCTAAGAAAACCCTGTGAAATTCATGGGGTCTCCATAAATCAACAGGTAATGTGAAGGTGTGCATGCACACATGCATGCACGCACATACCCGCACACACACACACACACCAGACATGAACTCTTCATGACAGTTGCTGTAGGCACCCCTCAGTGAGAATTCATAGATCCCAAGATATTTCATATTATTTATATAAAATTTTGTAATTAATTTTGTATATATTAAAAAAAACCCTTCTTGCTCTTCTATTATTTATACTTTCAGGCACTAACATTGTGTTTTGATGTCTATATTTTATGATAAGAGTTTTTAAATCAAAGAACCGACTACTGATAACATCTCACCTTTAAGTTTACAGGGAAGGATGATAATCCTATGCACAGATACCTGGGAGTAAGTTTCATTGGGCTTAGTGGTGCTTCCTACCAGCTGCATGGTTCAACATACTGGCCTTTGAATGGAAAAATCATCTGCCAGCTAAAATTCAATCTTTTAGATTTTGAGTAGAAATACAAATAATCTTGCAAATAACCTGTTGGCTTGAAGCAGGAAACTGGATCAAAGAAAAGGAAGGAAACATCCAACACAGATACTTTCCTCATTCTATCACTTCCTCAGTGGTAATCCGTCAAAAGCAATAGGAAAACTCAAGCCTTTTTTGGCATCGTATTCATTGGCCAAAGCAAGGAGGGTCTTTCAATTATGTTGGCATTCCAGGAAATGACATCATCACTCCTGTTGAAGGCTGGGAGGGGGAGAGAGAATTAGGAACATGACATTCCCTCACATCCCCCATCTATTGCACCCCCAAGGGCAACAACCTATTCCTTTAAAATGAGAAAGCTTGTTAGGTGTTCTCTCTCTCCCTTTTTAATGGGACAGCTGCATTCCAAAGTACTACAGAAATGTTATTGTCTGGATAGGCTGTTATGGAGGAAAAGAGAATGGGAGAGAAGTAGTGCACTACACTATTTGCGTTCAAACAACCTAGAAATCAATGTACAACTTTGGCCTATCAATATTCAGCCAGACAGTGGTGAAGCTTGGAGTGCATGGAAGGGGGGGCAGGAGGGGGGCTACAATGCAAGGGACGTGGCCACTGTGTGGAGGGGCGTGGCTGTGGTGCATGGGAGCATGACCAGGGCACACAGGGGCATGGCTATGGGCTGGGATGCCCCAGAAACATTGCCACCCAGGGCAAATTCCTCTGCCCCCATGTCCCTATATGACTGCAGCCAGAAATACTTCATTTACTAATTGTTTTTATATATGCACAACAGAGCGTGAACAGAGTGATGAGCTTAGCTGTAGCCAAACCAGAGATGGTGTTTATTCTTTTTATTAATGTCATATGAGAAAGGAATCTTACTTAGGCTGTCATAACTTAACTGTTCAGAATCACACTCCCTGTAATTAAATACTGTTAAAGTTGTGTGTACATCCATGACCATTAACTTGATAGTGTTCAAACTATTAGCATGTGATCAAATTATGGTCAATAAGCACTCACATTTCCACACTCCCAAGTTTAGGCAAAATAGGAACAATTGTAACAGACAAAATGGGAACAGCTCAGTGAATTTTAGGAACTGGTTGCAGACACGGACATAGAAGACTGGATCAAATTTAGTTATACCCACTAACTAATTCCCATTAGAATTAAACTTGTCAAAAATAATTTAAGTCCCATTAAATGTAATAGAAATATTCTTCTTGTTGTTGTGCATCTTCAAGTAGTTTCCTACTTATGGCTACCTTATCATAGGGTTTTCTGGGGCTGAGAGTGTGTGATGTACCCAAGACCACCCAGCAGGGTTCCATGGCTGAGTGGGGAACTGAACCCTGATCTACGGGGTTGTGGTCCAATGCTCAAACCACTATATCATGCTGATTATTCTAGGCCTGACTAAACTAAACCAGGGGTGAAAATATATCTGAACGTTACAACGATGGACGTGCTCCATTATTTGTTTTCTCTTAGTGCCTCTGAAGTGGAGGCCCCATTAGGAATTGTGGCTAATAGAGAGTGATTCACAGAGGATGGGCTCATAGCTTAGAAAAGTTATTTTTGGACTATAGCTCCCAGTAACCCTCTCCCCAGCCAACAGTGGCCAAAGAGATAATGTTTCCAAGCTCTAGAGAGACTTATAATGACTATCTTTGTGGTAAAGGATTCCCTTTATTTAAACCATGAATGCCCTCCTTTCCCCCCAAACAGCTTGAGAAATCTAGCAACAAAAATAAAACCAGACATATTTACAATTTTTAACACCCCAGCTGGCGAATTAGTGTCATGAGTGGGACTTATGCATCACAGTTCACGTTTTCTTGTTGTTGCAGAGGTCAAAATTCTGGTCCAACCACACAGCAACTCCTCCAACTCATCCTGTAAGCAGCACAACTCCTCCTCAACAACTGCCATATCCATTTCGTCAGAGAGTGGAGAGATGTGTCCAGTTATTTTCCTAGAGCTGGGGGCACTCCAAAGACATCATCTCCAGGGAGATGATCCTTCCCTAAGACCCCTGGAGATCCCTGAGGATGGCAGTAACATGTCCCCTACTTTCTAACAGCAAGTTGAGGAAGCTGCACTGCTTACAAAGAAGTTTTGGGGAGGGGGAGCATCAGGTGATACAGCTATGGAGATGTGGCTATGTGATACGTGCACCTCTTCCAGTGTTTAGATCTCAGCTCCCTTTTCATGTGACACCAATAAAGCGACAGGAAGAAAATGGCAGTGAAGTGTGGTGAAGCACCAACCAGTTTCATGATGCAATTGAAGCTGTAGTACTGTGAAAGGAGGAGGAGGATGTGGGGAAAATGCTTGAGGTCCTTCCCTGCTCCAATTATTTTATTATGGAGTTAGTAATTTTATGATACTGTAGCAAGTTTTTAAAAAATGGCTGGCACCCTGTTAAGTGACTTCGGATGGTGCCAGTTGGACTTACAGCACTGTTTTTTTTGTGTTCTCTACTGACTTTGTGCAACAACCAAATCTCCCCAGGATTTCTGTGGGTTTTGGCAGACCTCTGGAGGTCTTGGCAGATGATGTCATTGTTCTGTGTGTGGCTAGAGGTTCATAGCCAGATGCTCCTCTGATATGCACTGCTTTCCACCAGCACTGAATGGCCATGGAGTGGGGCCTGCAGCAGCTTAAAGGTGAGTCCTGGAGGAAGGGATTGAGGAGACACCTTTCTGCTTGTGGGGAATTTTTGACCAATCCATTAGGCATCTTACATACTTTCATGGAATCACATGTGATGAGAGAGTATAGAAACGTTTAAAGCAAAAGAACAACAGATAAGAATAAACGATGGGATTGCTACATGCTTTCCATGCATTTCTTTTCAGAGCTTCCAGGCAGAATGCTCTTATGTCTCCAGTCAAAAGGAACTCTAAAGATATTTTTCCCTCCATGGATTTTCTCTAGTAATAGAAAACAATAATGGAGAAATGAAAGGGAAAACATATGAGAGGGTTGAAAACTGAACAGTGAATCCAGATGTCCTATAAATATCCATGAATGAGGCAGTGCCTTGTTTGGAAGCGCCGTGTCTAGGAATACCCTTCATATAGATCATTGGTTCCCAAACTTTGATCCTCTAGGTGTTTTGGACTTCATCTCCCCAAAGCCCTAGACAGCTTGTCCAACAGTCAGGAATTCTGGGAGATCAAGTCCAAAACAAGTGGAGAACCAAAGTTTGGGAACCACTGATCTGGATGTATTAAAGCTGGCTAAGAACAATTCCACACATGGCTATATTGCTCAGTGAATGTAAATTAGTTCACGAGTGAGAAAACAATCACTGTAAACCACAGATAAGGACCAGAATTGTGTGGGTGCTTTACACATGTGTAAGTTCTCCTTGGGAGACGATTGGACATTTTTGTCTGATGCATGACATTATTCAGTTCCAGGTTGTGGAAAAGGAGCTATGCACGAAGTGCCATTTCATAGGCAGATGTGCACTGTGTATGGATCTGGTTGCACATTTAGTCCCATATTTGATTGTACATTTAGTCCTTTGGTTTCATTGTGCAATGTTCCAATTGAATATAAGTGTTCCTTGCATTAAAGCTTCACTCCATGTACAGATATTTAGGCTATGAAACACCAGTGTGGCTTATTGGCAGTTGTCTTCTCATTACTTCTCAGCAGTTCAGATACTTTTCATTTCATTCATTAGGTCTCAAGTCTCTGAGTGATTAATATGCACGTGTGAATTCATTAAAATTTTCTTTAAATATAAGGTATGGTCAAGGTCAGGTAAATATCTGCAGATGACACAAGACAATGACAAACAGAGGACAGCACTGGGCCAGTGTGGACACTGATAATCAACAGGAGTATTTCTCAATCTGTCACAATGCATCATTTAGATATGAGATCTGAAATAAGATGCAAGGCTTCACTGAAGCCACATTTCAGGTTTGCTTCTCTTTTAAATGAATACAATGACATTAAGTTCAGACACAGGAGACGCTGCGCTACAATACATAATGATATGTCTTTATTTCATCAACAGAAATGGTGTCTAGACAAAATTCAGTTAACACTATCAATTCAAATGGAAAGGGTTGTTTTTCTCTTTGCACGATACTGTATTTACAATGAGTAAATGAAGTCTTAAATTTATTAGTTTGTAGCTATGCTTTTTTTCCCCCAAAAAAGGTAAAAATTCTTAGTAACAAGGAATAAGCATCAACAGCCATTTCATTTATACAATAAAAATCACAAGAAACCACAGTCACCTAGAAAAAAAATAATAATAGACAAGCTTAAGAACTAGTACAATAAAATGATGCATTGAATTAAGTTACATTAATCGCATAGAATCTGTGTAAAAAGTATATAGAAAAACACCTGATGCAACTTGTTACAGTCATTGACCAGTTATGAGAGGTACAGAGGATTATACAGGTAGATATGTGTGAAAACTGTCCATATTGTCTGACCTGGGGAGGAAGAGAAGAGGGGTTGCATCCCCTTGCATACACTGATAAAAAACCCTGTTTTGAATATGGCCTCTGAAGTTTGTAAGGCATATAGTAGAGGTGCACTTGTATCCCACTGGTTCTGGAACAAACTCTTGGGGCGTTCTCCACCCCTGAAATCAAACTGACTCTTGAGAGCTGAATGGCAAAAATCAAGTGTCCAAAGATCTCTGAAGTATTAGTACGTTTTCTGGTGACCGGAAGGATCCAGATATTTTCAGTCATCTCGCAAATAGCAAATACCAGTTTCAGAAGCATGAATTACCCTTTTTAGTGATACTGTAAACGCAAGAGAGTCCATGCTCACTTTCAAGAAAGCACTGAGTTTTGAGAGCAGACAGGAGAAAAAAAAAACCAGATACTCCCACTGGTCCTAGTCCCAAATCTGGACTGACGTTAAGACAGTGCACTATGGGTTTTAGGTTCCAAGTGCCTTTGAAATTAAATGGATCACTAACTTCAGATTCTGAAACTGAGCTTCATTTTCAAGCTCTGAGCAATGATGGGACTCAATTTCTGACAAAATTATTTATGTTCTTCCATTTATAAGGCTGCAATCCTAGGCACACTTATTTGAGAATAGGCTCCATCAACTGAACTCAGTGAGACTTACTTTTAAGTAAACATGCAAAGGATCAGGTCCTACAAACTTTCAAATCAGTTACCATACTGCATAGGTGGCTAAACTGGTATGTAAACCGGACCTATATAAAAGAGCTCACGTTTATGAGGCGTCTCATAACAAAAGATATTTCTCTATTTTTTAAAAGTTTGAGATGGAAATTTGAATAGTTACTCCCCACTTAAAAAGTGGTTTTTATCACAACAATGCTAGAACATTATATGAGCATTATAATTTAAAAACAAACAGATATCACTAGTTTTAATTTGATATATAATATTGGTGGAGTGTAGGAAAATACTGCAATTTTTTTACACGGCAAGCAATGACATTCTAACAGAGGAAATTATAATTTATTAGTAGTCTACAATCCACCAAACTATAGATTTTTAATATACATAAAAATTGTTTGAATGGATTTAACATATGTACATGTAGAACTCTATTCTGCAGCATCATTTGATGCCTGGGTCATGAAATAATTCAAATATTATAAATATACACAGTATAAACAAGCAAAATTACACACACTGATTTTACACTATAGATAGAAATTAGCTACCATGTTTTAGCAAGGGTTTCCCTTCGGCTACATCAAGTCATTATTTTTCTATCCACCTTCTCTAAACTGATATCTTTTTTTTTCCAAAAAATGTACACATTTAAACTGATATCATGTAAATAAGAAAACAAATAAACGTGAAATCTGATTTTTTTAAAGACTGCCTCTTTGAGTCATTGGTCTGAGCTAGTTGGTGAAGATCTCATGCTTGCATAGGTTTATCAAAACTATTCATTAGGCCTGATACTCAAGGGATGCCCTAGCTTCACAGGCTAAACCCAAACATATATATATTTTTTAAAGAAATAAGAAGGTACAAGGATCACCAGTTTTCTTTTTTAAAGAAGTCACTACAGTTCTGGAAATGAAATTAGCTTACCCTTTTATTAAAGGCTCCAAAGCTCTCCATTTTAAAATTATTCTCACTCTGGTATATAAACTTGCACATAGCAGTTGTGGGGGGAATACTACATTCCATCCAGGGAAGCATGTTATTTTTGCTTAAGAGAGCTGAAGAAAAACTGAAGTTCCACAGGTATAGCTTTTCCTATCACACAGATGGGAAGAACTACAACTGTTGAATATCACAGTGTTCAGAGCTCTTAGAGAAATAATCCCTGCTAAGTATTCTAAAAGATTTTACACCTCCCTATATAACTATACTTCCAGATCGCTTTTGAAATTACTAATTTGGCAATGAGTTGAATGTAACCCTTAACTACCATATTAGCAGCAGCTGCATCCATTTCATTAAGTTTATCTAGCTCCCACTTTCTCTTTTAAAGAGACAGCAGTTGGAACACTAATCACAGTGGTTTGTGTATCTATTGATTTTGTTTTTTTTACTTCCTTGGGAACAAAAAAAATGGATTAGATCCAAAACAAAAATATATATAGTGCATCTTTAAAAGCAGCATATATCCTTAGAAAGACATTGAATAATTTACTTGTACAATATATAAAACAAAAAGTTTTGTACTGCAGCATCAAACTCTTGACGCCTGAGTCATTTTATGTTAGGCCGAGGATATAAATACTGGGATGTTTTAGTCGCTTAATTGAGTCTTTCCTTTTCAACTAGCTCTTTGTTCCAGAATCAGGTTGCAATGAACTTTAATTTTATTCAAGGCACCCCTGAGAGAACGCAAATATATTACATAGTGTAATACTCACCTGACAAAAGCAGAAAAGCCTTAATGAAATGAGGTGTTCTGGCAACATGAAGTATAGCACAGGCAAATAAGAAAAGGAGGACTAGATACAGACTGGACAGAGCCCAATGTGTACTCCCTACAGGCTCCTTGTATCAGTGCAAAAGTATCTTCTGTTTAGCACAAAAATGTCAAATCAAGACAAAATATTACTTTATGAATCAGTATCAGTGAAAGGTATAAAGATTTTCCCCTTTTATACCTACTTTACAATGCAGGCTTATTTTAACTTTCAAAGAGAATGTTGGTCAATTATTTATTTTTATCTTCCTCCAACCCAACGAAATTCAAATATGACCATCTGTGTCCAGTTCCGAAGCTAATTCTCCTAAATGGCTCCCTTGAAGTCAACCAAAGATCCACATGTTTTTCTGAAGAACTACATGAAATATATAGTTCAAGGAAGCAAATATACAGTCACTTCTAAAGTGGTGAAGAGCCAAACTCAAAACATCCTAAAAAGCTTGAAACAATAGAATTCTCTGAGCAGTGGATTTTTTAAAAAAAAAAGGTTTCTCTCTTTAAAAAGAAAAAAAAAGGTAAGAAGACCCAGCACCAATGAGAAAGCTAGGTCAATATAATTGCTGTAGAACAATATGTTCTGTCAATTACATTTAAACCACTGGAATGAGGTCAAAAGTACCAGTTGCACATGAGTTGGTATGATGGTAAATCTTCATGTCAGAAAGCTAGTTTAGACATGGCTGAATACCCATAAAAACACAACTAGCTGTAGGAGGTCACTTAATTTTTTTTAAAAAAAGGCAACAATAACAAAAAGAAACTCCCACATTTGAACAATACTGTCAACTAAACAACAACAAAATCTCAAATGCCAAAACCTGACTCTGAAGCTATAACACAATTCACATGTAGCTTTAAATTCTAGCTTCATTGTCTATCTCACAGAAGGTAAGATCTCTGCAAAGCGCAGAAAGGCTCTGCAACGTCAACAGATTATAAGACATCCCCCTTATATGTGCATACCTCCCCTTACCCCCAGAGAGTTTATTTTCTGTACACAGGTTGTATACTTCCAATATTATTAAATAGCTATGCTTTCAAAACAAGTCAAAGCCTTCCCACCCTGGTGCCAAAATGGCGCCCCACGGGTTGAAACTAGCATCCATATGGCATATATAAATATATGAATAGTTAAGAGATAAGTTTGTTATCTATTTATGTTACAGAAATGGTTAATATTTAAATTATATATTTATATTTATATATATATATATTTAAAAATATAGCATTTCCAGCCTACAAAAGGACATCCCACTTCCCAGTTAATAAATGTGGCACATGCAATGGATCTACCACCTGGTTGGCAGGGAGACTGTACTGAATTTGGAGCCAAGAGCAGCAACAGGACTGGCTAGCTGTCTACTTTAACTAATCATAAAACAAAACACAGAAAGGGTGTCCGTTCCTCCTCTGGGGAAAGAAAAAGAACCGATGCCAATTTACAGAGTGCTACAATGTTTGGTGTAAACATCAGCAAGGAGAACATATTGTCAGAATTAAGAGGAGGGGGAAATCTGTCTCAGATACGCGTGGTGTCCCAACATTGTCTGATCCACAGTAAAGGTGAACGGTATCATTCTGTAAACCACAGAGGCCACCATAAAAATATAGCTTGAAGCAACCCCGCACAGTCAAGGTAGAAACTTGCTGACAAACAAAATTCACAGAAGGACTCAATCTATCAGAGATGAGGAGGAAGTATCCTACACAAATCTTGAAATTCATGGAGGCTTTACAGTATTATTTCTACTGACCAATTCCCACCCTTGTCAATGAAGATGGAGAAGACAAGTTCCTGGTAGACTGTGTCAACCCCCTTGAAAATTTGTTTCCATGGGTCTGAAAGACAGATTCGGCCTTCCCTAGTCATGACCTAAAGTCAATTAGAGCTCAAATGCTAGCATGACATTCTGTGGCCCTAGAGTCCTGCAGACCTCCATGTGGTCTGGAAACTTAATTAGGAGCACCAGTTCTTCCGATGAAATCAATTCTGTCTGCAGAACTACCTCACTGCATACTGGCATATGTTAGTCAGGTCAGTTTGAGTTTTATGAATTTCTGTTTGAGTTTTAGTAGTTTTGAAATTAGTCCCATAAATTGTTCTTGGAGACACAAGGTTGCTTTATGCTGAAGAGAGTGTACAGTTAGGTGAGGGGAACTCATAGCATGGCATCTCTGATATCTGGGCAATGAAGCCACTGCAGAAATGCATAATTTCTAACCCTTTGGGTTAGGGATTGCTCTAATTAAGGCCTCTGTTAACAAGCCTAGTCCTGGGAATCTTGTACAGGCACCATTTCTCACACCTCAAAGGGGCTGAATGTAGAGCCAGTGTAAATGGGAAGTTAGCGCAGTAAAACACTGCAATTAACACCTGACTAAGATGATGTTTAATGGAATTATGATGGTGAGGCCTACAAAGACTATTTGCAGGGATGAAGAGCACTAGTACAATACGAGAGAATAAGAAATGCAATGGCAACCTCAATTCAAATTTCACTGAGAGCCACAAAACAGTGTTCACTGATGTAAACAGCCATTGCCTTAAGCTATTGTTCTCAACATCAGTGACATCCACTGGCCCCTGAATAGTTTTAAGGATCTTATTAAATACTGAACCACACTCAACAAACAGCAAATAAAGGAAAGGGAAGTGAGGAGGAAGAAGCGCTTAATATTTATACTTGATTTGGGAAAGTTAAAATAAGGAAAGGGGGAAAAGATGAATACAGAAAGCACCCAATTCACACTACTGGGTGAATTCCATATTTGGCAAGATTGTTATTTCCCTACATAATCATCTCCTGAGTGATGTTGGGTCCCCCCCTTTAATAAAAAAAAGGATAATAATAACAACAACAATAATAATAAAAACAATTGGGAAAGCAAAGAATATAATGTATGAGTTATACAGAAGCACAACTTCATTTGTGGAACGAGGTTTGATCCAAGACTCAGTGCAAGTGGCAAAGTTGACCATTGCTGTACAATATCTGTGAGAAAATCAGAGGAAAACCCACTTTGCTCAAAATGGGCACCAAAAAAAGACAGCTGTGCCACAAATGCTGTCTATATCAAAATTTCAAAAAAGTTTCCAACATTAAAACTTTATAAATAAGGTCCAAACTGAATGATATTGCTGAATTGTGAACTGAGTAGTGGGACAAAACTATTAAAACAGTTACAAACTACTTCTAGCATTGACCAAAAAAGGAAAAAAAAAGGAATGTTGGAATTTGTTTATACAATAGAAATTAGAAAACTTCCAGTTGCTTTGATGAGAAAAATTGAGGCATGCAGGGAACTTTTTTTTGCATATGGATATATATTTTTATATATACTATATATAGTATGTACAGTTTAGCTATAAAATTTTGATGTGTAAAGAAGCTGTCTTCAATGAAAAATTGAACATTCAGAGGAAATTCCTGAGTTAGGGTTTTGTGACATGGGCCACTGAGAAAAAAAGCTGCGTTTGGGTCCTCAGAGGTGTTATGTCCATCCCTGTTGAATATTGAAATTAAAATACAATAACAACAACAACAATAACAACAATAATTAAAAAAAAGAAACTGACAGTGTTGCCACTGTTTTGTTCCCTTGCCTGAGCAAGAGATAGCACCATAGTGAAGAAGATAAACTCCTGCTTGTAGAGAGGAGGGAATACTTAAAAACAGTATTGCTGCTAAGACCACTGTAGTGTGCACCAAATTATGTTCTTCAATCTAAAACAAACAAACAAATGTGGCCACTGGCTGACTGAAGAATACCTTGCTAGGCATGACATAAAAGGTATATGGCCACTAGGTGTACTCTTTCCTAGGCTGCTCATCTGTTGTACATTTATCAGTCATTTCCTGACAGAAGTCCACTGTCACCGTTTGGTTATTTTGTTCTAGAGGAAGCTCATGCTCAGCATAAGTACCTTGGTCAGCTCCCTCCAGGGCTCTTGCACATTTGTCAGAAACGTTGTTGGGGAGCCAGTGAGCGCCAAGCTGTTGCACTGGGCTTTGCTCTGAACAGCACTGCAAGCCTTCCCCAATGCACTGGGATGTCACTACATTTTGATCGACTCTGGCTGACGAAGGATTGATCCTGGCTGTGGTTGGAAGATCCATTGGCCTGAGAACTGGGCAGTATCGGTGCAGGTCTTGGATCTGTTCAGAGCTCTGCATATCCCTGCACACTTCTTCAGAAAGACAGGAGAAATTATCTAACAGCTCTCCCATGCATGCTTTCAGTTGGTTCCTTTCTGACAGAAGTTTCTCTTTTTCACACACCTGGGGAAAGGAGACAGGGAGGAGAGACATGAAGGAAAGGAAGTGTTAGTTTTAAAGAGAAATACAACATATCAGCCTTCACCTTCTTGAACTCAACAAAAATTATTTACTTAAGAACATTTCTACACTGATTCTCATTTAAAAAAAAAATCAAAGCACTTTTTAATGTTCCATCATGCAAGCAAACAAAACAAAACCACCTCTTCTATGTGGTAAACTAGTAGGCCAGATTAAAAAGTTTAGGACAGCATTTGCCTATTAGAATTCAATGAAAATATGACTTTGGGCACTGGCAGTCTGAAGAGTAATGCAAATTAAGAATATTACCACCTCAGTTGACTACCTAGTCTGGAGTGTATAGAAAAGAGCTGATAACAGATCCATTCCCAACGTGTGCAGGAAGTCAGGCAAATAGGAACCCAAATGGCTTGGAGATCCAATATCTCATTTACTCTATGGAAGGATCCATAAATTCTACTCTATGAAATGAAGCCATAAATTCAGTCTGTGCACCTGCAGAAGTTTTTCTTTCCCTTTCATAATGCTAGAACTGGGGATGTCCCACTGAAGCTTGGATGACAACTATAAGGGCGTGGAAGGAGAGAACCGAGCCTCAGTGTGCTTCATGCAAACAATCATTGTTTCCTTTCAGATGCTACAGCATTGAAACTTCAGCACTGAAATTGCTACAGCCGTTTGAAAGGTCTGCATGTATCACAAGAGAGAAACATCAATCTGGGAAGGGAGCATGATGAAGACAGACACACAGAATTGACCCTTATATGGGGTAGAACCAGCTGGCAAAACCAACATTAGTCCTACCTTGATTAGGGTCACTACAATCAATGGGACTTAAGTGAGTTGTGACAAACAAGTCACATTAATTTCAGTGGGTTTGCTCTAGGTAGGTGAGGGTTAGCCCTATGATCTGAGACTTATGATGCAGCAACACTGTTGAAGCTAAGCAGGTTTGGTCAGTATCTGGATGGAGGCTGCTTGGTGAACCATAATGTAGATGGAAGGAAGAAAGGACGGACCTAAAATTATTTCTTCTTTCTTCTTCTTTTTCTTCTTCTTTTTTTAAATACATGTTATTTCAGTGGAGTCAGTGTTCTGTTCAACTTACCAACTTGCGGATTTCACATTCTAAATTCTGAATACAGTCCAGTTTTCTCTTACGGCAGCGTTGAGCTGCAATCCGGTTCTTACTGCGCCGCCGAACATCATGGATAAATTCCAATTGCTCTGAGGTTAATTTGTGCATCTTTATCATCATCTGGAAATCGTTCCTTGGAAGATCTGTGATTTGATCTACAGGAAATGGAAGTTTCACCTGAGGGAAAAAAAAATAAGAAAGACAAATTGCTTAATGAACAAAGTGTTTAACAGGCTCCTTTGAGTACTGTTCCTTTAGTCAAACAACATAAGATTGACAACTTAATCAATATTAACTGCTACATTCTAGACAACATGTGTTGCCTGTAGCATTTAAGTAGTAATTTAAGTATCTTCCACCAGTTTTTTAGAAAATAATACTAAGAACACTACTTCTAGCTCTCCATAAAATGGTATTTTTCACACATAAAAATAATCAATTTCCTCAAAATATGAATTCTAGTCATAAGGCATTTTTAAAATGTGTGAAGAGTAAAATTTGGCCATTAATCCTAAAACCAGGACTACCTACAATCTCTACTGGAACTAGATGTCTAACGCAGCCTTATCAACCTTTTTATCCAGGAAGAGCCCTTAAACTAATGTACAGGTCTCAGGGAACCCCTGCATAAAAATTATTACATCTAGAGCTTTTTAAAAAAAATAAAGTCTTTTCCCCCCATCACAATCCCTCAAAAAACCCCTATCGACCTCTTGAGAAATCCTAGGATTTCAGAGAACCCTGGTTGAGAAACCCTGATCAGTACAACATGATTATCTTTTTAAAAAGTTAATCACAAGAAAACTAAACCTAATAAAACAAAACTGTTTAGTAGGTCATCAAGACTGCCAAAATGCTTTGCCTAAACAGGAAAGAACTGTTCTGTTTTCAGGAATGCTTCTATTTCTCTGGAGGAAGCACAATGATAACGGCTGGCCAAGTATCTTGTGTGGCAATACAAGGAGACAATAATGTGCTTTGGTACTTTTTAAAGACTATCTGGTTCAGTGTGGCATCAAGAGCTTTCAGCATGAAGACAGCTAAGCTTCATTTTGTTTACTCATGGAGTCTAAAAGTGTGTCCAAAAGCCTTAGGAAGATATGCTGGGGATGATGGATACATACCTCAACAAAAATTTTGGCTGTATGTGTAATGGTGATGGGAAAACAAAACAAAAAGAAACAAAAACAAAAAACAAAAATATGCTTTTGGGAAAATGACTGAAAATAAATCAGCATACTTCAGAGTAGAATATTAGGAACAAATTTGGTTACCCTGTTTTACAAAGGATATTTTAAGAACCACAAAGAGGTACAGATAAGGACAAGATATAGAGAAATCCTCCCCAAAATAAAATAGCAGCTCCACTTTTCTAGTCCCCTTTTATTAACCATTTATTAAAGTAGAAACTGGGGTCAATGGAGGTGATTAGCAGCAGGTTCAGGACACCAACAAACACAGAGGTACTTCAGAGTCTGGTCTTCGCTAAGACCAGTAAGTTTGATTTGACCAAAGCTTTCATGAATTGCATTACATACTTCACATTACATACTTGGAATCCAGAACGTGAGAACTGATGCCAAAAAAACTAATATGCCTTCAAGGGGTCATTGGATATTTTTGTTACCCCCCTCCCCCAATAAAATTGTTCAAACAAGGCATAATTGACTTCTATCTTCAAGTGATGTATTTATGGTCACTGGCTTAAACGGGTGGAGAAAAACATCAGACAGATCCAGGGATGTCTTGTTTCAGAAATAAGTGTGGTTCCAGGCCTCCCAAGAGTTCTTTAAGTGATGAACACTGACGTATGTTACTGATGTATCTTAAGTTTTGTTAGTGGTAGGTGACTGGAGAAGTGGTACACAGGACAGAAATGTTCAATCCCTTCACTGATGGGCTCCAGCAGACCCTCACAGCCAATGGTAGAACTGAGCCCCCAAACAAATTCTACTGAGACCTATCACTCAGCCAGCAATCAGCTCCCATCACTGGCTGTATGGGGAAGCTGGGTTAGAGTGCATCCTCCCCAGGCTGAGACTGATGGAAGATGAACTCCCAAGTGTTATATAGTCAAGATGCAAATGAAGAAAATGGAAGTGCACAAGTGTGACTCATTTGTTCCCCCACCAAGGCCATGAGAACTGTGCAAGCAGGTTAACAACAGAGAGAACTTCACTCTCCCAGTCTGTTCACAGCCTTCATACCTTTTCCCAGTCTCAAATTGCCAAGCTAATGCAAAAAGTATTCAACAAGTTCACTAATACAAATGGACCCTGTCATGTCACTGCACAAATGGACCCTGTCATGTCACTGCACAAATATGAATGTTTGGCCACGGTGGTAGCAAAAACTCCAAAGCTCATTTGCCTAGTGGTGGAGGCCCAGCTCACTACCTGTTAAGATTTAGCCACAATAGATAACTCAAACCATCATGTTCAGAAAAACAATGATGGGATTTTGGATCCTAGGGCATGACACATGTGAATTTCAGGCCCTTCTGAGCTTCCAGGGGCATCTAGTTTGCTATTGTTGGAAGCACAATACAAGACTCCAATTAGTCTGATTTGATCCAGTAGTCTTCATGGACTACAGCCATACTAGGGAAAACCAATGAATTTCTATGGTATCATGCTCTCTTTGCCTTTTTGCAATCACAACCTGGAATCTATCAGGAACACATTTTTGTTTGTGTGCTAGAGTTCCTTATGGCCACAAGATGGCACTATGTATTTGTGCTACACACCAACAGAAATCTATGTTCAGATGAAGTAGAACAAAATAAAAACCCATTATATTTGTCTCTTACCAATTTAAATGTTCTTCACAGAAACCTAGACTGATATCTGAATATAGATTTTAGTATCTTGCTTTGCAACTCTAGAAGTATTGAGAGATAAAGACTATGACCTAAATTAGAGATGGAAAGTAACCCTTCAGGCAAGCCTTTCTTAAAGATCTTAAAAATCCACATGGTTTTGGCTATCAAGTAGCACTTAAACAAAGGCCAAACATAAAAAAGCACCAATAAGACTTTTGCCCTTAAACTACATGAGAAACTATGCTTGCTGAGATTCCCTCTTTTACACAACAATTAAAGGTGAAGATCCTCTGTCCTCTTACGCATATGGCCACCCTATGAAGG
The DNA here is from genome assembly GCA_948474755.1 of Ctenosaura bakeri. Lineage (NCBI taxonomy): Eukaryota > Metazoa > Chordata > Lepidosauria > Squamata > Iguanidae > Ctenosaura > Ctenosaura bakeri. The sequence continues at coordinate 106,734 of CAOLHI010003191.1, read as the reverse complement.
AGGCAGAAATGCAGGTTGTGATCTGTGAAACTAGGTCAGATGTAGATGTTTATGCTGCTTATGCAGATATAGACTACATGCAGCTTCTGAAAACTAACCCTAAAGCTCTTAAGAATAGGCGGGGAGCCGATAGCCCTGCAGATGTTTTGGACCCTTCTTCCCACATTCTCTTGGCACTGACCCTGCTGGGCAGCCCAAATCAACTGGAGGGCCAAAGTTCCCCAACCTCCTTAGTTTACAAAGCAGCATAGTGTTTGATTTAATGTACTGTCTGTCCTGTCATATGGTGGTATTGTTATATGATGCTGGGAACTGAACTGAATTGGCTTTTGCTGCTGTGGTATGAAATACATTCTGTAGGACAGGCATGGGCAGAAAACAGGTCTCCACATGTTCTGGATTATGAATCCATTGGCCACACTGGCAAGGAGTGAGGGGAATCAAAATCCAAAACTGGAGAGCTACCGTCCTCCTAGCACTCTTGTAGTGGGTGCTTTCAACTAGCATACCAAACCAGTCATTGGCAGGTGTGATGTTCATAGTGCCTTCTGCAGCATTTGAAAACACTATTTTAAGAACCCTCAGGCTCAACCTGTGCATATTTTGATGTGATTTGCAAAAGAAAATTCTGTGGGTGAAAGGTCTGTGTGGATTCCAGACGAGGCCCTGTAAGATCCACTCACAAGAGATTCTCAATTTTCCCACATGGATAGGAAAGCAAATAATCATACATCCCAATGGCACTGCTACAGTCAAGTTCACAGATCCTGCCATAAATTGTATCTATTCTCACTCATAACAATGAGAATAACAAAACTGATCTTCTATGTCTCCCTACCTCAGCACCCAGATACATAATACAGTTGAAAGAATGATGGCCTTTGATTGTAATTAGCAAGGTATGTTTACAATCTATAATCTATTTCGAGTCCATAAAATAAGGCCTGAATTAGAAAAAGGATAATCTTATTCACCAAGGAATACTACCACACCAAGTTTCAAAATGAAACATGAAAATCCTTTTCCAGATGCATGTGTCATTCTACCTTTGATGGCTAGCAGTGTTTCCCTGTGGTGTTCATAGCTGTGACTTTAATCATGAGCTAAAATATCCAAAGGATGGAAACAGGTTAGTTTCTCACATAAGAACAAGACAAAATGCAACTGCATATTTTGCCTCATAACTCTGATTCTACAAAGGCCAGACACTTGCTTTAAAGGAAAAAACAACAACAACTAAGAACACAGGTTGGCTCATGGTGCAAATGGGCATCAGGTGGCATAGCTGGAATCTAGGTAAAACCAAATCAACTGCCTGATATGGCAACACCAAATTTCATTCTCCTGAGATACCTGTGAAGCCCAATGGTGGCACCATATCAAAACATATAACATGACAGGTCAGTTTGTGTTGCATGAAAAAAAAAGAAAAGGTTGCCAAATAAAACAATGCTTTGTAAATACACAAAAGCTGACCTTAGATATGGTGATGTGGAATATTAGGCTGGCAGGCTGCTAACTAGTGATAACGATAAGAAAATGTGCCCTTGGACTATAAGCACAACGCTTAGAACAGTGGTGGGAAATATATGCTCCTCCAGATCATGTTGAACTGCAACTCCTGCATACTTTGCATTGGCTATGCTGGCTAAAGGATGCTGGGAGTTGCAGTTCAATATCTGTAGAGCCACACAATTTCCACTTGTGATTTGGAACATAATAACTGTATATGTAGGTGACCTCCCAGGAGACAACAGTAATTTCAAATATATGATAAGGTGCTTACAGTATCATTTAGTCTGTGTCACAAACTTAGCTAGCATCTGAGGTATGGAGGACAAATCCCTGATTGTTATAAAAATGGAACATTAGGCTTTAAAACGGTGGCTACCAATTTGTGGCTTCTCAGATTTGAGACATTTCCCAGAATCCCTCATCAGTGTCCATGTTGGCTAGGACCAGGTTGGAGGCACAAAGTTAGGAACCACTGGGTTAAAACCTGACCTATAACACATGTAAGGCCTTTAAGAAAGCATTGGTATACTGCATGGTGAGAGTATTACTTAAGGTATGGGTGAGGAACATGTGGCTCTACAGATGTTGTACAGCTGCATCTCCCATCAGCCCTAGCTAACATGAACAACAGTGAGGGATAATATGAATTGTCTCCCACTGTCTAGGGAGAGCTGTTCTTCTGGACTACAGCAGTAGATCTAATCATTGGGACCAGCTATTTCAAGGTTCACACTAAGGTATTTGTTTTAAATATATTAAGGAACAGAAGTGAACACCACAAAATGAAAAACATACCGGGACTGAGCATCAGATTTTAATGTAGCTGGAATTTAGCACCAGTGGGACTCCCAACATCCCTTCTGTGTTTTCCAGAGAAATTACAACCCTACTGCAGTTTGGGATAAAGGTAGGGGGTTGGTATAAAGCTTTACAACACCCTCTGAATTGTTATCAGTTGCTTTTGTCCTCAGGTTGCTGCTTGGGCTAAGGCAGCAGTATGTGAGGATATTGCAGAGTAGTTCACTATTATATTCTTATTAGAGGGCAGGAGGGGGGAATCTTCTGAGAAAGAATTGCTCATGGCAGACTCAAAAGTATTCCATAGTTAACGAAGGTCAGAGATGGAGCTGCCCCTGGTTTGGCCTCTCAATCAAAATCAAAATTCCCTCATATCTCAAAGAGAAACCAAGCTCAATCTGCCTAAATTGCTCCACCTCCAATCTCATCCAAGGTCAAATCCTGCACTTTGGTGTTTTAAAAAGCTTCATTAATTGGCTTGCACTGCTAAATGTCCAAAAATGTACATACATATATTTTGCACATGTAGTCAGCTGGGTTTGGACAGGGATTCTTATTTTTGTGTTTTCATTTTTTTTCAAGTTCAGGAACACCCCCTGCAACATTTTGTTGCAGAGGCCACTTGTAGAGCTTACTCATTTACCATTTAGGACGAAATAGCTGATGTAAACAACTTAGCTGAGGAATGGTTTAAAAAATTTTTAGGTATGTTTAGCTTGGAGAAGAGAACCTAAAAGGATATTATTTAGAAGATGGAGTGAACTTGTTTTAATGCCCCAGCGATTAGGCCACGAACCAACTGATTCAAATTGTAAGAAAAGAGATTCCACCTAAACATTGGGAAAACTTCTTAATACAGTGCTCCCTCCACATTCGCCAGTTTGACTTTCACAAATGGGATTATTTGTGAGGCACGTGCTTGCCTCCCCCCACCTCATTTTCGCCTCCCATTCCCTTGCATTTCTCATGCCAGGCTTGTGAGGCTTGTGTTTAAAATGGATTTTTTTTTCCTTTTTAAGGGGAACCCCCCCACACTGCTGGAGGCATGTCCTCTCTGCCATGTAGCTGCACATTCTACTGTCCAATGGCTGCAGTTGGTCAGGTGCTCTCTTTCTCCTACCCCCTTGTTTTTCAAGATGGTTGCTAAAAAGACCCAGAACATCAGAACCTGCTCTTCCTCATCGGGGGGTAAGTACTCGAAAGCCCTTTACCCTTTTTTTTTCCTCATCCTCCACATCATTGGGGCCAGGGGCAAAGAAATGGGAGGGGGAGCTCTGGAAAGAAATTGAAGGGGGGAGTTATTTGTGGTTTTTCCACCTTTGTAAAGGGTTCTCCATGCCCCAAATCCTCACAAATGTGGAAATTTTCTGAACTTTAAGAGCTGCTTGACCATGGAATGGACTGCCTAAAAAGGGTGAAATTCTCCTTCATTGGTATTTTTAAAAAGAGAGTGGATGGCTCTCTCTCAGAAGTACTTTAGTTGTGTATGCCTGCACAGTAGGAGCCTGGACTAGATGGCCTTGCAGCCATTTCTAACTTTATGATTCCATGAAATGAATAAAGCATTCCCTATCACTATCATAAACATGGAAGGAAGCTACTTATTGGAAATAATCTTTGGAAACCACCTTGAAAGTTTAGTGTTACCTTATCTTCTAATTAAAAAGGGGGTTCTTTTCTTTAAAGAATAAAAAAAATGGCTCTTGCACACAGTTAAGAAGTGACAAATTTTTAATTTTAGCTTGGCTACAGACCAGATTCTCTGGCTAGTGAATACAGATATTTATATAATGTGGACTAATTTTGATTTTAAGAATCTGTCAAACATTAAATTTAAAGGCCTTGAAGTAAGCTGAGTGCAGTCTAAATAAAGCACATGTTTTGAAAAATTAGGTCAATGTAGGTCTTGTGGAAAGTAAATAAGATTATACAAATGATTCAAAATTTTTAAAATGGAAAAGGATGGGAAATGTTTCACAATGTCTATGTAGTAACCAACTACACAGAGAAAAAAGTGTTTGGGATGTTTGATATTTAAAAACTGCAGAATTAATAACTATTCTTCTAGATATGGCTTTAGGGGGAAAATCACAGAAATATTCTTTAGATAACCATTCTTTTTAAAACCCAAACCGGGGTTTTTTAGAAGGTGTACCTCATGAACATCCCAAGTCTAAAAAGATATCAGCCCCTTTTTTTATTTTCCCTAATGTCATTCTTTTCACAGTGAATTGCGTAGTAGGGGACACACCACAGTAATGGATGGTTGAATTATCCTTGTGACAACTCTTCATATCAGCTGGAATTTTCAATGGTAGTTACAAGTGTGTAACCTAAAGTTACACACTCGGGGACTACAAGCTGTCAGTAACATTATTCCAGATGGGATCAAAGCAGATCTGCCACTTTGTTCCAAACCCCGCAACTATAGCCAGCTTCCACACTTGTGGTTTTCACGGTTGTGGATTTGATTTTTTCATGGATTATTTGCTGTAAATTCTCTTTCCTAGATTTTTAATAGGGACTGCAACCCTTGTGAGACTGAGAAACTGTGAACGAGGCTTGTAAGTCCCTCTTAAAAATTATGTAGGGCTCCCGCGGAGGTGGCTGTAAGCCCCACCAACCACCCACTTCTGCCTTGGGAAGGAAACCGGATGCCTCAAAGGAATCCATGGGGGGTTTAATATATTGAACATACTTTTTGTATGTGTATTAAATTTTTTGAAGGGTTTAGAGTTATTCATGGTTTTTCCACTTTCACGGAGTCTTCTACCCCTAACTCTATGAATGTGGAGGGATGACTGTATTTGGTAACAACATATACCTTCAGGTTAATGGTACTACCATAGGCAAATGCATGCCACCACAACATGCCCTCTTTTTGGCTGACCTAGAACAATGTTTCATTAATTCCTGCACCCAGAAAACTCTCCTCTACCTGAAATATAGTAATGATATCTTTTAGAAATTGTTGGATTCATGGGGGAGGACTCACTCAAGACATTTTACCAGAATTTCAATAACTACCACCCTACCATCAGTTCAGCCTGGAACTACCAGAGAACAAATTCAACTTCTAGACATTGTCATACAGCTATATAAGGGAAATCTAAGCACCATACGATCTTGCAAACCCACTGATCACTACACATGCTTACATGCCTCCTGCTTCTATTTTGAACATACTACCAAATCCACAGCATACATCTTTGCCCTCTGATACAAGTGTATCAGCTAAAATCTTTTAAGACAAACTCATAAATTTTAAAAAAGTCTTCCTCAAGTTCAGCACCCACAATATGAAGTTTCAAACAAATCAACAAGGCAAGAATTGTACCCAGGACTATTCTATTACAGCACAGACTAAAGACTAAGCAGACTACACTTGCCTTCCACATTCATATGTTTTACCTTCATGAATTTGATTATTCACAAGTGCACATGCCTTCCTCCCCTTCTCCTCCTCCCATTCTTGTGCATTTTGGCCCTGTGCAGAGAATTCATGTCAAAGCAAAATGGAAGAGAATGGGGGAAGGGGCTCACACCTTCCTTTCCCCCCCTGGAGCTCCCCCTTCTTGTTCTTATAGAAAAAAAGGGGAATTTAGGGTGGGGGAAGCCTCATGTGATCCTTCTTTCCTCCTCTGGAGTTTCCCGTTCCCATGCAAAACAGAAGGGAATGGGGGTGTGGGGGAAAAGGTCGCATGAGTCCTCTGTGACAAGGCAAAATACATAGGAATGGGAGGGGTTCTGCACCCCCAACTTTTGAAAAGTTTGGGGGGGCCACTGTAAAGACAGGAAATAGAAGAACTCCACTATTGGGTTTATACAGCTCCCAACTGAGACCATTAGGGCTATCATGAATGAACTAAACCTATTCTAGAAAATAATGCTGCCTTCTCAAGGGCTCTTGGTGGCAGACCTTTTTTTGCCTATAGACAACTCCCACTCTTGAACAGTTACTTACTTATGGAAGGACAGACAAGACGGATGTGGAGACAAGGGTTAAGCCTTTTCCATAAACCCATTACTAACTCTGCCCACATATCCACTCACATCCACTCGGGAAATGTCATCACAGGACTTAACTACATCACCCCCAATATTAGACGTACTTTCACTTGCTCATACTCTAATGTAATATGTCATCCTTTGTCAACAATGCCCTTTTAGCACTCTACACTGGACAAAACCACCTCTGCGCCAGTGGATAAATGAACATAAATCAGATAGGAATGGGAATACAAACACAACAGTTACAGAACACTTTAATCGTCCTGGACATTTTTTAGATCTCAGAACAGCACTCCTTGAACAAAAGAAGGAAGACTGCAAAAAAAGCAGAACTGGAATATACACACAAACTACAATCCATTGACAGTGGATTGAACAGAGGCAATGGTTTCCTGGCACACTACACATATTAAATTGTAACACTAGTTAACACCCCCGCCTCATGAAAACTCTTTTGCTCATTTTATTTCATCTCAATTCTGTTTCCCAGGCCCGCATCGTACAACGTTCCAATAACTCCCCCCTTTATTCATATGAATATCTGCTCACCTTGGCTTTAGGGAACATCTTTCCTCCCACCTTTGTCCCTCAACGACCATCATTAAAATTAAAATTTCACCTCATCACCATACCCACAAATTTTGCATTTTTATTGCTATTATACAGAAAGTCTGCTTATTAGTAGGTATAAATGTTCCTAGGCACTTCACTTATGCATGAAGTACCTTTAGATAAAAAACCTACCAACTTTTTTTTTCAGTGCTCCCCTGATCCCTTTGTGTACACATGACTACTATCTATTCATGATCATTTTAGGGGCTACACAGTTAGCCACTATGACTGATGGGGGGGCTGTTCCCTATTGGTTGGGGAAACAGCTGATTGACATTCCCAACCATGCCACATGAGTGATCTCCAGTGTGAGGGGGAATTCCGGCAGAAAACCCCGATTTTGCCTGTTGCCCCGCAGTTTCCCCAGGGGGGGAATACGGGTGCCAGAGAGTTGCTTCAAAGTATGTAGGGACTGGGGAGGGTTTGGGCCAAGATTCACTATGGAGCACTGTAACTACGATGTTACACATACATAAATCCCATGCAAGATACTAACCATCATTTGCAAATGATGATGCACACAATTCACCCCCTCATTCATTATCCAGAGGTCTTCACAAACACAGAAAGGCCTTGAAGGCTGCCAGCCCCTGGGGAAAGTTCATTTATTTCAAACATGCCAAACCATGCAAAATAAGTTACTGTGAACAAAGTTGTGAAGTGGAAGTAAGGGTCTCCTTCACACTACAACCATTAAGTGATTAGTTGGTTGCTGTGAAACAGCTATCAGGGATCAGTTTTCCTCCAATCAGTCCCCATCTCTTTCTATCAACCCCTGGAAAACCTTTTATCCACCCACCCACCCACGTACCCTATTTATCTGTATTACAGACACACATGCACAAGTCTATGTATGCTCCTTCCTTCTCTGCCACACAATTTCCCACTACAACTGCACAAACTTTCCTAGCCACTCTCTCCTGCATGGTCATCAAACTTTCTTGTCTTTCCTCCAAGTTCCTGAGCTGGTTGTGGGAAGGAGTCCTCCCAACTTCTCTATCTTTTTTCAGGATGCCTGTAAGAACTACAAAACACAGCACCAGTTAAGGCTGTGCTGTTATTTTGATTTCCTCAGTGTGCTTTTGGCCCAACACAGGGATCCCATATGTGTACAGAGGCATTCTAGGGAAAGTAAGAGGGAGGACTGGTGCTTTAAGAGAGCCAGTGTGGTGTAGCAGTTTGAGTACTGGACTACAATCCTGGAGACCAGGGTTTGATTCCCCATTAGCCATGGAAACTCACTGGCTGACTGTGAGAGCATCATACACTCTCAGCCCCAGAAAACCCTGAGATAGGGTTGCCTCAGGATCACTATAAGTCAGAAATGACATGAAGGCATGCAACAACAATTGGCATTTTGCAGCATGCCTAGGTTTGCCAGATTACTTTGTTGGCTAGATTTTGCCTGGATTCTAGACATCCCTTGAGAAAATTGAATTAGGAGACAATGAGGAGTCTTGTTGTTTTATAGGAAACCATCGTATATACCCAGCGTTGCCCGGGATTTTATTTTCTCATAGGTAATACTTGTTAGAAATACCTTAGGAATTAACTTACCTTACCTTACCTTAGGAATTAGATGTGGTTGAAATACACAGATTTGAGATCCTGTGTCTCTAATTCCCAAAACTGTCTTGTCCAGTATCTGTAACTTTCCCCCATATTCCCGAATCCAATCTGTATTCAGAGTTGTTAACATACAGAAGTTGAGTTCCTGAGGGAAAGCCTTCTCCTTGCTGCTAGGCCTCATCTCCATAGCAACCAGCCTAAAGAGCTCTCTGGCTGAGAATTCTAAAGGTCCTTCCCTAAACTGCAAACCCCAGGATTCCATAGAACCTTCTCAGGCAGCCAATCATATGAGGTCTTCTTTCCTGACACACCCAATCATATGAGGTCTTCTCTGCCTGACACGGACAAACAGACAAACTTTGACTTTTATATATTAAATGAGTCTGCTACTGCTCTTTAGTGTTTGCCCAGTAGGTGAAGTCTCACAGCTTCACAGAGATTGAAATTGTAGAATGACCCTCTCTGAATTCCCTGGGCAAATATTGCAGAAGGGGGAATCCAGCCAGTTTGCAGAATGCTGGCTGAGGTCTCTTTTTATACAAAACTGCCTGCAAACTGTGCATAGAAAACCACATAGAAAACCACAAAGCAGAAATTTTGGAATAATTAAGATGAAAATGCAACAGAAAAAGGCACCTAGGTAAAGCACGGCGAAAGACTTATATGATCTGAAGAGAAACCAGTAAAGCAAGGCAAAATACTATAATGAGATTATTAGTACTTGAATAGCTATGGACTCTGCCTTGTACACTCAGGTCCTCTAGGGGCCATTTACTTAAGCTTTACTTTATTTAATCTGGCCAGGACTAGACTGGCAACGGTTACTCAGAGGACCTTCTTGTTGACCGCCCCTAGACTGTGCAATGATCTGTCAAAAAAGATTCAACAGCAAAATATGCTGCCTAAATTCAGAAAACTACTAAAGACCTATCTCTTCCTCCCCAGTCTATTTTAATTATGATGTATTTTAATTATGATATATTTGTATTTTAAATGGTTTTATGTGTTTTTAATGTATTTTAAGTTACAATCCATTTTTAATTGTATTTTAATTTAAGTTGAACCCCACCTCGAGCCTTGGGGAGAGGCAGGTAACAAAACAGTAATACTAATAATAGCAACAGACTTGACATGACAATTTTACTCATCTTTATTGGGTTTCCATTAAAGGGCAAGGTCCATCTTACTTTCTCAAACTCCTTGGGACCTATACTTCATGCTACCGGGAACTGAAAAAAAAAATGAGTTGGAAGAAGGCAAGAGGAGTAGAATGGAGTGGATGGATGGATAGATGGATAGACAGACAGACAGACAGATAGACAGACGCTTATGGAGGTAGACAGATGCTTGCTCTGGGTCTTAGATTTCTGGAAAGTGGTTTCAAATAAACGAAATCATAAAGTCATTTTGGAAACCAAATTTACTTGTTTGGGTATATGTATTGCCCTCTGAACTGTTTACTCAGTTGTATATTCCACTAGTTTCAGTACTGGCTAATACAGTATACTGTCTCTCACTGATCAGTGCTTACTACACAAATGGTGGCAAGGATGAAGCATAGTAACAGAATACACAGAATAAAGACAATACAATTAAGCACAATATGGAAATTTGCATAACATACTTCATTCACGTATTTTACAAATTTGCTTAATAGGTAAATTATGCTACCCATATTTGGGTAATTGGAATATGGTTATACTGAGCAGGCCTATCTGACATGGAAAAAAAGAACAGGTTGCTTACCTGTAACTGTAGTTCTTCGAGTGGTCATCTGTGCCTCATACAATAGGAGCTTTCGCGCCTGCGCGGTAGCGTTCGGAAGATTCTAGAGCTCGCTGGCTTGGCGGAGGGAGCCCCTCCCCCCGGTCGTACTGCGCATGCTCCTCCCGCCGAGCCGCGGTCTCTCCTCAGTTCTGGTCCGCCGAAGAACATGGGACCTGAAAAAGAGGGGAAGGCAGGGCGGGTGTGTGATGAGGCACAGATGACCACTCGAAGAACTACAGTTACAGGTAAGCAACCTGTTCTTCTTCTTCGTGGTCTCTGTGCCTCATACAATAGGAGACTGTATAGCTCACCTGTAGGATGGTGGGTCAGGTCCCAGACCCTAGAGGACAGAGGCCAGCACCGCACGACCAAACCGGGCATCTTGCCTGGAACGGCAGTCGAGCCTGTAATGGCGGATGAAGGTCGACGGTTGAGCCCAGGTCGCCACACGCACAGTTCCGGCAGGTCGACCCCCCCAGGAGGGCCGCGGACGTGGCCACGGCTCTGGTGGAGTGGGCCCAAGCAGGTCCGGCGGAGGCTTCTTGGCCAGTTGGTATGCCAAGTGGATAGCCTGCGCGACCCATTTGGAGAGTCGCTGGGATGATACCTTGGGGCCCTTTTTTTTCCCGCCTGCCGTAGCAGACGAAGAGGTGTGGAGTCTGTCGGTAGGACGCCGTCCTATCCGTGTAAAAGGCGAGGGCCCGACGGACGTCCAGGGAGTGCAGGGCCCGCTCCAGGGGCGAGGTCGGCTGGGGGTAGAAGGCCGGAGCACGATGTCCTGGTTGAGGTGGAAGGTGGACACCACCTTCGGCAGGAACGAGACGTCAGGCCGGAGGATCACCTTGTCGCGGTGGAAGACCAGGAAGGGGTCGTCGGAGCGTAGCGCCGCCAGTTCCCCGGCTCGCCTGGCCGAGGTGATCGCCACCAGGAACGCCGTCTTCATCGCCAGGAGCCTGTCGTCCGCTGTCGCCATCGGCTCGAAGGGCGGCCTCGTGAGCTGCGATAGCACCAGCGATAGCGACCACGACGGTAGCGGGGGCGATCCCGCGGGTAGAGATGTTGCAGGCCCTTCAGGAATCGCTTGACGGTATCACCCCGGGAAGAGGGCCGCCGAGGGCGATCCCGGCGGTTGGTACGCCACGATCGCGGCGAGGTAGACCTTGATCGATGTGAAGGCAAGGCCTTGCTGTCGCAGGTGGAGGAGGAAGTGGAGGACGGTCCGGAGGCCGGCCGGGACGCGGTTCCGTCGCTCCTCTGCGAAGGCGACAAACCGCTGCCATTTATAGTGGTAGTTCCTCCGTGTCGATTCCTTCCTCGCCGCGGTCAAGACGGTACCGATGGCCGGGTCGTCTACGGCGATATCCTCCAGGCATGGAGGGCCAATACCGGGAGGTCCGGGTGAGCACCTGGCCGTTGGAGTGGGAGAGCAGGTCCGGCGCTAGCGGGAACTAGGATCCTCCCCCGCGAGGCCTCGATCAGAGGGCCGAACCAGTGTCCTCGGCCAGTCGGGCCCCAAAGAATCGCGTCGGCTCCGTCCGAGATGATCTTCGATACGACGCGACCGAGGAGCGGGAACGGGGGGAAGGGGGACAGGAGCTCCTTGTCCCACGGGATCTGGAACGCATCGCCGATGGGCGGGATCGTGACCCGCCCTGGAGCAAAAGCGTCGGCATTTCGCGTTCTGGCTGGTCGCGAAGAGGTCGACCGTCGGCTCGCCCCACCGGTGTCGGAGCATCCGGAAGGCGTCGTCGGCCAGGGACCACTCGTGGTAGGAGGAGGTGTCCCTGCTGAGCATCCGCCAGGGTGTTCTCCTGCCCCGCCAGGTGAACCGCCAGCGGGTGGATCCTCAGAGAGACGCCCCAGTTCCAGAGGGCGAGCGCGATGGTCAGGAGAGTGGTGGAGTGGGTCCCCCCTTGCCTGTTCACATAACACATGGCGGTCGTGTTGTCGGTGAGGATCAACACGGCGCGGCCCGCCACCAAGTGCCGGAACGCCATCAGGGCTTTGTGGATGGCGAGGAGCTCCAGAGCGTTGATGTGGGGGGGACGTCTCGTCGTCCATCCAGGCGCCCTTGCCCCGGGAGGTCCCCGGCGGGGGCCCCCCCAGCCCAGCAGGGACGCATCCGTCGTTATCGTGACCGAGGGCCTGGGCTGGCGGAACGGCATTCCCGACATCAGGTTCCGTGGGACTGCCACCACAGGAGAGTCTGCCGGATCTCGGGGGGAATACGGGCGGCGGGACTGCTCGTCCCGGAGCGGGTCGAAGACCCTGACGAACCAGTGCTGCAGGGGTCGCGCTCGTAGCCTGGAGAGGTAGGTGACGGCCGTGGTCGCCGCCATGTAGCCGAGCAGCTGCTGAGCTCCTGGCCGACCCCTTCGGGGCCTGGGCGGCCGCCCGCACCGCGCGCGTGAGCGTCCGAGCCCTCTCCGTCGGTAAGAGGCCCTTCCCGCCACGGATCAGGGTCGCCCCGATGAAGTCGAGGAGGCGGGTGGGTTCCGAGTGGGATTTCTGGGGTTTACCTTGAGCCCGAGCCGGGTAAGCCACGTCAGGGAAGGTGAATGTCTTTGTAAAGTTTGTCTTTGCAGGACGCCACCAATAGCCAGTGTGGGATAGGGGTAATCGAGACGCCTCTCGTCCGCAGGAAGGAGACGACGGGAGCCATGCACTTCGTGAACACGCGGGGTGCGGTGGAGAGTCCGAAGGGCAGAACCCGGTACTGGTAGGGGGACCGTCGAGGAAGCGAGGTACCGTCTGTGCTGGGGGCGGATCGAGATGTGGAAGTAGGCGTCCTTGAGGTCTATGGATGCCAGCCAGTCCCCTCGGCGTAGGAATGGGAGGATCGACGGTAGCGTGACCATCTTGAACCTCTTGAGAGGGATGTACTCGTTCACTCCCCGCAGGTTCAGGATGGCCAGGGCCCGTCCGCCTTCGGTACGGCGAAGTACCTCGAGTAGAAGCCGGTGGTCCTGGCCGAAGGCGGAAGCCTCTCGATCGCTCCTTTGTCGAGCAGGGACTGGATTTCCTCCAGCAGAGCCGGGCTGGCCGGGGTGGAGTAGTAGACGCCCCGTGGTGGAATATCCCGGAACTCGAGGGCGTACCCAGGCGGACAATGGGTAAGTACCCAGGAGTCCGTGGTGATCTCGCGCCATCGGTCGAGGTGTCTGGCCAGGTCCGGGTGATGGATGAGGTCTGCTGGAGGGGCGAAGGACGGCATCGGTGGTGTCCTGGGGGGAGGCATCAAAAGCGTGCCCTCCCCCCGGAAGACGACGACTTCTTCGACGGCGGAGGCTGTCGTCGGAAGGGCCTCCTTGGGCGGGCGCCGCGGGCGGTCTCGAGGCGGTCGAGCGCGGGGACCGGGACTGGTAGGCCGAGGACGAGGAGGACCTCCGCCAGGACGATCTGGACGGGGGAGGACCGGCGAGCCTGGGGGCGGGTTGATCCCCATCTTCCTCGCCGTCAGCTGGGCCTTCACGAGGTGGTCCATGGCGTCGTCTGTGGACGTGTGGAAGAGCCCCTGCCCGTCGAAGGGGAGGTCCTCTATTCTCCGGCGACTGTCCTCCTGGAGTCGGAGGAGCGGAGCCACGCGTGGCGTCGGAGGGCCACGGCGCCGACCATCACCCTCGAGGTAGCCTCCACGGCGTGCCTCGAGGTGGCGAGCTGTTGGGAGCCACCGCCACGGCCTCTCCAAAAATCTGCGGGCAGACCGCGGGACTCTTCCGGGGGTCAGCCAGGAGGGGGCCCAGGCGGTCAAAGAGGTTTCGGATGATAGGCTGCCAGGCAGGCCATGGTGTTGGCGGTCCTGGACACCAAGGACGCCGCCGAATAGAACCTCCTCCCGAAGCCGTCGAGTTTCCGGCCTTCTTGGGCGGGCGGGGTGGTGTTGCCCGGTTGCCACCTCGCGTCTGCGACGTCCACCACCACGGAGTTCGGGACGGGGTGGTTACAGGAACTCCGCTCCTTCCCTCTGAGTCCTGTAGAGGTGCTCGAGCCTATGCGGGATAGGCTGTGCGGACGCCGGCTTCGCCCAAGGCTGTTTCACGCGTCCGCCAGGGTCGGGAGGAACGGGAGCGGCGCGGTCGATGGAGGCCGGGTCTCGAGGTATTGGAAGACCGGGTCCTGCGCCTGCGGGGCGGGCTCCGTCACCTTGAGGCCGAGCGCCGTCGCATCCGGAGGAGGATTGCGGAAAACTGGGGCACGCCTCCGGCGCCCATTCCGGGAGCGGGTCTCCGAAGTCCAGCGGCGGTGACTCGTGGGAGGACGGCGTGGATTCCGCGATCCGAGTCCGACTCGGGGGGGACTCGTCGGACGGGGATGGCGAGCGCGCGGTCTTCTCCCCTTCTCTAGGCCGCTGCTGTGCCGGCTGCGTCGGCAGAGCGGCCGGCGGTACCGTCGGGGCCTGCACGGTCTCCGGGGGCGGTACCGATGGGCTCGGGTGCGACGCCGCCTGCGTCGTCGACGTGGCCGAGGTTCCCGCTCGGGCCGGGGTGGCCTGGGGGTCGGCCTGGTCGCCGTGGCCGTTGTCCGTGGCGGCGGGGAGACCGGTCTGTGGCGGGGCGACGGCTCCCGGGGAGCGTGGGGGTCGGGGACCCACGCCTCGGCGATCGCCCGTGGCGGGAGTAGTGGCGCTCCCGATGCGGCGAGCGGGAGGCGGGCCGCGGGGACCAGATCCAGGGTCCGGATGGTAGCGGTCCCGGTAGGAGGGCGAGTAAGAATAGTAGGAGCCCAAAGGGGGTCGTGCCATCCTTGCTCCAGCGCATACTCCCCAAGAGCCGGGAATGAGCGCTCTCGCCCGCGCGCGCGCTCTCCAGGCGCATCTCCCGATACCGCGGGGATGGAGGCCTGGCCCAGTGGCCCGGAGATCGGGATTCGCCACGCCGGGGGAGGAACGTCTCCGGCCCGGGGTGTCCACGTGGCGCTCCGGAGATGGACGGCGACTCGGCGGGCCCGTCTCCACGACTAGCTTCGGAGGCTGGGCGGCCTCGACGGGTTGGTCGTCGTCCGATAGCTCCAGGATCTCCTGGGCCTGCGGCGTTTCCTCCTCCGGGACGTCGGAGAGGGCCGACTCTGCCGTGAACTGGGTAGGCGGCAGGGTCGGTGGCCTGGCGGTCTCCGGAGGGTGCCGCTTCTCCTTCCTCTTCCTCTTCTTTCCCTGGCTACCTCCTCGGTAGCAGGGCGCTTCTTCTGCGCAGAAGTCAGCGGTTTCGAAGAGGAGGCCGCGGGGGCGTTCGGGGCCGCTCGCCGAGATCTTCGGGATCCCCGGAGCTTCATCACCGGTACCGGGGGCTTCGATACCGACGGTACCGAGGTCCCGGCGGCCGTTGGAGAGGAGGAGGAGGGTGGAGAAAGTCCTTTTTCCATCGGAGCGGGGACGGTCTTTGGGCGCGGAGAGACTGCTCCCAACAAAAAACTTCAACCTCGCCGCCCGGTTACGGAGTGTCTGGTGGGGAAATTACACGCGGGGAAGTTTGGACGTTATGCCCCTCACCCAAGCAAAAAAGACACTTCGAGTGTCGGTCCGAAAGGGCGACCTTCCTTCCGCAGAGGCGCAGGACTTGAAAAAGCCACATAAACCGCGGGGCAAGGGCGAGGAGAGGGGGGGAGTCCGAAGACGCCGCGCCGAGTCGAAGACCCAGCCGAGGAAAAAGCCAAAACAGTCCAAAAGTCCAAAAAAAACCGTGCAAAAGGACGAAAACCGAAGGGAAGTCCGTAGGGAGGTCAAGAAACAGTCCGAGGTCAATTCCGAATCCAAATCCAACAACTACGCAGCAAGAATGCAAGCCAACGAGAAGAACCTTTTGACGCTGAGGCGGACAAGAAAGAACTGAGGAGAGACCGCGGCTCGGCGGGAGGAGCATGCGCAGTACGACCGGGGGGGGGGCTCCTGCCAAGCCAGCGAGCTCTAGAATCTTCCGAACGCTACCGCGCAGGCGCGAGTCCTGATTATAGGCACAGAGACCACGAAGAAGAACTATTTTACTTAAAGCGGCAGGAGAACCACGAGACATTAGGGCAGAACTCTGCTGGGGAAACCCAGAGAAAGTTAAAGAGTCACTAAAAAAGTGGCTCTGACTGCAGAGCATGAACTAGTCAAATAAAGTACTATCATATAAAGAAAGTTAACTGAGATCAAGCACTGTTCATACATTGTTAGCTGTGCTTATAAATCAGGGTTGGAAACTGTGTGGCCTTCCGATGTTGTTATACTGCAACTCCCAGCATTCCTCATTAGTGGTCATGCTTGCTACTGCTGCTAGGAGATACAGTCTAGCAACTTCTAACAGCCACACAATTCCTATCCTTGTCTTAAAAATTAAGGACAGGTTTAGATTTTGCACAGCTCTGCTGATACTATCTGGATGAAACTTAATAGCAAATTTGAGCTCTGGAAGAAAATAAAGGAATATTCATATTCAGTTATTAACAGCATATACCTGGCTTTTGTAATCCAGTTTGACAAAAACACTTTCAGACTGTCATTCAAGAGCTCATACATAGCCTTCCACATTCTCCACAGGCTGACTAAACTGTTTCACAACACTGCCTCAGAGAAAGAGCTTTTTTGAAAAAGGAACTTAATTTTTACAGAGATACCCTTAAATATAAAATGAAAAACAGGAGGAATGATTCCCCCAGATACTAACAGTTCTTGGAAAACAGTCTGCTAATGCTTTCTGCTCTTCTTTAATATTCTCTATAAAGTCTTTGCCTTTAAACTACATTATTAGATACTACCCACAGAGGCCTGGAGAGATTATAATAAGAAAACAACAGTTCCTTCTCAAATTGTACAGTATTTCCAGCATTTTCTATAATATTCTTGTTAAGTTGAATGCTGCATTTAAAGCTCAAAACATATGCCTTTTTCTTCATTCAAGTCTTACTCTTTATTTTATTTTTTGTTTGATGACTGAGTAGAACAAAAGAAAACAAAAAATATATTAACCTGCTAACTCTGCTAAACAGTACACAGCAGCTGTCAAAGCTAGCTTGATGCCTGAAACAGTCCCCCCACCTGATCCCCACAAACACACAAGGAGATTTAAAAAATGCAAATCAGGTAACTAGTAATATTTTACTCTTTAATGACATCAGATTCTGCTGCCTAGGGGGCTGCTTCACTTTGCCTTGTGGTGAGGCTGATTCTGACTTTTTGTGGTTGTGTACCTTCAAGTAATATTTGACTTACAGCAACCCTAAGGTGAACCTATCACAGAGTTTTCTTGGTAAGATATGTTCAGAAGGGGGTTGCCTTTGCCTCCCTCTGAGGCTGAGAGAGTATGACTTGCCCAGTGTCACCCAGTGGTCACCAGAATCACAGCCCAACACTCATACCACTACACCACAGTGGCTCTCGGATTCTGACGTGTGCTTTCAAGTCGTTTCTGACTTATGGTGACCCTAAGACAAACCTATCACAGGGTTTTCTGGGGCTGAGAGAGTGTGACTTGCTCAAGGTCACCCAGTGGGTTTCCATAGCTGTGCAGGGAACTGAACCATGGTCTCCAGGGTCATAGTCCGATGCTGAAACCACTACATCATGCTGGCTTCCACATCAAGACAACATCCCACCACCAGATACTAATACTACTCTAGGACTCAATTCTGATTCTGACTACATGGCAGTATCTCACCACATCTGAAGGAAAGCTTTCGGTCATATAACATGAGTTCACTGAAAAAAGCTCTATGCCTTTTTGTATCTTTCTTTCCATTAAAAAAAAAAAAAACTATGAACAAAGCTTATCTTCTTTTTTCTTTTACCTGATATATAACTTAGCTAGCAAAAATATTACAAATAATGTTCAGTTTCTAGACCTCTGAATAGTTTACATACTGGTACAGTTTACATATTATAGTCCTATAATTTGAGGGTTTACTCAGTTGAAAGTGTAAAAGAAGTCAGAAACAAAAATAAAACCTTTCACCTACTTAAAAGCATGCCAATTCACACTGAGTCACTGTGCCCAGAACTGCACATCAGGCCAACATCCTGCCACCAGGTACTAATACTACTCTGGGATAATCTTTCTATATGTAGCACAAAATTCTGGTAGTGTTCTTTAAAAAGGAGTGTGGACATTACGAGAGTTTTGCTTATTTGACAGCATTGGGCAATAGTTATTCTGTTGCTAGTATCTAATTCGTTGTGCTGTGCCTTCAAATTGTTTCCTACTTACAAAGACCCCTAATGTCACCCTATCAAGGGGTTTCCTTGGAAAGATTTATTCATATGAGGTTTTACTGCCTTCCTCTTAGGCTGAGAGAGTGTGTCTTGCCCAAGGTCTCTCAGTGGGTTTCCATGGCTGAGTGGAGAATCGAATCCTGGTTTCTAGGGTTGTAGTCTAATGCTCAAAACACTACGCCACTGCCCTACAATACATCACACCATGCTGGGCTTTATGATATGTCAAAATAAGTGTATATGGGTCAGTGTAGTATAAGTTCTCACGCATATGTTCATATTACACTGAGCAGATGTTAGATCGAGGTCAACAAGAGTTAGATACTGAGGAATACAGTGGCCACACCATATTAAAAAAAAAAAACACTCTGTTTTTCAAGGCCAAGATGCAAACATGTTGGGGCACCATATTAAAAACAAATTGTTAAGGGCTCTTGAGCATGATGCAGGAAGACAGGATGAAATTGAGACAACAGTTAATAAGAGCCCTGCTGGATCAGAACCAGCACCAATCTAGTCCAACATTCTATTCACACATTGGCCAACCAGTGCCCTAATATGGGAGGCTCAATAACGGGGCATGTGTGCAATAGCACCCTCTTGCTTGTGTTCTGTGGGGACAGGACAAAAGCCTATACATGTTGCCTGGAGAACATTTCCAGTTTACTGATTGTTGTTTACAGAACAAAAACAGAACAGACACTCCAGTTTTTGCTGTTCCTCTTTCCACTCCACGACTCTTTCCCTCCTGGTAATCTGTGTTACACAAAATTATCACAGGAGGAAGCTGTATGAAGAACATCTTGCAACCTTTTCTTACATGCAGAGAAAAATCAAGAGTCAATTGATATGGTGAGGGGAGGAAAAGAACAGGAATGGCCCGTCCAAAAAATGTTAAGTGCTGCATGCAAGGGCACAGCTTCCTTTTTTATTACAGCTCATGCTTGGTTATTATGTCCAGACATTCCTGCTTTTTAAGAACTTCCTCCCTCCCATATACACACTAATTCTTTGGTTCTTTAATTTTAATTTTACTGATATTATTGGGCTGCAGCTCCCATAAGCCCTGACCACTGGCCATGCTGGCTGGGACTTTTGGGAGCTGACATACCTAAGAATTCATGGTTGAGTACAATGACATTAATTCCATTATTTCTGTTTGAAAGAGGAATGGGGCAAAGCAACTTGTATTTGGACTGAAGTGCAACTGGCCTAATTTAGCATTTACACTTTTATCAAGGTGCAATACCTGGATGCAAACAAGCTTACTGAAAGCTATCAAGGATATAAGGTTCCAGGATGATAAGTATGGCTCTGACCATTGGAAACAGACCAAAGAAAAACTCCAAAATCAGCTCTCTTCTTCCCTATTTGTCTTATGCTAAGTCTTATGTAGAAGCAAGAATAGTTGAGGGGAAAAAATATTCACAGCAGGTTTAAAGAGAAGGTTACATGAATACTACTGAATGGTAGTTCGAGAAGGTCCTTAATCTCTTCCAGT
Organism: Ctenosaura bakeri; assembly: GCA_948474755.1. Lineage (NCBI taxonomy): Eukaryota > Metazoa > Chordata > Lepidosauria > Squamata > Iguanidae > Ctenosaura > Ctenosaura bakeri. Next base: position 86,779 of record CAOLHI010003191.1, on the reverse strand, counting down.
GCAATCCTATGTCTACTGAAAAGCATCCCATTAAATTTAGTGAGATTTACTCCTTGGAGCAGTGATTTGAGTGTTCAATTACAATCCTGGAGATGAGGGTTTGATTCCCCACTCAGCCATGGAAACCACCAGTGTGAACCTTGGGTGCATCACACACTCAGCCCCAGAAAACCCCATGACAGGTTTGCTTTAGGGTTGCCATAAGTCAGAAAAGACTTGAAGGCACACAACAATAACAAGTGTGCATAGGGTTGAAGTGCATCAGTGCAGCCCTAGGCAGTCTACCCAGAAATAAGTAATAAATAAGTAAGTGGGGCTTACTCCTAATTAAGTCAGTACAGTACACCCTCAATATATGGTAGAGTTTGCTTCCAGGAGCCTCTGTTGATACTAAAATTCAGGAATGCTCAAATCTCATTATGCACAATGGCACAGTAAAATGTCATCTCTTATATAAAATGGCAAAATCATAGTTTGCTGTTTGGAATTTTTTGGGGGAGAATGTTTCCTTTTTATTTATTTATATAAGTACTGGGAGCGAGGAGAAGGGAATATTTTCCAGCCACAGTTGGTTGAATCTGTGGATACAGAATCCATGGATATGGAGGGCTGACTATATAGCATTCCCAGATAAATTATTTCCATTTTTTAAAAAATAAGTTGTAGACGGGAAAGAGAAAAGTAGGGAGGTTCTACCCTCCCAAAAGCACAATTTCAGAGATTTCTTTTGTAACTGTAACACAGTTCTTTTGGCTCTTGGCTACTAAGTAACTGGTGCCTATTTGATACTTCTTTCTTTTTCTGCAATACTGTCCACAATGACCCCACTAAGGAAATAATCACATTTTTATCCCTAGTGACAATATATTGCAGATTAAGAACTAGAAGATGCAATATTCTGAAATTTCTCCCGAAGATGCCTTCTTACTGTCCTACAATGAACAAGTACACATTTGTTCATCAGTACACTATCTGGAAAGGCCTTGTTAGCTCCTAATAAGAAAGAGAATGGATTGGTAAAAGTCTGTGCATACATATACACACTCTATATGGACCTCATAGCTTTCCTTTTGGATCCTAGCTGGTTCCCCTCTGTGAGATGTTTGCGTATTAGTGCCCATGTTTTTAACCAAATGCTGCTGCTGCAGCAGTATTACTGATGAGAAGCACAATCAGTTAACTGCTGGAAGGTCATATGGCTTTGGGCTAGGAAAGAGATGGGATTTAAGATACCATGGGCTGATAAGGTATAGATTAACTCTCCGGGGATCCAGACTCTTGTTGCAGTTGTGCTGTGCAAACATGGATCTATCTTTTGCTTTTATGCTCTATCCTTTTTCCCTCTTTCCTCTAGATGACCTTTCTTCGCTAAAAATACCTCACCAAATCAGGCACAGTTTAACCAATACTGAATGGTGGTCACAAAGAGAACGTGGAAAATTATTTTTTGTGACCATAGTTTCTAGAATCTAGAATTGCAGCACAAAAATGAACTTTCCCCGCAACAGTAACAATCAATTTAACCATGGTGATACCTGCTGCTGCTCTGTTCCTTTCTTTCCTTTTGCATGGGCATTTCCCTCACCCATTCAGTTCTTGAGCTATATACACTACACGTTACATTTGTATCAGCTTTTTTACAAACCACAGTTAACATTAAACTACAGTTTGCAACCCATTGTTTTAATCAGGCTGGTAAAATGTGATTTAGGCTAACTTTATTTAGCAAAAATACTAGAAAATAACCTAACATTAACTACAGTACTGAAAGGGAGGGGAAAAATCTGCATGCATGAAAAGAGGTGGGGTGTGTGAAAAGAAACAAAAATGTCAATGGGGCACTCCCAGTCTTCCAAATGCAGTTGGGATATTAAACAAATTTAAGCCTAAACTTAATCTTTTTATATGACTGCTTCTTACTGCCCCACACCTATTTTCTGTATTTTTTTCTATTAGCCTGACAAAAGAGTCAACAGAATGGGATAAAATTGGCTATTCTCTATTCTTGTATACACAGGGGGCTGTTGAAAAGAACAAAGGGCTTGCTGAATGGGTCACAGTTAGTGTTAACAGGTGTACTTATCACAAATCCCTACCTCATGTCCTCTGTCTTGCACAGGACATGACTCACTGTCTGCTTCAGAGAACGATCCAGACTCATCGCTAGAGTTTGTTCCATAGGATGGCTCACATTTTATCTGGGGTCTGACTTGGTTGTACATTCCATCTCCCATCATGCTCGGCTCCTGATGCTCAGCCGCCGAGAATCGAGCTCCTTGGGAACAAGGGGAAGATGAAAACTCACACAGAGGGAGGCTACAGGGAGAATCACCACTGCCATCCTCTGCATAAGAGTAGGAGGAACACGAGCTGGAGGTTCTTGTTCTAGTTTCCAGGGGAGGAGAGCGAGGGCAAACTTTAATTGGCACTGGGCAGCTGGTGTTAGGCCGCATCCGTCCTGGGAGGTGATCAGCTGCCTGTCCAATGTGAGAATAGGTCTGACAACTGGGGAGAGATTGGCTGCTTCCGGCCCACAGACCTTTTGGCACAGTCTCACTGAGATCTTTGTCTAAGCTGCTCACACCAGAGTATGAATGCACCGAAGTGTTTACTTGGTCACAAACATTTGAAGAAAAAATAACGCTCCTCCTGTCCACCTCACCCTCCTGCTTACAGAGACCTTCAACAAAGCCAGGACCCCTGAGAGGCGATTCCACTGTAAAATTGGAAGCATCCTTCTGAACAGCTTGGGAGAGTCCGTAATTCCCCACAAAAGGGACATAATCAGTTTTGTGGTCACCCTGAGTTGTCCCCTTGTCGAAAGGACATGCTGGACTCCTGGCAAAGTGCTGCTGGGAAGTAGTGGGGAAGCCAACTAAGTCTATGTTTTTCGTTCGGTTGAAGAAAGACCTTAGGCAGGAAGCAGAGGAACCACTTTTAGACCTCTCTGTTCCAGTGGGACTCTGCTGCTTTCGGTCCATTTCAACATCCCCTTCCTTGTCCCTGATGTCAGATTCATCTCCAGAGAGGCAAAGTGTGATGTTTTCTTCATCGTTCTCGTCACTTCTAGGCTCACTTTTAATTTGCCCTACAGCAAGCTCTGGTTTGAGGCTGTCACCAGAACTTTCTTCACTGAATGTGCTTGCGAAACCTGAGGTACTAATGTGTGATGCATTGTAGACATTCTTGGTACAAGCCAGCTGGTATTTCTTATATCTAGGGTACCGTGTTACTGTTTCCTTGTCTAAACTGTCCTTGCCATCATTCAGTATGTCAGAGTTGGGCAGCATCCCTTCCTCCTTCTCAGCTCCCGAACTGGCAGATTCAAAGTTAAAGGGTTCTGGGTGCATCCTCTCTCTTGGGCAAGATATCTTGGAAGTCTCTGGCTCCATCGTCTCTTCTTCTTCTCCTTCGGAGTTTTCGTCTTCATGCATCCGCTGACAGGTGCTATCCTTCTTGCACAGGAACAGGCCATCTTCCTTGTTCAGCAGCTGTGTCTGAAGGAAGCTGAAACAGGAATCCTCCAGGTTGTGCATGCGCAGGAATTCTGCACAGTGGATGACCTCTTGTATGTTTTCTCTGCTGAGTAACAACTTAGCAGTGTAGGCAAACTGTAACAATGGACCAAATCCCCTGGCAGTGACCTGCAAAAAAAAACAGGGAAATTGCCAGCATTACCATCAGCACTGCTATTGTCCCAAACCCCTCAACTGTAGTTAGATAACCTGACAGCTCTAATGTCCATAAATACCACACTGTACTAGTTAATCTTTCATTAAGTCAGCAGTGAAGCTGCTTCCAGTAATTAATGCTGCCTGCTCTATTGCTGTTCATATACTTCATATTATAGGATGATCTAAACATTACTTCTAACAAATGAGTCAGAAAGCGATGATGTCCTTGATAGTTGCCAAATGGCATTCAGTCAAACAACAGATGCTTATTAAACTCATGGATGCTGCTGAGTTTTCAATCGGTGAATAATCCCACCAATTTCACAATATTTCAATAATCTAGGCTGAGTTTACTTTGCAGTTAGAATAAACCATAGCTGCAACCAAATCCTTTATTTGCCTTCACAGGCCTGCAGCAGTGTTCCCCAAGTTAGTTTCCTCCAGTTCTGTTGACTTCAGTCCCATATTGGCTGAGGATAGAGGGTGCTGTAGTCCAATATATCTAGGGAGAACAACAGTTTGGAAAAAGCTGCTATGGAGGTTTTCAAATTAATTGGATAAACATTTGTATAGGGTTTCATTAGATCAAAATCCCCACTGTAGAGAGCCTGCATAGTGTAGTGGCTTGGGCGCTGGACTACAACCTGGAGACTATAGTTTGATTCCCTGCTTGGCCATGGAAACCCACTGAGTGACTCTCAGCTCCCAGAAAACTTCACAATAGGTTCACCTTAGGATCACCATAAGTCAGAAATGACTGGAAGGCACCCATCAAAAGACACCAAGAATATTAAAGCAGCACTCATAGAAAGATAGGGATGTTATAGAAAACACGTAGAATTTAGTCTAAGTGAGGGAAACAGAAAGGGAGGGAAAAGCAAAGGTAGAAGTGACTTGTGGAACTGTGCATGATACATCCTGCAATGGCTCAAACCAAGGAGCTAACCAGCATCCACTTGCCAACATAAAGTGGCTCCTGTAATGATATGGTAGATCCAAGTATGGCTTCCAACTACACAAATAAGTGCAACATTAACACATCTCTGATTTTCCAAATTACAGTGCTACTGTGAAGAAATAACAAGGCATGGCTCAATCATCTACCTGGAGGCTACAGCAGATAGTTTCTTTTTGTGGTATATTGTAACGGCTTCTGGCTGCTTGGATCCACTCTCAGACCCTCTCCCCACTCCTATTTCTGACCTGTCACAATTGTAGTCCACATGGTTTCAAGCAGTTTTCCCCTGGCCATGAGGCAGAAGGTACACACTTGTTTAAAATGAAAGGGAATGCGAAACTCAGAGAGAGAGAGAGAGAGAGCACAAACTCTTGAAAGTTAACCAATATTCATATAAGGATTAGATCACAGTTCTCTGAGATGGACAAATTAATTTTCATTTAACGATCTTAGAGGATACAGATCTGGTTAATGAAGATTTACACAACAAGAAGTCTACTGTTTTTTCTGTTTTCTTTACTATCACTATGCTCCACTTTCTCTCATTTAAAAAAGTTTGCGGTCTCTTAAATTTTCCAAATGCCCAGAGGCTGCCATTCCTGCAGTGGCACTGAAGAGCAGGATCCAAGTTTGTCCATCCATCAGTGGAAAGGCATCTGCTAGAGGAATGGACTCCCAAAACCCTTTGTAGCCCCATGTGACTAGCTCACCTCCTCTGGAGATTCAGGGCTCCTGGGGAGAGATGGAAGTCCCCTTTATGCCCAGGAAGAAAAAGTCCCCTTGTGGAACCAAATGTTCACACATCTGACACTAGATCTTACAGCATTTTACACTAATTCTGTTCAAACTTCATCGATTCAGTTATGCTGGGATTTTTTGCAATTTTTAAATGTAAAATTCAGAAAACAAATAGCATTTAGAATGGTCATCAAATCTGTTTTGTTGCATGGGTACAGCACCAATTTGGACACCACAGTGCATTGGATAATTAGTTTCTACTTGACATGAACTTTATTTGGTTATTTGCAATAACAACCTGTTGTTAAATAAATCTGAAGGCAGAACAGGCACTTAGCAGACTGAAAAAGCCAGGTCAGTGTGCCCTTTCAATTGGTCCAAATAAAGAAAAATGGTTACTGCACTTATCTGAACTTAGCCCAAGTTACAGACTACACAGAAGAAAGTAAGTGTCATGGTAGTTACCTACCACAACCACTAGGTGGGAGAACTGTAAAACAAATAGAGTCTCACCTAAGTTCTAGCAATGCATTTTATCCCATACTGTTTTAGATACGACCTAGGCAAAATAAATGAAAATTCACTGACTCAGAACATTCCACAGTACATTTTTCCTCTCATGCTGAGTCAAGACTTTCAGGCCCCATGAAACTGCAACCTTCCAGACATCTGCTACTGATGTCTTCCTCCAGAGGATATGGCATGCAGAACTCCTTTGGAGTTGTTGACATCATATTGTAGACAGCTGCTTGCTCATAAAAACACATGACAAAAAATCCAGGGGGGAAAAGCCCCCCACAAGTGGAGAGAGAGAAGAGGACTAAACTGGTAGGGATCGTTTGTTCTTACAAAATTTGTGTATCGGTTAACCATACGGCACTAATTTACAACAGACACTGGGGGTAGCAATGCTGTATTCTGAAGCACTATAACAGGCGTACTTGTAAATTTAAGAGATGCCCTAAGGGAGGAGTCTTAGAAGCATTTCAGATGAGCACTAATGTTTCAAGTACATAAAACTGTAACTTTCATGATGAATGTGAGCAAAGCTTGCTGGCAAGTGTGGAAGTCGGCAGAATCTCAGTAGCCTGAAGCTGTCTAAATATTGATTTGCCCTTTATTGTGGGTCCACCATCACACTGCCTTCAGAACTGCTTGTATTTAATTCGCTGTGACAAGAAAGCAGATATTCAGGGACTGTAAAGTGGTTATAAATATTGCACATTTAAAAGATGAAGGTTTAAAAGCTGCATATATTACATTTACACACTTGGTTCTGTGCATATTGGTAAGAGGGCTTCCAGCCTTCTTCTGGGAGCCACTTTTAAGTAAACTACAATGACAGCATAACTGAGAGGATGCATAATAGATACAATAACATCGTGCAGCATTTATGAAGGAGGCAAAATAGTATTTTTAAAAAATGTATATTCATTGGATAACAATTTGTTAAGATCCTACATAAGGCAGCACTGCTTTTTGACTCATATATGTCTTTGACTCTAGCCTTTCAAGCCTCTGGTTTCCCCTCAGAACCGGTATGTCAAAGAGCTTGCCCTTGAGTCTCCTTAGTCACATCTCTTTACTGAATACCCACTTTGAATGCAATGACCTCAATTCTGAGGAGCCATTGTGTGAGAAGGGGAAAAGGTTCTCTACACACATCGGAACAGCCACACAGAGAACGTTCTACATAGCGATACACACATGTGCATATCTGCAGGAGAGAGAGAGAGACAGAGACAGAGAGATCAACTGTAATCCAAGCATCCCACCCCACACCTCTTTTCTTTTACATGCATCAGGTTAGCCTGCAACCTTGCATAAATTCGTATGGTTCCTTCATATAATTAAATGCCTCTGAGCCACAGAGAGCATACTGAGATTTAGGAGATGAAGGCCTAAATCCAATTGTTAGCTGCCACTAGAATAGAACCATTTAATTTATGAAATTTAAGTGGTGATTTACCCAAATCCCTATGAGTCAATGGTCTACTATAGTTGGGACTAACAACTGGATTTAGGTCAAAATTTCAAACTATTACTCAAGTTGAGATCCTCTACCAGATGTCCTAGGCAGGCTACTCACTGCCATCTTATAAGGCAACTGAGGGGATTAAAATGAAGATAGAGCCACCTGCCAATAGGTATGTTGCCAAAATTCATTTTTGGTTCAGAATACTGGAATCTCCACAGCTAAAAATACAAGGTAAACTATACCTCTTTCTCCCAGTTCCAATTTTAATTCAAGCCAGGGAGGAGGAAAGTGCTTTCTCTCTTCCTGGGAGCCAACATACTCACAGCCTCAAAAACCTCCATACCACCCTCCCCTCCAATTCATGAGCTTCTGAAAACTGGGCCATAACTCCCTGCCCCGGCTTACATGGTTACTGTCCAACAGTAGAAGCTTTCTTCTGCTCTCCCTCATTTGAAGTGTTGCCATACAGGTCAGTAAGTCTGTAGGGCACAGAATTATTTCCAGAGCTACTGATATGCACAAGAGCAGTCAGGTAGAAGAGAAAAGAGGCAGGGGGAAGTTTAGATTTGTGCATGGGAGGTAGATGAGACCATTCTGCATTCCGATGATCTCATCTAGGGTGCCATGAAGTCCAGTCTGATCAATATTTGCCCTTGAAATAAACAGATTAGTCATCTTTTAAAAATGATTTGTCATATCCAGTTCCAAAGCAAAATGAGAAAGACTAAGGGAAAGTACACCTATCTCTGTTTGTCATAATACCTTTGCAGTATGGTGGGAAAGAAACGTAAATAAAATAAATAAAGCAAACGAACTGAAAGGAGATGTAATTTGTTCTGTTCTTAGTCTTTTGGTCTGCTGAGACCTTATTTGTTCTTTTGCTGGTTTTCAACTGATTTTATAGATGTTGTTGTTGTCTTTGTTTTAAAAATCCTTGTAAGCTCCCCTGGAAGTTTTAAACAGAAGGGCTGGAACATTAAGCACTTGTAATAACATTCGCATTTTACACACAGAGAGAGATACACACACACATCTCCTCAAAAACAGGTCATTTCAGTGACAGTCACCATTTCCCCTAGTTCTCTGTGCTTGTCTTTCCTAGTTTATCAGCTTCTTTTGATTTAGAGCAAGGAACCATGTCCTTCTATAGGATCCACATGCTACGAAGTCTGTTGGGACCAAACTGTTTCCCTACAGCACTGAATTATCAGGAATTGGCATTGTAGGTGAATTTCAAAAGCACAAGCTTAGTTCACAGTAGCAAAGGGGGGAGTGTACAGGACACACATTCTGAATTCCTGAAAAAAAGAATACATGCACATGTCTAACAGACCATTCTGTCTGTGTCTTTTCCATGTAAACTGCATCAAGCATCTAGTAGTCGACACAGGGTCTCCTTGTCCAAGGCTCACTACTGTTTAGGGGACTTCATTTCTATCATTCCATCAGTCTGCAGTCCTCTTTGGAACTCACTTCCCTTTGGCACTCAACTCACACAGTGAGATTAATTTGCTTTCAGAAATTTTCATGATCCCAGTGTTGTTGAAGTAGTGGTTGCCAGAATTCCACCAGCAACGTAGGCTCTGCATATCCTTGAATTGATGTCAAAATTAACTTTGGTTTAGGGATCAAGACCAGGCTGTTTGGATCATAAGCTCCTTCCTTTCCAATGTTCTGTTCTCATAGCTAAATCCCCTCTGACCAACAAAGTTCAGTGTTATAGACGCAATACTTTTTCAAAGCAAATTTGGATGCATGGCCAACAAGGTTTGCAAATACCGTGGAAACAATGTAGATAGAAGTGAGGGAAACTTGAATGCATCTTCCAAAATATTAGTTATTTTTTATGTGTATACCTGTTCTTCATTTTTAATTATTTCAGAGGTGGTTTACTTTTTTCTCAATTATATTATTCAGTTTATCTAATTGCCTCAATAGGCATTTTCTTAAAGCTACAATGTATACAAGAAAGCCTTCCCTTGAAATAGAAGACAAGCTTAGTAACAGACAACTCTACTTCTATTTTTTCTGCAGTGCCTTAGAAAAGTCTCAGGGATTAAACACGACTTCTAATCTCATTTGTTGTAATTAGCAATTCTTAAAAAAAAGAAAAAAAAAGAACCAGGACACACAAGTACATGTACATACTTGCCCCCCACCCCACTGCATTTTTACTATTTTATTCTAAACAGACAATGTAAAATTGGCCATGCAAATCACCTCTGTAGAAAAAGAGAGGTAGAGAGAGATCACAAGTAGAGTGAACTGGGGAGGTGCTTAAAGCAATTCTTGTGCATTTCAAGTAAGTTATTTGTTCTTAAAATCTTTAGAATGTTGATATCCCAGAGAGAAAGAACACCACATGATGTTTAAGGGGAGGAAGAATGAGTGAAGAAATAATCTGTTTAGGCTGAAACATGTATGAGATAGTTTACTAGGAATCATGGCCTAACTAGGACACACAGTTCAAAAGTTACTTTCTGCCCTTCATTTCAGAGCAAAGACATCTACGGTGGAAACTGCAAATTAACAGCATCGCTGGCAGCTTACACACACACACCACAATTGGAAGGATCCAGTGGTGGTAGTGGTAAATTCTGAAGTTCAGTCCCTTCAGGGGCCCATTCATACTACAAAATTATTGCACCATGATTCCACGCTAACTGCCATGGCTGCATCTTATGAAATTTGGGAGTTGTAATTTGATCAGAGGCAGTAGAGGAACTCTCTGGCTGACAATTCTAAATGCCCCTCCCTATATTGCAAAGCCCAGGTTTCCACAGGACGGAACCATGCCAAGTAAAGTGGAATCATGGCACTATAATTCTGTAGTGTGAATGGGCCCCAAAACAGTCCTTATGGCAATACCCCCATGGGTACTGTGAAAACACAGGTGGCTGTGTTGATCTGCAACAATTTTTAGCAGTTCTTGTCCCTACTAGGAATAGGTCTTTTATAAAGCTACACCCTAGCTACAATAGAAATAGCTTGTAACAGTACATCATTGCTTGGGAAACCAATTTCCCTTCCAGCTATTGTGGGGATTGCAGCTCACCTGAGAAGGAAAAGGAGACTTCAGGGGTAATGGTGGCAAGAGATGATGTCAATATCCTTACTAATTAAATTGTCCTCTGTCTTCAACCCTGTGAACCTGGGCTCTAGTATACCACTGAATGTATTGTATTTCAAGTGCTCAACAAATGCTTATTCAGCCAAGGAGTTTTACAGTGGAGGACCTGATACACACACAATTGACCAGCATCTATCAATAGCCTTTCTTCTTCCTAAATTCTGACAGGGCTGAAGCCAATGGGGTCAGGAGATGCAACAAGGCTGGACAAACAAGCTGAAGAGTGATATCTGACAATCTGTCAGATATCTTTCATGTTTTGGTAGTGGTTTGACTTTGGGCCCTGTTTAATTTAAAAACATCAAGATAGCACTTATGTAAGATAAATTCCAGCAATTAAACAGAAAATTGCTCAGATGGGGTACAATGGGGAGGGGACAGTGCTAATATGAATGGTGCACTCACTACTTGTGGTAACTCAGGTGGCCTTGGGTTCTGATGGAAAAACATCCCACACAATAACTGTATGTATGTACAGTGGTCCCTCCACTTTTGTGAGGGTTTGGGGCATGGAACCCCTGAGAAAGTAGAAAAACCACAAACAACCCCCTCTCCCATAATGCCTCTCCCATTCCCTTCCAGGACTCCCCCTTCCCATTCCCTTGCCTTTTGCATGCCAGGGCCAGATGCAAGGGATTGAGGGCAGCTCTGGAGGGAAGAAGGAAAGCTCATGTGAGCCTCCCCCCCCTTTCCCCTTGCCTTTTGCCTCAGCACCGGGGCCACAGGCAAGTGAATGGGAGTGGGGTGCTCCAGAGGGGAAAAGGAAAGCCTGTACGTGCCTCCCCCTCCATGCCTTGTGTATAATCAAATTCATGAATGTTAAACCCATGAATGTGGAGAAGGCCCGTATGATCTAAGAGGAGTATCACATTTCCCCCCGATTAAAGGAAAGAAAGACATTAGAATGCATGGAAAATTCAACACACCTGCAACAAAACCGCTAGCTGGAGGGGAGTAACAATGCTAGTTTATTGTGCAAACCTCACCTCTGCCAATTCAACATATTATATAGAGAAGGCCACTTGAATTTTCTTCTCTCCCTTTTTCTACAAGCAGAGTTTGGCTTAAGGATTTATGCAAATACTTTTGACAGCATGCTAAAAATGCACTTGTGGTACATTTTGCTGTGAAATTATGTCTTCAGAGCAAGAGCCCTCCGGTCAGCATCTGCTGGTAAATGTTGCTGACTAGGCTGGTGTGTGTGCAGATTTTGTATTAAGGTTGTTGTTGTTGTTTTTTGTGGGGGAGGAGTGATGATGTGTAGTGTGTCTATAACCACCATAGGCATATCAAGTAGGGATCAGGAAACAGAACAGTATGAATGCCATTACAAAATGTGCATGAGAGTAACACCAAGGATTTTAAAACAAGCTCTTGGTTTTGTTCAAGACTCTTATTGTTACTGTTAACACTACAAGTGGTAATATTTTCCTGTTATGATGATGCACTGTTTGGAAACAATATTGAAAAGAAAAACGTTTGATTCAATACAAGAACATGGCTTATAAACTAACATTCCAAATAGCAGGAACAACAACTGCTCTACTGAAGAAATGCACCATCCAAAGAGGCTTTACTATTCCACTCGACTAGGTAACAAGGCAATTAAAATCATTAACTGGTAGGATGCAGCTGTGTATAAATGTCCTGTCTTCCCTCAGGCCCTTATACCATTTAAAACTGAAACCATCAAGTGCTGCATCTATAGCTTTCATTTTCTGTTTAACTCTACTGCTTTCAGGAGAACTGGAAACAGAAATTGTACAACTCCTGCTTCTGCCTTTAGATTATTATTAGCTCTCAGGGCTGATGTGGCCTGCTTTTTACTTGATTCTTAACCTTGCACCTCAACACAAATCTGCTGAAAAGCTTTCTGAAGGGTTGTTGTGTGCTTTTAATTTGGCTTCGACTTATGCTGACCCTAAGGAGAATCTATCATGGAGTTTTCTTGTTGCTGAGAGTGTGGCATGCACCTAAGGTCTCCCAGTGGTTTCCATGGCTGAGCAGGGAATTGAAACCTGGTCTCCAGAGCTGTAACCCAATGCTCAAACCACTACACTAAACTGGCTCTCTTCACAGGGTACCCTTAGCTTAAACAAGGGGAGATGTCCGTAGACACTGGATCAAAGAAAAGCTACTTGGACTGTTACACGCTGGAATATAATTCTATTGGTCTCTCTTCTACATTAATATATGCCACTGAGACAGAAGTAAATTCAGATGTATCGGAGAAACCTGATGGTTCACTGTAGCAATCTATTATTTTGATGCATAATGCCTCTTCTCTAGTCATCTACCTCTTCTTTTATATGAACAAAAAGAACAAGGTGGTTCATCTCAAAGGCTTTCTATAGGTCCTCTACAGAGAAGCACAGGAAAGATAAATTCAGACAATACAGTAGCCCTATTTGGGCACTCCTTTATTAGGTATGAATCAACATGCAAAAAGCGGAGAGCCTAGCCCTGATCCTCCATCATAACTTTTCTCATATGGAAAATAAAAAGTCTGAAGAGAAGTTCCTGTTCATGCGGAGACATTGTACCTCAGTAAGGCTGTTGGAAAATCCAGATTCAAACCGCTATAATAGTGCAGCATGAATACATTCCCCAGTAAATAATGCTCAAACAGAACTAGTACAAACCACTCAGGCCTAGAAAGATTACAATTGGGTGTCTAAGTTTAGTCTGCATTTTTACGGAACAAACTCTGCAGCCCAGCCATCGCATTCACGCTTTTAGTAGCATACTTGTGGCAGTCACATGAGGCATCACCCTGAATCCCGGAGACTTTGAACCTTTTTTCATGAAAGGCGGGTTCTGCTTAGAGAGGTTCATTCTGTTCCCAGAAAGTCAGTTTCACTCTGGTCATGGAAGAATTCCTTGCTTCTGTGACTACAAGTCCTTTCTGTAAGTACAAGGAGTCCTTCCATGAGCAAAAGGCGCCATGTTGTGAATGCTGGAAGAAAACATAACAACCAGGACACTGACTGCGGCACAAAGTTAAACAAAAAACAAACCCACAAAGTTTCACTTGGAGTGAATATAGGGGATCCAAACATACTGAAATGCCTTCTATGCCCTCTGAAGATCACTTTTGGACATATTGAGATTTTTTTCCCCTGGATTCCACCCTTATTCTGGACCAATCTCTTGCGTGGAAAAGGCCTACAGGAGGCATGTTCTAGGGTCCTAGTCTTAATCACGATGAGATAGTTATTTTATCCTTTACAATTCTGTGATTTCATACCATAAATGGATAATAGAAACTTCATTGTGATCTAGTATATTGCGGTATGAACTGATTTCTAGAGCCAAGACAGCATTCTTTCTACATGTTGTGCGGGATGTCACATGAGAATGACAATACCACGTTGATAAAGGAGAGAAAATACGTAAGAGAAAATATGAATGTGTTAGCAAACTGAGAATTCACCTCATTTTGAATTTATATTCCTACTGCATTATTGCCACACTAAAGTACATCTCAATAAAGGCTACAGTCCTGGCAGCCAATATCACTACAGCTGCTCATCTTATTAACAGCATAAATAAACTTTCAGAGACACTCAAAGAAAATAACTGCAATTAGTGCTGTCTGAATAAAAGGATGAATAGCAAAATGTTATTCTGACGGCTGCTTCATTTATGTCCATTTGATGAAAAGCATAGCCTTTGGCATGCTGAATCATCTTATATTTAGTAATTAGAAAATTAATATCATGCTTTAGTGCCTCTTAACTAAGATGAGGTCCTCATTTGACAAATTTAGTAGCTTTATAATTTCTTTCCCCATTATATGTATGCCCCTTTACTTTCCTGATACAAGCAGAGAACTATTTATCAAGTCATCTGTACTACTGCAAGACAGAAAGAGATGTGATGAAATAAAACACAGCATGTGCCTGCGGTAGGGAAAGACTGCAAGTCCAGTGGCAACGCCTACCCACCCACTCACCCAACAAAGTCTGGAACTAACCAGTCACAAAATTATTTGTAATCTTTTCTAATTGTCACTACATTACAACGCTAACCTAGACAGGGATAATGTCACCGTTTTTGTCATGTGAATGCCTAGCGAGTTCTACAGTCAAGGGTATTTGCAACATCACACCAATTCTACTTTGTGCTGTTCCTTATGCTCTGTCAGGCGTATCAAAGCAATAATGAGATAGATGGGGAAAGAGTATGTTTTGTATCATAGGCTACTCAGACGTTTTTAATATAAATAAATACAATGATTCGGTTTCATCCAAGAAATCAAAAAGTAGTCTCACTTTTAAAATATGTGAAACTAATGACATCAAACTTCTGGGGCAGAGGGAGGAAAGCCCTTTGAACTATAGCTCTTACCAAATGTTTTTTAAAAGTTCTGAATTCTGTACACACAGGTCTGAGCCTAGGTAGAATTATAACCATGAAGAGGAAAAATGAGGAGAAGGAGAATTTAGACCAGTACCTCAGAACTGATCAAAACTGAGTACAGCAAAGAAATGTTTGCCTTGCTAAGTGTCCTCCCACCCACACCTCTTTTAGTAATGGCAGACTTACCTGTGATCCCTCCCTTCATCCCCCCCACACTCACACACTTTCTGCTTCTTTGTCAGCTGGTTTCTGATCTTAAATGATAGTCTTCCCTCCTCACAGAAAGATTCAGGAAAAATATTTGTTTTATGAGTGTCACTTGTCATCTTGCTGTTGATTGTGATTTACCTCCATCATGCTCCTTCTATCATATACATAAGAGAAAGATGAATAAACAACCAAAAAAATGTAAAACATGTTATCAAACTGCTATTCTGTACTGTTGCAACCAGAGTGAAATACAGAATCTGCATATACAAAGCAACACAAACTTTGGGATCAGCTTACTTTCCTTCATTAAAAAACATGCTTTTTGAAAACATTGTAGATCACTCTTATAAGCCCTGCAAAACTTAATTCAATTAAAGCTAATTCTCAATAAGCTCTCTGTAGCATTAATTAACAATATGACCCTTGACACTCTTTGTTTGCACAGAGCCTGCTAAAGGCTTCTCCTTTGGTGGAATTTCTTTAACACTGACAGCAGTATGAACTTCAGGGGTTTCTTGGATCATGGCTTACTAATCACTTTCCACAGTACCCTCTTATCTTTGCATAGGGATGGGAGAAGGATAGGACCACAACAACGCTTCCGCATGATGTTGTCACAGTCCTGTCCTTCTCCTGTCCTCCAATGGTGAGATTGCAGGTTAAATCATTGACATGTTTTCCCTGTCAAGGACCCACAATTGCGCCACCCCCCCCCATGTACCTGTCCTGAAGAAGCCCCAAAAACATGATGGCTGGGCTTCCTGCCCCAGTGCAGCCTGGGAAAGTACCTGGTTGCGTTGCAGAAGGAAGAGGCGTGGTCATTGCACTTCCTTCGCCAGTCCCATGCAGAGGGGAGCACTGACATTGTGCTCCTCCCCATCAGACAACTTCACAAAAAGGTAGAGTGCGGAAAAGAGTCTAAGTGTATGACTCTCAGATTCAGCCATTTCTCATTTTCCTTTCCCATATGGACTGCACTGAGGCACAGGGCCCTTTTAAATTACATAACTATGACTCTATTTTAACCACCATGATTCCATTCTATGGACTCCTGGGAATTGTAGATGAGGGAGAGGAACTTAGAATTCTCAGCCAGAGAGCTTTAATTTCTCAGCAGACTACAAACTCCAAGATTTCACAGGATGCAGCCATGACAGTTAGAAGTGGAACTGTAGTACTGTAACTGTGTAGTATCAAAGTGCAGGAAGCAGTGCGATGCAGGAAACAGTTACAGTAAGAGTAAATATACATACTGAGGCCCATACATGGACTTGCTTCAAAGAAATGAATTGCAATCAGGCAAACTCAACAAGACAAGATACTGCAGAATAAACAATCTTATACAGTTGCAACAGCAGCGAGAGCAAAGTAACAGATAAAAAACTGTGATAGTACACTTTCTTTTTCTGAATGCTACTGGATGCTGGCAAATGAATGCAAACCCAAATTAATCCCAGACTCTCTACTTCTTTGTTCTCTTGTATTGGTATGGGAATGATGTTGTTGTCCAGATTTTGTTCAACTGCAGGACCTACCATACATGGCCAATGGTCAGGAAAATTGAGAACTGCTATCCAAAAACATCCAGAGAGCCACATAATTCCTGCTCTGGTTTTATCTCTTCTGTTGTATGCCTTTCTTTCTCAACTTCCTATTGTTCCATTCACTTTGTACTACCATGCCCAGCTCCAAATAGCCACTAACTGAAAATAAATATTGAGGCTATGCTTGCAGAAAGTCATGAGGGACAAGATGCAATCTGAGTATTAAAGGGCACAGCAGCACACGCGTACCCTGAATGATTCTACAGACATTCTTTATGAACCTGGAAGTGAGACCTAGTTCCTTCTAAAAGCTGTTTTTACTAAAATGTGGCATTTTCTGCACTGAAAACTATTGCCTCTATTACCTCTTCCACATTCCATTCGACTTTCACTTTTTCTTACTCCCCTTGCTTTCTAATGACAGTTCTCTTTGGCAGCAGAAGTAGGTCAAACGTAGTTTGCTTGGAAGCGTTCTCCTTCAACAAAGAGCATTGTTTCACAGTCACAGGGTCGGTTCCAACTCCATGGTTTTATTCTGAGCTGAGGATGTCACCTCTACAGAGTGTTAAAGGTATCTGCTATAGATCTGATAACTCTATTTTTCCTGTGCACACACACCTTCCTCTATCCCATTTACCTTCAGAGGATGCTCTCTAACCTTAACAATGCTAAAACCTAGAATGCTAAATGAAAAGCTATTCACAGGGGAGATATAATGTCCTGTAGGCATCTTTTGGTGATACAAGCATCTTAAGGCCTCAAAGAACTCAAATGGAATTCCTATCACACAGCATTTCTTTTATTGAGCCCTAACAATGATACCAAATTTGGAAAACTCAACATCCCCCAAGGTTGAAGCTTTGATATATGTGATACCATGTGAACTTGATAAACAGGACATCAGTGGAGAGAATCAAACGTGCCAACCCTTAAAATTTAACACAGCTCTGAAAACATACGAAGTTATCTTCTACAGATTTACATGATTGGTTCACCAGGGATGGAGAATGCGTTGCACTCTAGTGTTGGACTGCAGTTCCCAGAACCCTTTACCACTAGCTATATTGGATAGTGTGCATGGCTCATCAAACACATGGAGGGCTTCATGTGCCCAATTTCTGGTTGATATCACATGGCAAGAGATCCTCTAGGATAGTAGTTTTTAATCTTTTCTTTACCAGGGACTCCCTGTAAATATAATTTGTTGCTGGGACCCTCAAGACATCTTAGGGTTGCCATAAGTCAGAAGAGACTTGAAGGCACACAACAATAAAGTGCCACTGACAGGGGGAGGTTCTTTCTAGCCATCACGTCTCTCCCCTTTGAAAAATGACTTATGGTGACCCTAAGACCCTAAGATCATGAGGGTTTTCTTGGCAGGATTTGCTGCCTCTGCCCTTCTCTGAGGCTGAGAGAATGTGATCTGCCTGAGGTTACCCAGTAGGTTTCCATGGCTGAATGGAGAGTTCAAACCCTAGTCTCTAGACTCATAGCATGGGAGTGCCCACATACCTGTCTCTGTGTTTCTTTCATGAGGGAAGTGGCAGCAAAGGGTGTGGGTGCAGAGGGACTCAGCAGAAAGCATGTGTGCACACTCTTAACTACTCTCTCATTTGCAAACAAGGAAGCAGTTTTGGCACCCGCACCCCCCCCACGCCATGTCCTTATTGCTGCCACTGCTGCTGGTGTCCAGTAGCAGGGCTTTGTGGACTCTCTGTGAGGACTCTGTGGACCCCCCTGGGGTTCCCAGACCCCAGGTTAAGAAGCTCTGCTCTAGAGTCTTTTTCCAACTCTCTTTTGAGATGCCAAGGACTCAACAGGGCACCTTTTGTACATGAAGCATATGTTTTACCACTGAGTTATATAGACTTTGACCTCAATCTGGATTTTCTTTTTAAAGGAGAGTTATGTGGGCAAAAATAAGAAAGACTGTATGGATTATGAGCTTATTACCTCTAGGCTTTTTACTTGTAGTTTTTATTGTTAGAACTTAACCCATTTTTGCAATATGACAAGATTTTATAAAACAAAGTGGAACTCAAATGATGAAGGGCTTTTCCAGATGAACATTCCTTCTTTGTCATGGGTGTGCGTACCATATTTCAAACAGTGTTCAAACACTATACACCTTTGAAGATAACGTTCCTCTACATAATGAACTAGCCCCTTAACAAGATAACAGCTTCACAGCATGAGAAAATAATGACGGAAGAGCAGGAGAGGTTAAACATAATCCATAAAGAAAACCTAAAGGAATAACATCATTTTCACCTGAAAGAAGAGTGTATGGGTTACTTCAAAAATCATCACTTAGGCCCACTTTCTTGTGGATTTTCACCTAGTCAAGAACTGGAAACATCCCAGGACATTTAAAATGGTAGAGAGTGGAAGGGGTAAATTAGTTTATATGCTTAGGGAATACCTCTTGTGGATTATCCTGTGCAATTGCCTTCTTTTTCCTCCTGCCAGGCTGTGTAGGTAGACAGAATCTAATCGTTCCACATGGCTTGGAATGAATCTAATACAGAAAAACTTTGCTGTATAAAAATCCTACAGCATGCAGTTGAAAATGTAAATCTTTCAGCCTCAGGGACAAACTGGATGAGATTGTGGGAGGTCCAGTAGTTTTTATTTTTAAAAAAGGTTAAAGGAGTGGGGGGAGAAATCAAGTTAGAGCTGTGGCACTCTGGGAAGATCCTCTCTTCACAAATGTCCCCCTCCCCACCTCACAAACTGCTATTTGCCCTGTGGGAGAGAAAGCATATAGGCACCATACAGGTTTGGAGAGATGCACTCTAAGAGAATATAAAAAACAAAGACATGACACATTTAAGAAAGGCTCTATTGGAGTTCTATTTATATACAAAAAAGCTTTTTTTCTTAACATGGAGGAAAAGATGAAATGTGTGTAGTTTGGGCTAGTTCTTTTGACAGTACACTAATGCAGATGAAATCTCCTTGAATGAATTTCTAATAGAACAATGTCCCCTGTGGAAGGCAGAATAGGAGAAGCAGTACTTGAGTATAAGGAATCACTGGAGAAAAACTGGAGTTCATTTTAAATCAGTGTACCATGTACAAATGCTGTCTTACAAATAGGATTATTTTATTAAAAACACTCGATCTGACTGGTTTCATTACTTCAAACGGTGCCTATCATTTCTGGGCTTCATTATAAATCAGAGTTATATTACAGTTTTCAACTAGGTATAGTGACTGGTTAGACACAAAGCAGACGCCAAAACACTGGGAAAAATTACACAGCAGTCAGTAAATACAGCAAAGTCACCGCATTGCTTTGAAAGGCAAAAAGTCATCTTGCTAAATGAGGATCCAAGCTATCCTGCACCAAGACTGTTACTAATAAATAAAAGACCTCTGGGAAAAGTGCTGAGCATACGCAGGATCTATTTTCAGCTAGCATCAGCAGCTGCTACCCCCAGGATCACATCTTTACGCATACCCCAACACCATATGTAATCACTCGAGTGCTGCAACCAGTAAGATAATGAAAGAGCGCAGCATAAATCTATACTTGAGTAGAATGCTAAATGAGAAAAATAATACAAAAAAGGGGGGAAATAAACCACATTTTCAAGTCATTAGGAAGAAAGACTTTGACATATGAAGTGTTGCAGCCATTAATAGCACTTATCATATAGAGTGGAGACAAAGAGACAAATTAATCAAACTGACAGAACTGGGACATTTTATGCTAATGCAGGCTCCTGGGTTTTTCGTTTGTATTCCTCTGTGCCAGGAAAACCGATACCATTACAGGGCAGGAAATTGCATGAACAACATACAACGGATCATAAAAATTCAGGCAGCACAGAAACACCGTCAAAAGCATTGTTAAAAAAGAAACAACAACCCAAGTCTAGAAACCCCTACAGAGGAACCACCTACAGCTAATGAATGCAAATAAGTTCAGGAATACGTCCTATTCGTGCATAACAATAAGATACAAGCATTGATTCCCCAGCCTCTATCACTGTAAGCAAAAAATGAAGACTAGAGACCTGCTGGCCGAATCAGATTCTGACATGGTTTACTGGGAAGAAGGAGGAAAAGCAGAAAAACATGTTTGCCTAGATAAAACAGCTTCTGGTACCACCAAATCCTCCAAAATTTCACAGATGAAAACTGGGACACGTGTGTCCAAGCAACATCACAGTGCAGTTAAGACGGCAATAGTTATTAATAAGGACAACCAGACAAGCCAGAACAGGCTATAGTCACTTCCTTTTCCCTCAGCCTCCTGGGGAGGGCAAATTTCTGCTCTCTCCTCTCTTTCCTCCTGCTGAGTTGAGTTCATACTAGTTTTGCCCTTTGAACTCAGTTTGCAGCAACTGAGATAAGCTGAGGACAAAGGGAGAAAGTGGAAGGAGGAGAGAGAAACTGGGACATTTTCAGAGCAGCCAAAAAAGTGAGATGGAATAAGATTAATTAGGACTGTCCCAGGCAAATCGGAACAGTCAGAGGGTATGTGCCACATTGCTGGAAAGCTTAAAAAAACCTCCCAGAGATTTCTAATGAAGTGTATAGTTTATGAATTTGTTTTTGGTGTAGAGGGATGGCAAAAGGTCTAGGGTCAATCCCCAAGCTCTCCATGCGGGCCTGAAATGTCAGAGTCTCTACCACTAAGTGGCAAAAATACTGAACTTGACAGACCAATGATCTGATCCTATCTAAGGTAGCTTCCTTTAAGGACCAAGCAGAAAACTCAAGCACTCATGGTCCACAATCACACTGATGTCATGGGGAAGGAGCAATAGGATAAATTAAAAGAATATCAAACCAGGCCAGCCTCACATTTTGCTGCATTTCTCCTGAATGGCCCTGAATAAATGTGACTGGTACAGAAATAATAAAGTAATACACCAAGCAGAAAAGCATGATGCTGGGACTGAAAGAAAGAGTTATTTCCCCAAAGCAAACGCTTTGACCCTGACGAAAACAAAATCAGGTCTGCAATAAACACACATAAAGACAAAGAACAGATTCAGATTACTTAACTCTTCTCCACAATGAATGGGAATCTCAATGGAATCGTGAACTGTTTAAACTGTTTAAAAGGAACTGTTTAAAGGGAAAGTTGGATAACTGTCACAAGGCCAAATCAAATTAGACCTGAACTCAATGCCATACACCCCTATAATTTGTCACACCATTCACTGGTGTTGCACCATTTTCAGGACAAGGCCCTGACATTTTTCTAATGGTTTCAGCAGCTTTGCAGGAGAGAAAGGAAGTTCTGGTGGGTTCTCCTTCCCATCATCTGTTACCTGTTAGCAACCACTCCATCAGTCTGAAGCAAAGGAGAGAAAGGAAGGAGGGCTAATCCCACAGTGATGCTAGGAAAGGGGCCACATCTGCTTATTGAACTGCTTTCATTTCAGCTGGCTGTGATAAAAATGTTGTAATTCAAAAGTAGTACCTGACCCTACTTTGTTCCCTCATCTCTCCCAATAAATTTCCTTTTGTGTCATGTCCATTAGATTGTGCACCTGAGTGCAGGGCTTGTTTTGTTACTCACCTTTGTAAGCCAATCTTGTTTTATTTTTTTTAGGGACAAAAAGTCCTTCAAATAAAGAATAAACTCTCGTGTGATTTGGTACAGCTTCTTTCCTCCCACAGAAATGAATGTTTTGGTTGCAACTGTCCTCTTTTTGGTAAGTCTTATTCTCCTCTCACTAGGACCTCTGGCAAACTTCCCACTGCCTCAGGAATACAGTGATACACAGTAGTTCTGGGGCATTCAGAAGAGCAAAACAGTGGATGTTGGTTGGCAGCTACTGCAAATTGCTTTGTTTCTACTGATGTTGATGACAAAGGAAGTAGCAAAACCACTTATTTATCTATTTAAAATTTTTAGTGAGGGAAGGGATTAAGGAAGCCATCACTATGTTGCCCTTAAAACATTTAATACCAAAATCCTATCCAATCAGAAGTCAATCTCATTTTGATAAATAAAACATATCACAAAGCAAGTCTTGGAAAAGTTACTTTTTGGACTGGGTGCATATCAAAAAAGCAACTTTTTCAGGATGTGGATATGATTTACACCAACGGCCATATTTTTAACAAAGGCCTAAGTCCTTTAGCCCTAGCTAGAGTAGATGCACTGTAATAATAGAATTTACCTATGTGTTGATTCATCATTCCACAGTTGATTCAATGGGTTTACTCAAGTTAGGACTAACCAACAGGATTCTAGCCAGAGTGTGTAACTTCGTGTGCAATTAATGGACAATCAAACAGTAACTCAATTTCCAATATCTGTGCTTTGCATAGAGGCCCCGTTTTCATACCTGTTTTGCTCCCAATGGATGAGAGAAACTATGAATAGGGACTTTTTTATACAGCCCAACACATTTCAGTAAGTATAAGATCAAAGTCTCCCTACTACAAAAATTGGATCATCCCTTGGCAACTATATCAAAGGCTTTACAAAGGTTTTAGATTTCAGCCCCCCAAATCCCTGACCATTGGCTAAGGTGGCTGGAGCTTCCAGGAGTTGAAACCTAAAACAACTGGAGGATCAGAATAGGAAAACCACTTCCCTCAAGTACAGATCTGTCGCTTTTCTAGGAGAGAATTTTAAATGTATTTTCTAACTACCGATTCCAGGATTTCCTAAGATGGAGCCATAAGATTTAGAGTGGCAAGAAACTTCACCAAATGTTGTCAATGTGTAATATGAACACACTCAAAGAATACTTTCCGAGTAATTTGAAGCCAAAACTTTTAATGAGCTTCTTCAGGTCACAACATTTATGCAAAGTCACAACATTTATGCAAGAGTTTTAAAATACTTTTAACATATTTTTCTTGTTGTTGCTGTGCACCTTCAGGTCATTTCCAACCTATGCCAATCTTAAGGTGACCCTATCATGGGGTTTTCTGGGGCTGAGAGTGTGTGACACACCCAAGGTCACCCAGTGGCTTTCCATGACCAAGTGGGGAATCAAACTCTGGTCTCCAGGGTTGTAATCTAAAGCTCAAACAACTACACCATGCTGGCTCTATATTTTTCTACTATACCACAGTATTACAATATTAACATGGGTCAGCAATGTTAGTGATGAGGGGGAGAAACACACTAGAAAATCTTTTTTTTTAAAAAAAAAGAGGTATAGCTTCATAAGTCAAGAGAAATACATCCTTTAGAAATGTTCTGCCTCCTTAGTAGAAAGGTGGGTTATAAAAATCAACAAATGTAGAAAGAATAACTATACACAAAAGACAGAATTCAACAACAAGAATAGTAAAAAGCAGTTAGCCCCATTCCCTATTTTCTTACATAGAGTTATACTCTGTAAATCACTATATGCTTCAGTAGTGGGAAACGCCTGTGCCTTGTGCCAAAAAAGCTGGAACACTGATGCCACTAATTCCACACAGAAGAGAATTTTTTACCAAAATGTGATGCCAAGGTTAACAACTGAAAAGAGTGTAGGGCAGGTACACCACCAGGCCTTTGTGCTCTAGACCAAGACTTATGGAATAGCATTTTAATTTTTTTACACGAAGGCTGCACTACACAAAATGCTAAACTACAGTTTTGAAGCAACATGCCTCTGGATGCATCCCAATCACTCAGATCTGGCTCACCCTGCAGTCAGAAGCAAACATAAAGTCATGAGAAAGCTATCAAGGTAGAACAGCATAATATTATGTCTGAACCTGCATTCCTGGCATGTCTCTCTTCTAACAAGGCACACTTTGAAGTTAGAGTATGCAACTGTTTGACAGATGTACACGTGTGTGAAAACCAAGAAATTGGGGTCTAGGTTAGCAGCTTTTCTCAACCTGATAAGTTCTGGTAGAAATTCACACTTGCAAGAGAACAAAGCAAAAGCACCAATGCTTGTTACTGACAAATCAGAATCATCAGCAATTTTATCTTTGTGTTTTATGTGAATACACAGTTGGGGGTAGTTGTGCAAATGCTTGAGATTCTAAACACGATCTCCTCTTTCTTTCATGAACTGTCCAGTTTTGGCACTCTTGGCACACACAGGTTGCTGCGATAGAGCTCTTAATTCAAGACCTTGATGAAATCCCAACTGTACTGGATTATCCTGAAAAAGTATTCAGTTTCAAAACAGGATTTCATAGATCAAGACATCTATCTACAAGTTGTTTGTGTGGAATAAGCCATAAAGCAAAGTTGTTGTTGCTGCTGCTGCTGCTGTTGCTGTTATTTGCAAATTAATGAATCTGAAGTAATTTTGAAAAGTTAGCTCCATTGCATCTCCCTTTTAAGGGGATAGTCTTCCCATCATTATTTCAAAATCAACACACTACTGGTTAAATTTGCAGTTGGTATGAATGATACAGTGCAGTGAACAGAAATGACCAAATGAGACATTATGCATTATACAAGAAAAGCAGCTTTAGAAGAAGATAACTGGTAGTGGAAAAGCATACAGAGATGAGCGCTTAACTCTTTCTCCAAAGATTATTTTTTGTTTGAAATCAAACCAATAGCAGAATTTGATATGTCTCCTTCTTCCCACTATTGATGCCTTTTACGCATGTTGAGATGCTACTGCAAGGAGCATTGGGTGAAGAGAAGCAGCAGGAGAGGAAAATATTTAGCATTCTCTCAGCAATAAGAAGAAAGCCACTGTGGTGTGGTCATTTTGTTTGAGCACTGAACTGTGATCCTAGAGACCAGGGTTTGATTCTCTGTTTGGCCATGAAAACCCATTGGGTTACTTTGGGTATGTCACACACACAGCCTCTACCAAAACCCTTGATTGCTTCACATTAGGGTTGCCATAAGTCAGAAATGACTTGAATGCACACAACAGCAGCAGCAGCAATTAGCTTTTCCTGAAAAAAACTGGTCTTCAGGTGAAAGTTACATTTATTTGCATTTTTCACAGAAATAGCCATATTCGTCTTTTTTCAGCATAAAAAAGAAAGCACCTTTTTGCAGCACATTTAGGACTGATTTATTTTAGCATGTGCTTTCGGGGACTTCAGTCCACTTCCTCAGATATACGGATGGAGTTGATATCAATCTATGTAAATCAGCAGTTACCTAGTTATGTGGGCGAGATCATAATGTAACAGGATACAGAAAAACACAGTTCATGACATGGCCACAAAACTTTGAAAAGTTGTGTATAGTGATATTGGTCTGCTAGATACATTTACATGTTACACATTATAGTATTTAGTATGGTTCTTAGTTTTTTCTTCCACACAAAATATCACTGGGCTTGATTTTTCACCTTTATATAACTTCTGCTTTCCAACAATGACTTTCAAACTTTAAAACACAAACACATATACACATGTACACATATATAAAATCAGGAGTGACCACCAGGGGGAGAGGAAGGAAAGGTTTCTAAATTTGGAATCTCTAGTATTTTCTAACTTGAAAAGAAAAAGAAAAAAAAAATGGAGATGGGAAATCTTGTTGGTAAGAAGCCTCATAAACAAGTGGTTGTCTTTCATTTGAGTGTTTATATCCTGGCTTTGAGGAATGTATTTTTCAAGGAGAAAAACATATTTATGTTTTTTTAAAATTAATGATTTTATTAAGTATATATACAAATGACAAAAACAGAACAAAACATATAAGAAAACAAACAATAGACAAAGCACATTAAAAAAAAATTCTCTAAATTAAACTATATAACTTACACTACCTAAAGAATAACTACCAAACCCATCTAATCTAAATTTAAATTAGATTAGATTAGATTAGATGAGAAAAAAACATATTTATATATCATAGGGTAAACTGATATCTAGTCTGCCAAACAGTAGTACTTTACCACAGAAAGCAAAATTTCATTTTGCTGGAAGCTCCAGAAAAATATCAGCAGTTACATTTGCTGTCAATGCATAAAGGAAGCACTTTCCATTGGCTAAGACAGAAATAAATACATTTAAACTAAATTACTGTGGGGTACCAAAAAGTAATGGGTCAGTCTGTGTCACTACTGTGAACAACTATACCCCCCTCTCGCCTCCCCTCCATTAGCTCTTAAAAAAAAACCCTCTAAACTCAGTAGCAGTGGTTTCTCAGTAGCACTGGGCATGCCTTGCATGAACCAATACTGGACTAGATGGTCCAGAAGTCTGCCTTCTCAATTCTGAGGACATCTATAAAGTAATTTCTCAACAATTGTCAGATGTGAAATGATAGCCATCTTAGAATTATTTACCTGTAGGGCACTGAAACATGAGTTACTGATCAAGAATATAAATTTTCCTTCTTTTTTGAATAAATGTTGATTACAGATTTGTTACTACCTGGGCTTTTCCAAAAATATTTAATTAGCTAATACATACAAGTGTTAGAGACAATCATGTTCTATTTGAAAATTTAAAATCACTGCCAACATGGAGTACAGTAATGTCACCATGAATTATCAAATTTAATTTTTTTATCTAGGCTACATAAACAAGCATATTGAATTGTTTTTAAAAGATTGATAAAACACACAATTATTTAAAGGTGTAGATTAACATTATTTGGGTCAGAAAGACAAACATAAAAATAATTTAATATGGTAAATATTGTTAAATTTCTCATCCAACTAACTATCCTTTTCAGAAACCTTCTATTCTTGCAAGAGTAAAGAGAAAAAAAAAACAGCCCTAGATCAAATGAGAAATGACAATGCTGGAATGCTCTGAAGTAGGAGTCAAGTTGTAGGAGATTCAAGAAATTGTAAAGACATAACCTGTTTCATTTTGGGAAATCTGCTATTTTATTAAATAGGAATTAATGACCCTAAACGGGGAGAATGCTGATGCCATCTGAAGAGGAACGGTATTTTCTGAGGATATATTCCTTCCAGTTACTATGTAAAACTATCAATTTAGCTTCTACTGCCTTCTAAAAACTCTAATAAGCAACCTAGAATTAACCTACAGTCATGTTAATTGTAAAGGCTTAAGTCCAGCTGTTACCCCTAAAAGAGCAGACAGCCCAAATTAATGGGAACCTGCACTGCACATAACGCTTCTACTGATTCAGTGGGTCTTTTTTAGTTGGAACTAACAATGAATGTAGGCCCCAAATGATCTAATCCCTCCCTCTCAATGTTTTCCACTTAGAAAGTAACCAGCATGTGTTTTGTCTAAGATTAGAAACCTATCTGGGTAATGCAACAACCTTTTCTTGTTTCTTCAGCTCAGCAGACTTAGAGCCAGTCCTAAGCACAAATTGAAAAATAACCACAACAGCTAGCAGAGTCTAATCTGAATATCTACCACCTCCTCCTTCATTTCATTTAAGACTGTGATGAATTACAGATAAGACTCTGTGGCACCAAAACCATTCAGCTTTCTTCCCATCCCTCTCCATGCTTTGCTCACCATCTAACCTGATGAAACATTCTGGAAAAGTCAAAAGCTTGCACACTATATTTGCTGAATAATTAATACGAGAGCTATGGCTCTAATACTGATTTCAGAATTATTTCTATTTACAAATCAATTAGATGGATGGATCTCCATTTTGATAATTTTGCATAAATTGCAATAGTTCATACATAATATTGACATACAGACATATTGCTAAAGTGGCTTGGAAAACTGTTTTCAACTACAGCTCCCAGAATTCCCCAGGATCCAAGAAAGTAACATTTCCAAGCTATACTAAAACAGCACAATATCAGCTACATTCGACGTAATAAACCTATGAAAAGTATAGAGCTCCTGTGGAGATGTCTTGCTTTTGAAATTCTGTTAATGCTTATCAGTGATTGGAAGATAACGAAAAATACAAGTTGACTGAGCTTAGCTGCACTACTTGAAGAAATGAGGGAGAATAGAGATAGTCATATCATCACAGCAGGACTTGGAAGCAAAGGTCCATCCACCTATTCAGCACAAAACAGGAAAACTACCGAGTACAGCAGGGCTGACTTACCACATTTGGAAGTCTACCAAGTCCAGAATCTAAAATCAACCAACTAACTTTAAAGAAAAAAAATATGCTGTTAAGTCCCTGATTATATTTTCCATTGAACTGTAGAACTGTAAAGTTGGAAGGACAACCAAGGATCATGTAGTCCAATCCATGGCAAGAGCAGAAACTCACTGCTAAAGCAGCCTGAGAGGTGGTCATCCAAACTCTGCTTAAAAACCTCTAATGAAAAAGAGTCTATTGCTTTCTGCTGTCAGACAGCATTTACCTTCAAGAAGTTCTTCTGAATGTTTACTCAGAATCTCCTTCATGTTCAGTCAGAAACTGAAGTATGTACTCTCATCAATGTGTTCTCTCCACTGGAGGAGAACTGATATCTCCTCCATTTTGACAAGCCACTGGATGTTTGATGTACAGTTGCACTTTCACATTTGAGGGTTAAGCATTCATCAACTTGATTATTTGTGGATTACTGGATGGAAAGAGGATAGGATGATTATTCCCTTTCTCCCTCCTCCTACACCCACATCCCATTCCCTTCCCCCTCCCATTTGTGTACATGAGTGAGCAAAGAAATGCATGTGTGGCTGGGCCCAGCCACCCCACCAATACAAGTACTGTTTTTGTGTGTGTTACATACAGTTTCGGGGTGTGTGTGTGTGTTATGATATTCATAGCTTTTCCAATTTTGCAGGGATCCTGCGCCCCATGCCCTGCAAAAGTGGAGGGCCAACTGCATATTGATTTTATTTGATTTTTTTTTTAGTATATGCTAGATTCATGGCTACCATAAAGCTCTTAAATTGTTCATTTAAAACAAGCAAACAGTGGCAATATCACTTTATTCTTCATTCTCCCCCTCAAGCTGTATCTATTGTGCTGCATCTAATGAATACTTTGACAAAGTGCTATACACAATCTATACATAAAGAAGAGAGTTACACACAATGCTGATTTGTTAAAAGAACAAAGATGACAACAGAAAAGCGATAATCTCTCAGAGGTCACATAACACCACTGCAATAAGTGACCTCTTTTGATTTTTCTCTTGCACCCACTCATCTTCTGCTGTGTAATGCCAATATTCCCCTCTCATTCTACTGGGCTGGTGTGGATGACTAACAGCTGCTAGAATTTCTCATTGTTGCCACTGAAGGAACACAGTCATGCTGCATTCCTGACTTCATCCCACCCATGGTGAATGGATGTGTTTTCTAAAAACATGTGGACTTTGCCAGCCTAGAAGCCTGAATTCATCTTACTGCTTGGCTTTGTTCATTCAGAAGTATTCAGTACTTGATCTACAAAAATTAGTAAAAAAATAGAGGACATAGTTCAGGATGGCAGCTATTACAGAAGTATTGTGTTTCGTAACGTATTCAGGATACTTAAACACATGTTTTGATTATATGCCTACAAATCTTCTCTGACTTCCAGAGATCCCCGAACATTAATAAGGTTTTCCTGGCAAGATTTATTCACAGGAATTTTGCCACTGCCTTTCCTTTGAGGCTATAAAAAGGTGACTTGTCCAAGGTCACCCAGTGAGTTTCCATGGTTGAGCAGGGATTTGAATTCTGGTCTCCAGGACTCCTAGTCTAGCACTCAAATGACTGCAAACATGCACTCTAGATTTAACACTGTCTGAAACAAAAGACAAGAAGCATTAAGATGACAGGGGAAGAACACCATTCCTTAACTGACAAGCCTTCAATTCAACATAAGAAGTCTCTTCAGCCCTTAAAGCATCATGCCTCAGTAGCGCGTTGTTTTGTGTTAATTCCAGCATTGCCATTTCCATGTTGCTTCCAGGTTCGGAATGCTCTATTG
Source organism: Ctenosaura bakeri (assembly GCA_948474755.1). NCBI lineage: Eukaryota > Metazoa > Chordata > Lepidosauria > Squamata > Iguanidae > Ctenosaura > Ctenosaura bakeri. Next base: position 56,450 of record CAOLHI010003191.1, on the reverse strand, counting down.
CACAGAAAGTGCAATCAAGCACAAATGAGGAACCACTGGGAACAATGTGTGGCTTTGCTAGGATGACAACTTCATGTGGTAAGGGCCTCAGTGGATCAAGCCAAAGGCCCAGCCTATTCAGTTTCCTGTTCCCATGTTTTCTGTCCAGTTTTCTGTTCAGATACAAATCTTTTATGAACAAATTGAAAGGTAGGGGACTCAAAACAGATTCTATTGTTGAAACTCTTCCAATGCAAAAAAACTATCCTTATATTCTTATTTTCTGTTCTTCATCAATGGAACATCTCTTCTTAACCCATGCTGCTCAAAAGTCAGGAGTCTTTGGTAAGAGTGAGGAGACTTTGATGTCAAAAGTCCAAGTGATCAGAAATTACAACAAACCTACATGGACTTTCACATTTTTTAAAATGTGCACTTTTGACACCAGACTCCTGATTCTCACCATACACTTCTGATTCTTACTGTGAATGAGCCAGTGTATTAGCATATGATCACTGACTGCTCCTGCTGCTAAATATCTTAATTAAATATCTTAATTTTGTATATCTTATAAGCTTGCTTAACCCACAGGAACCCAGTTGCTTGGAATTTATTTTAATGACAGTGGTTAAAAAGTTTCGTAGTTGAAAAAGCTTTCTCTACATGGGCAACCTTTATTAAAGACTCTTGCAGGAAGTTTTACAGATTGAAACCCCAAGGTTTTAAAAATGGGAACACAAGTGGAACACCCATCTTGTTTCACTGCATGCCGCGCTAATGGAAGTTTACTAACGATGTGCCACTACAGATCTGTCTTCAAATATTTGACTACCATGTTTTTTGTTAATTGACTCTACTTCATGCTACCTGACACCTTCAAAATTTTCTGTCGGCCCCCTATTTTTCATCACCTTCCTCTCCTCTGGGCATGTTTCAATTTTTCAATATATTTCTTAAACTGCAGCGCCCAGAAATGGAAGCAAAAATTCAGATGAATGGAGCACAGCCATGGCTTCTCATAACCTGAACACCTGACTTCTTTTGGTACAATTTACATGAGCCTTTTCACCCATCTCATTACATGCTGCCTCATTCTGTGGTCTATGATAAACCCCTACATCCTTTTCAGCAGCAACAACAACAGCAACAACAACAACAACGATGATGATGTTTATTTATAATGCTCTTTCCACCAAAGGGCAGAACAACAACATATACAATAAGAGACAAGGACATTAAAACAAAAAACCACAACAATATAGAATACATGGCATGAAAACCCCAACATCCCACCATTGCTACCCATCTCAGCACCTTAAACACAACTCAGTGGCTTAAGATGGAGAGTCAAAGAGCAAGGTCTTCAACCATTTACGAAAAAAGGTGAGATTCTCCTCCAGCTGGAGGTCCAAAGGAAGATCGTTCCACATATGCGGAGCCAGCTCTTGAAAGGCTAGCAGCCTTGACAAAGCTGTACGTGTTGCTGGAACAAACAATAATCCTTTACCTGCAGATCTTAAATTCTTGGATGGAACATACCAAACAAGCTGAGCTGCAAGGTACCGAGGGAGGTTAAAACGCAAAGCTTTAAGTACCAGGGCCAAAAATTTGAAACAGGCTCTGGTCCAAACTGGTAACTAGTGAAGGGATCTATTGGGAGAAGAAATAGGTGAATATTTTGGTAGATTTACTGTTGTAAAGTCATGTGTTATCCTCTGTTTGTACTACTGATTCTTTTACTCACATGTACAATTTTATATTTCTCTTTCAACTCTTTTTGTCACTTTTGGCCAAGCTTCCCATCCTAATAAAATCACCCTGAAACATGTTTCCATCCCAGCTTTTAGCTATTCTAACTTCACTTAAGTAATAACTAAAAGGAGTGAGTCCAGGATAAAGCCCTATAGCATCAACTTGTCACTTCTCTCCAGAACACCCAAGTACTGTTGACAAATCCTCTCAGGGTACAAATCATTAACAAGGTCCAGTTCGACCCAATAGTAGAATCACCTAATCTGCATCACTGTGGATCTTATGAAAAGCTTTGCTAAAATTGAAAGGGATGACACTCAAAGAATTCCCTTAATTTATCAGGCTAGGAACTCTATGAAAAAATAGAGATGTTAGTCTGGCATGACTTGTTCATTAGAAACTGATACGGGCTGTCAGCAATCATGCGGTTTTTACATTATTATTATTTAATATACATGCTTACAGACTGACTGCTTAATAATCTGTTCCTGTCCATACTCTAAGATCTGCAGGTGAAGATTTTCTCTCAGTTTCACCACCATCACAAGCACATCTGTTGAGGACACAAGAGAAAGCCTTCTCGATGGCTGCTCTCAAGTTATGGAACTCTTCTCCTTGGGAGGTCTGGTTGGCCCCCTTCCTGGTGTCTTTCTGTTGGCATGTGAAGATGTCTTTATTTAAGGAAGATTTTGGTCTTTCATATATGTGGCAGATAAAGTTTTTAATGGGGCCATAGTGTTTTTATTTTATTATATTTTTAAGCATCTTTTAAAGCCATTTTTAATTTGTGTTTCTAAAACAGAAATTTAATTTAATTTTGTTTTAACTTGTACACATATTAACAGTTTTTTAACCGTATTGCGCTTTTAAAATGTTGTATGCTGTCTTGTATCCTGTGTTGTGAAAAAGGTGGGATAGAAATTAACCCAATCAATCAATCAATCAATCAATCAATAAAATAATACAACTTTCCTGGTATCGTCTTCAAGGCAACCAGGTTCTGTTAGCCTAGATACTCTTTCCCTTTTAGAAGATGAGAATAGTTGCTCACCTCCAGTCTTGTGGCACTTGACCTGCTCTCCTCTGATGATGAACCATTTTAAGACGAACAATTATTTGTTCGCTTGATTTTCTATGGCCCAAGATCTGTATGTGTAATGGGACTGATTCCTGTAGTTAAAAACTCCAGTTATCAGCAGCAAGGAGAGGGGTGGAGGAGGAAACTAAGTGCTTTCCTTCCACTTAGTTTTCACCTTCAGATATTACTAATGCAGCCTTGCTTTAATTGGCAAAGAAGAGAAGGTAACCCAATGAATCAGACTCTATTCTAAACAGTACTGGATATTTCTAAAGCAGAATTATCAAGACACCATGAATGACTCAATCATTTTCCTGAGAGTTATTACTTGCAGCGATGAAGCAATGTTAATTAGATAATGGCCTGCTGCCAGCTAATATTGGCATGACCTACAATATCCTTGGCTGACAGCCACGTATGTCTCTCTATCACACTTTTTTTTTGGAGTGGGGGGGAGGTTAATCTAGATGGGAAGTGGAAACCATTAAAAAAACCTCCCAAGTGCTATTTAACTCCTTATCATGAATTAAAAGCTTAATGAAATGCCTTGTTAAAAGGAAGGAAGACTGGTTTCTATGATTAAATAAAGCAAAGAACAACAGGAACAGAGATCAAACCAACTTGACAGTATTAACCTGTTTCTCAGGAAATAATTGATTTGGTCTGAATTTAACACGAGCCATTACTAGGAATGTATATAGAAAAGATTTCCTCATGCCACTCTGCAGGCAGGAAAGGTGTCATGCAGCCCAAATGAGCTTTTGTTGAGTGATTGAAACTGAGGCACGGATAAGAAGGAAAAAACCCATCATGTGATCAAATATGCACATATTCAATTAGTTTTTTTATTTTTACTACAGGCTTGGGCTGCATGCCTGAATACATTCACCTGGGGAAAAGACTCACTGAACTCACTGAGTAGAGATGTTTAGGTTTGCACCTGGGCAATTCTTTTGGAAAGCAGTAGCACGACGCAATGGAATACTTGGACATTTTGCAAGTCTTGCTGGACTCCTGCTAGCAAGGAAGAAGGGAGGAACAAGCAGTTTTCACTGCTCCTTTTCTCCTGGATTTTGCTAAAAAATACAAAACAAAACACACTTCCCTCCCACTGCTAGAGATCTGAACCACAGTAATTTATTCTAAAGTAAATGGCTTGCATTCTAGACTGGAATTATAGATTCCTAACCTAGAGTTAGGGATCTGTAACTCCTCCATATTCAGTAGCTAGTCACAACTGCGGCACTATTGTCATAATTGTAAATACTTCTTGAAGCCCACCTTAACAGGCAGCAGCTGCGCTGAGCAAAGGAGGTCTGTTAAGCTGTTGGCTGGGACACAGGAGGATAATGCTTCTACCCACTCCCACCAGTGAGCGAGGCTGTGACAATCAGGAACAAGATCCTGTCACAATTCCTCATTACTGTCTCACTTGCTGTAAGTGGCCCCAATCGAACAGACTTCCATGGACCTCTCCATGTAGCTACCAGCTTGTAGCTACTAGTTTTGTGGGGCTGGGCTGGGAAACGTTACTTAGTTATACATTCAGCACAGAATATCGGACAATGTGTGTAAATATAAAATACCTTGCAAAGTTGTGGTTTTTTAAAAAATGAATCCAATGGTAGCACCATTAATAAAGCAAGCAGCGATATGCCATGTAAACACAATTCTTAATAAGAATTTTTTGGTCTCTGATGTGGTTAACCAATAATATAGCAACACATTTGGCTTAATAACTGCCTAAATTGACCTTTAACATCAGATTAAAATTCATAAAACAAGTAAACACGAGGCATGGGAAAACACCTGCTTAGTGTTGTGAATGTTCCTCAAAAAACAACTCTGCAAGGGTTGAAGGAGTACTCCATGCAGGCAGAGGGTTTGTTGGAGACCAAACAAGGATCATAAAGAACTCAATGATCACCTTGAAGCTGCACAGCTTCTCACAGTCAGGAGGACAAAGCATACTCATTTGACTCTGGAACCTTGAGTTTATTTGTAATTATTGTCATTTTCATGTTGTTGTTGCTGTGTGAAGTTACTTCCAACTTATGGTGACTCTAAGATGAACCTATCATGAGGTTTTCTGGTGATGAGAGTGTATGACACACCCAAGGTCACCTAGTGGGTTTCCGTGGCCAAATATGGAATGAAAATCTGGTTTCCAGGATCACAGTATAACACTCAAACCACTATACTGTGCTGCTCTTGTTCACTGACATAATCTACTCCCTTTACAATATTTTAAGTTTCAAAAGAATTAACAGGTTTTTGTAAGGGCAATGTTCCTAGAGGGCTGGAAGAGACAGGAAGCAGAAGGTCAAACAACACACAACTACTGCCAGGCCTGACAAATAACTCTTCATTTTGGACCCTTCTTTCTGGCAGCTACTCTTAATCTAGGGCAGCTTCTCATTTTACAGTTTTATACATACAGATGGATACTCTTACAATGTGAGATCATCCCAGAATTTGAAAAAAGTTCTGTGTTTTAGACAAGACCACCCAGAATTCCCTAGCAACTGAAGGGTTCTGGGAGTAAAATTTTCTAGTATCAGGATCTTCTTGCACAAAGTATCTTTTATGGACTGATAGGATGGTTATGAAAGTGGAATTTTGCAGAGCTATATTTATTCAACCCCCAAAGATACCTGTGCCACTATTTTCATATTACAACATGCACATCTTTTCAGACAAGGATATAGCTCAGCATGGGTGAGACTAAGAACAAATACTATTTGGGTACTACAATGAAGTTTGTTGTACAAAGAATGCACAAATAATGGCTCAAGCCCAGGCAATTGGAAGGACCATATCTTCCCATATGAGTCTGCCCAAGCGTCAAGATCTGCAGGGACAGCACTTATCTCTTTCCCATCACCTTCACAGGTGTGGATAGTGGGAATGCGGGAGAAGGTGTTCTCTGTGGTTGTTCCCACACTTTGGAATTCCCTCCCTAAGGAAGCTAGGATGGCTCCTTCTTTGTTGTTCTTTTGGTGTCAGGTTAAAACTTTTCCTTTCCAGCAAGTTTTTGGAAACTGATTTTGACAAAAGAACTTTTTATGGTGCTGTACGATTTTGTTTGTTTTAAAGTAAGACTTTAAATGGGTTTAATTCTATTGTTATTTAATGCTGTTTTAATCTTAATTTTGTATTTTTTTAATTTATATGTAGATTTCTGCTCTTTTGTAAGCGACCTTGAGTCCCAGCCTGTAAGAAAGGTGAGATATAAACCAAATAATCAATGAACGATGCTGCAGTGAATTTCCCCGTTTCTGTTCATAGGGTAATCCTGCTCTGAAACATTTAACACTAATGGGTACTAAGTACCTCTTTTCAAGCAGAGGGGTCCACAAGCATACCATTCCAATTGTCCTCAGGTTCTGTCCAACCACGTGTAACCAACCAAAACAATCCCAGCCACTCTGTCTTAACCCAGCAATTCTGGGCTTCAAGACTGTTTTTCTTGGCAAAGAAGAATGCACTGAATTTTGGAGAAGACTTGCTGAATACCCTGTTCTCTTTATTACTTTCTTTGAAGCACGTTTCCTCTCTCTGCAATCATATTTGCTCCTGTAAATATTCAAATCACCTTCCAAACTCAAGTTTCAGTAACCTATTAACAAAAATCAAAAACGAAAACAAAAAAACATAAAAATTTTGGGAGCAAAAATCCAATTCTTGGTGTATTTTTCATTACTCAGTTTACATGGGTGTAAATCTACAACACAGTAGTTCCATGATATTGTCATCTGCACGGTGGTCTATGTCTCTAATTCTCGGGACACAGTTGACCACTGGAGACCTGGTTACTGTTTATGAGTTTTCTTTCTGTAAAGAAAAAAAACATGAGGGAGAAAGATTTCCCAAGAATTCTTCATTTTTGGTACCAGGGTACTTTTCTGTTCCACGCAATGTAAAATGTTAGGGTAAAAAAAATGTACCCTTTTTTAAACAAGAGAAGAGAAGAAAAGAAAACTAATTCAGGGAAACAGAGTCAAGTGCCCTTTGGCTAATACTGCATACACATGGTTTTGTTTTGTGACATTTTGTTTCTTCATGATCAGAGCTTTTTTGGATTGCAACTCCCAGAGCCTCCCATGCTTGTTGGAAGATTCTGGTAGCTATGGTTTAAAAAGGTAAATTCTCTAAGTTTTGCCTCAATACACCGGAACTGTAGCTGGAGTGTGCAGAATCTGCACTCTTTTTAAAATGTACTGGATGAAGAGTTCATTGAGTTCACAGAGCTGAGTTCCTCTGAACCTTCTCCTGCTTCTTCCTTTCCTTCCTGCTGGATACCTTCTTGCTCTTGCCTGACAAGTTCCTTTTCTCTTTCTCATGTCTCCCTGCAGACCACAGGAAGCCTGATGCTACATCATATCCTACTTTCTCTCCCAGGACTAGCATTCACTCTCAGAGTCCAGACATGTGGGGTTTGGGATTTATCTTAAAGATATTTAGGTTTTGTAACTACTAGGTGCCCCAAAGAGAGTCAGTCAGTCTGTCTGTCTGTCTCTCTGCTATCATATTATGAAGTTTTCTTTGCAAGTGTCAGAAAGATGATGACATACTGTACCTCCTCTGGCAGGCTGACGACCAGGTCATTTTCTGTCTGCCCAACCAACACTTGCAAGAAGTATTCGCTGCACGCAGCCAGCACAGCCCGGTGGGCTCGGAACTCTTTCCCCTCCACAATCAAAGTCACATCACAGAGAATATCCTGCTTCCGCTGGTCATTGAGGCACAGGAGGATATTGGTACAATGGACTGTTGACTCATACACATACATGGGGGATTCAGTCTTCTCATCCACAGACATTCCGTTCACACCCTAAAATAGAAACAACAAACAATAAGGGAGAGATATAAGGACTGGAGTTTGCAGCTAGCAAAGAAAGGAAGATTACATCATGATTTCTCTGTCCTGCATGGTTTAGCCAGCTTTCTGCAAAACTGCTGATCAGCACTTTCATTCTTAGCTGAAACAAAGAACTCAAGAAATCTCTCTCTCTCTCTCTCTCTCTTCCTCTGGAAAGACAATTGCACTATAAGCGTTTACTCTGGCCACTTAGTCAGCCCTCTCTTTCTACACAATATTGAATAAGAGCTATGGCATTATTTAAAAAAAACACACTCAAGACCATCAATCAACACTGTTTTAACAGATACGAGAAGCCCTAGAAGGTTGGGGTAGGTGAAAAGGAGATACAATAAAAACATCTGTGAGTGTCTTCCGGCAGAAACAGGCTATTTAACCCATGATCTCCACAGTTTAGAATTATGGCACCAAACTAAAGCTTATTCACACTATCAAGGGAAATCTATGCTCAAAATTAACATTGCAGCACACAGAACTTTTGCCAGTGTAACAAGAATGGGACAATGTGACTCACTATACCCAGGCACTGGAGCTGTGGGATGAGGGGTTTTATCTCAAGAAGAGCCATTGTGGTATAGTTGTTTAAGTGTTAGACTATGACTCTGGAGACCAGGGTTCAAATCCCTGCTCAGTCATGGAAATCCACTGGGTGACCTTAAATGAGTTACACTCTCTCAGCCTCAGAGGAAGACAATGGCAAACCCCCTCTGAACAAATCTTGCCAGGAAAACCATGTGATAAGCCAGAAATGACTTGAAGGCATACGACAACAAGAACAACAACAACAGGAACAAGAAACGTAAGAAGCTGTCTCATAATTAGCTCTAATAACTGGTTCATGTGAATGCCCATGAACAGATAGCTGCTCTACACTCTCAGGTGGCAGTCTTTCCCAACCCAAGCTGGTAATTTCAGGAGGTGCAAGCAAAGCAGATGACCAACTTCAAATGATCAAAGTACCTTCTCACACCTTAATAATGGACTGGATAAAGTATAGTCTTCCAGATATTGTTTGGCTGCATCCTCTATCAGTCCTAGCCAATGGTTCAGAATGCTGGGAGCTGCACTTTGCTCACCCCTGCCTTTACATACAGGCTTGGAAACTGATGTTCTGCCTGTTTCTGCTACCACATTCCTGGAATACTACTTTGCATTTAAGCAGAATTTTTCTTCAGTGTTTAAAGCACTTTACACACAATATCAAAACAAAATAAAGCTGTGAAGGATTGGGTCAGTAATGTTCACAATGAGGGAAGCAGTCTGAGAGTTTATAGCCTGCCTGAGGCCATCTAGAGAGTTTGATGCCAAGATGAGATTCGAACCAGGAACATTCTAGCTCATAGGCAACAGCTCTTGGATGCTAATCCAACATGTCTTCCAAATTGATATGCATTAGAAATACACCACAGAAACAATCTTGCTATGACAACACTTTTCTATAGCCACTCTGTGAAGTGAAGAGCTGTTTTCCCTGACTTCTGTACTGGTGGTAAGAGCAGATGTTGACACCATCTGAATGGTATTTCCAAATGCAGCACTGCTTTATCAAAACAAATGTGCATCATCCATCGGATACAGAGGCGGCTACCATTCTTTTCTAAGTGAAAAAGAAAACCAAATCCATGAAACTGAACTTCAGCTCCTACAGTAGATAACAAAATGAAAGGAAACAGACAAACAATATGACGAAAATATTTTAACATCACATAAGATTTCCAGAAAAAAACCTTAAGCTTTATTTTTTTTCCTGGAACCTTTTTTTTTACTATGGAAATGGATATAACCCAAGAACAATTGTACAAAAAGGCACAAGGAAGTACAATTCTGCATTAAAAAGTAGCGGTGTATAAAATAATATTCCTGAGGGGAACATCTTACTTTCTTTATTCAAAAAAGACATGCAAGTATTTCAGTTTCACAAAACTGAAATTGACTTTGTTTGGGCAAAAGGTCTTCACACAAATCTTGTTGATGTAGATGGTGTACAACTGGTCCTCCATATCCATGGATTCTGTATCTATGAATTCAATCAACTATGGCTTGAAAATCCAAACAAACAAACAAACAAAAAACAACGACACCTCCCCCCAATGATTTTGCCATTTTACATAAGGGATGCTGTTTTACTACACCACTGTACATAATGGAACTTGAACACCCACAAATTTTGGTATCCATGGACAGTCCTGCAAATAAACCCTAGTACATACAGAGGGACCACTGTATCAGGGAAGAGATGTTGACATGGCTCTGCCTCTCAAAAGATATAGAATGGATGGAGAAACCAGGCCGGTTTATAATTATTCAGAGTGTTGTATTTCTCTGCTTACATGGATTTGAAACTATATAAAGAATTCTTTAAAAACAGGATCAAGCAGCTAAAAACCATTTCCCACTCCACTCCCATATTGATTGTTTGAGTAGTTTTCTATATTTAGTGTTCTTCTGAAAATATGAGACAAGGAGCATGTATGAGATAAATGACAGGAAATCAGCTAAATGCACTGTTCAGATTTGTTCATGCTTTCATGCTACATAAAATCACATACAGATGCAAAAGATATAATTCAGAAAGGGCGATGAATGTGATTAGCAAATTGGCAAGATAAGGAGAGATTGCAAGAAAGGATGGTGCTGCAAGGCGAACATAAATAAGAGGTGACATCATTCTATCCCACTAATGAAAGGCAAAAGAGATTAAATGAATGCCCTCATTTCAAAGAATGAAAAAGCATATTCCCTCTCTCCATAACTATAAAGAAGATTTTGTCTAGGAGACTGGGCATGAGCATTACAGCTGAGGATTCATAAATTTAGTTGCCACAGCAACTGGCCCCCACCCCTGCAGTCATCATTCCCCCCAATTCACACTAGTCTTCAAAGAAAACACTGTCAGAAGTCACAGATGAGATACTACTGCTCTCCCAGAACCTAGAAAAGTTACTCTTTTGGATTATAGCTCTCCCTGTTTACCACTCAGCAAGTCCACACTGGTTGGGAGTTGCAGCTGCTGACCACAGTTCCCACTGTGGGAACTGTAATTCAAAAAGTAACATGTCCAAACTCTTGTTATCTCATGGACTTAAAGCATTTTTACTATTTTGCCCAAAGGATTTCCTGAGTGGCTTATAGTTATCAATGGCAGTTCCCCACTCTTAGGCATATAATCCAAAAAAGTGTCAGACAAGAAAGTTGTGGAGGGGAGGGAAGAGGAAAGTCCAGACATCAGTTCTTTAAAGTTGTAATTTCTACTGGGATCAACTAGGATGGAAACAGTTAATGTAGCTTGACAGAATGGCTGCTGTCTCAGTAATACTTGAAGAAAGCCAGCAGCAGATGGTCTTGGTAGAACTGCCCTGCTTCTGTTCTCTCCCTCTGCTCTGGAGTCTGCTGAAATGAACTGCAACTCTCCAGCAGCCTGTTTTCATTTTCAACTCCTGTTGCCTCTGACCAACGGCAGTATTACGCACTGACTGAGGAAAGCTATAGTCCAGAGTATCTAAATGGATTCTGGTTGGGGAACACATGGTCTATGTGACCTATACACAAAATATCAGTATTCTGAGCATACTCAGAGCATGGCCTAGAATCAAGGACCTTTCTTCTTTAGACTGAAATGTAGGTGTGGCATAATATTTCCCTGTCTCTACAGCTCAGACCATTCAAAAAGGCTCTGACACACCATCAAGGAACAGTAATTTTTCCTGAGTTCTTTTGGCATGTGAGACATCTTAGGAGAGGGCCAGATGGACTGACAAACCAGTGATATGGGGCAGAAATTGCTTCCTGCTTACCTTTTTCCATGGAACACTTCTGATTTCTAAATAACAATCATTGTTTTATAATAACAATAAAAGTCAATAGAAACAGTGAATGGATGCTGAACTTCTCAGTCTGAAACTGAACTAAGTAATGCAAACAATTTTATAGATCATAACAATATAAAACAGACAGACTACAATATTCATGCAGGGCAACTTCACTGCAGTTTTTTAAAAAGGAAATTATAAGTATGATAGATTTAAGAGGCAAAACTTTTAAGTCTGAGTTGTTCTGGAAATCTTAAGTCAAGATGTAAGCTGGGTCAAAAATATCTATATAACTACATAACAAGACTATGAGTTGCAACACCAATAATATAAGTATGTATCAGTGTATTCTCTAATTTTCCATGTGCCATTCAAACATCATTTCCCACTGGGATGTTTTTCTCTGAAGCTTCTGTTTGCTGTGCCAGAGACAGAATTTTTGGAGTGTGCTGAAATTCATTAAGAGCTTAGTAAGACAGAGAGTAAACCTTTAAAAAAAACAACAACACTAAATGCTGAAACACAAAATAATTGTGAAGCTAACATTTATTTGGGAATATTAAAAAAACAAAACAAATTAATTACCAATTACAACATTCAAAAACATGAGCATAAAGATAGAAATAATGAAACGTAATTGTAAGTTATTATTATGATTCTTTAGCTGTTGCAAGTATGATACAAGACTGATCTAGATTAATAATTCATTCAGCAATAACGTATCAGGAAAAGATAATTATACAGTACAACAGTTCTCACGCTGATTTCTGTAATTACAGATTACAACAGTGTTAGCAATTTTAAAAAGGTTAGGGAGCAGCAGTAATTTGCCATGTCATCCTCAGCTGCATTAATATCTCTTTCTTGGAGCACCAGGGATAATTGGAAATACAATAATGGGTCAAGGAGGACTCTGTGGCCTTGCCTTTATGCCTACTGAAAAATGTGCTGCGCATCAGTACAACTGCAGGCACCAGTCACAATCCATTTAAACTGTTTACAGAGCTTATATGTGCAAGACAAAAGGTGAGTTATCTATGAGGCTAAGGATAACTAAAATAATGAAAAGATGATCTCTAGGCCAGAGTTAATAACTTGTTAATTGCTGTTGGTTTTAATGGGTCAAATTCAAGCACATGCCTCCCTCTTTCATTGTAATCAATGGGACACAGAAGAAAAGGCTTGAAGATCAGAGTGGAAGGAGGGAGAAAAGCAGGTGAGCTTTTGCTGAATGGCAAGTACACAAAGTAAGGAGACACAAAAGGAAGTGATATCAGGGTTGGAGACCATCTGAAACAAGGCCAAGATGCTTGAATCTGATGCAGGAAGTAACAAAGCCTCAGGCAAAATGAATACTCATGCCACATTTCCAGTGTAGAGAGTTCTTACCAGATCCTCTCCCCGCTGCTTTATGAAGATGTATGAACTAGCTGTTATTGCTAAAGGAACAGACTAGGTTGCGGCACAAACTGAGCTTGGGTATTCCAAGGGAAAATATCTGGTTTTTTTTTTTTAAATTGTATGAGCTTATTCTGATTTTTTCCCCCTCCAAGGCCGAATATATAACATTTTGACAGTGAAGGAAGTGGTTTGAACAAGCACATACTTACCTGAAAACAAATGCATAGGAAATAACAACCAAGGTGCTCAAAATCTTTCTGACACACTTAAAATGTTACAACTGTTGTCTAAAATATAATATCCAGGAAGGAGTGTGTGAGCTCTCTTTCTCTCCCATTCTTTTGTTCGCTTACCAGGTAATAATAATGATCTTTCAGGTGTAGTAACACTAGAGACAAAGTTAAAATACAATATAGGCTAAATCATCAGCATGGATGCCAGCTTTTGTCCCAGAAATTTTCAATACACTGTTGGTTTTCATTCACAAGAAAGATCTTGTGCTGGTATAGAGATTCTCTATACAAACTGGGCTGTTTCATGTCACATGTTAAGGTGATTACACGTCACAGCCCTTGAAAGCTGCTCCTATGTGGACGGACACATTATTCAGTTGCCTCCATGGTCCCAAACGAGGTCTTACTTATGAGGGGAAAACAGTAAAGCATTTGGGATAAAAGATGTAGGGATTTCTGTGATATCATTTTGTAGCTGTTTAATCTACGCAAATACTACAGAAATTTGGAGGCTCACATGAATTCTCATGGTTGGTAGCCTTAGTTTAGCTAAAAACAAACAAAGAATTTATTTCTGTCAGCAAAAGGATCATTGCTTTCCTTTCAAACTTATGCATTTGCCATCTTTAATTACTGGTGTAATTCAGGCTTTGGGGGAAATGTATCTTTTCAGCTTGTAGAAGTCTGTACCAATGCTGCACACCCAAAACCACCTATGAGAATGGTAAAACGATTCTAAGCAGACAGCTTACTTGTTAAAATAAGCCTATTGGTTTAGTGTGAGGCAAAAACTGCAGAGAGCCACTTTGCTGTAGTGGTTTGAGTGTTAAACTAGGCCTCTGGGCAACCGTTCGAATTCTTGGTCAGCCACAGAAGCCCACTGGGTAGCCTTGGGCAAGTCATTCTTGGTTGGGCTTAGAAGAAGGCAAATCTCTGCTTAATAAATCTTGCTAATAATACCCTAGCATAGGGTTGCCAAAAGTCAGGGTTGACTAGAAGGCACATAACAAAATTAACACCAAAGAACTGGGAACTTTGAGTCATCCACCACCACCACAAGGCTTTGTCATAAACTGAAAACAAGCAGTAGCTTATGACTCTGGCTTGTCAGAAGACAAACAGGACAAACCTGTATATCACGCCAAATAAATCATGAATGGAAGATTCATGGTTATCTCACTTCTACTTTCAGCAGAAGCTAAGCACATCAACCCAACTGGGAGCATTCTTTAGAACTCTGGCTTACTATGAGGCTTGATTGAATCCACTGAGTTGTTTGTGGATTGTACACAGACTCTTACAGGTGTTCAAATATTTCAGATTTATTTCTTGGTTGCCCAGTTTGATATACAAGGGACCAGCTGGTATTGTGGCCAACTATGTTATAGTATGACTAATAACCTATTTTATTTGATAATATGTCATTAACATGCAAATTCCTCTTCTGGTTAACTTTATCAATTAATGTGGGCAGGAGTTGGCTAAGCCTCTTACAACAGTGGCACCAAAATTATAGAATACCCTCCTCAGCAAGGCTTGTATTTTTTCAGCTTTTCAGAGCTTTCGATACTGAGTGTTACCATTTACGGGGATTTATTTTCTTCTTCTACTGTATTTTTACAATGGTCAAGATTTCTTCTGTGATTTTCTAATAATGATGAGATCAGGTTGTAAGCCATCTTGGATTTATTTTATGAAGAAAGGTAGGAAATACATTTTTGAAATGAATATGTGAATGAAGAAAATGTTCCTTTCTGATCTTTAGTTTCAGCTAATGAGGGACATGTGAAATACTAGTTGTATTCTGAGTTGTTCATAGTGACCAGTAGTAGATTACCTTATATGCCATTCATTTATGTTTGATTTATTAATGATGTTTATGTTGTTCAAGGTGGAGAATGATTTAAAAAATTAAAATTTAATTGAAAACATTTTCTTCTTTAAAGCCCTCACCAATAAAATTTAGAAGCAGTAGGAAAAAATCTAATTAAGATTAGCCAATTTAAGAAAGCTTCTTATGCATTACTGATAGACTGCCATGAAAGAAAGGGTGAGGCAAGCTTCCCAAAGTTGGAAATTTCCAATTCTGTTTATGGTCATTGAAAAGGCTTATTCTCAGGTTCCTACCAAATATACTTCAAATACGCATAGCACTAGAGACTGGAATCAATGTATTGATATTAATTATGTTACTAGCTAAGTTACAAACAAAACAAAATTCCAAACAAAACAAACAAAATTCCATGTAATTTCACAGAATTCTCCCCAGAACCATTCAAGATGGGCAGCATTTTCATTTGCCACCACTGTCCCAGCTCCCATTTGTCACCCGCACCAGATGGTGCCACTTTGCAGCAGGCAGCAGTGAAGTGAGGGGCAGTGGGGAGATGCAAAAAAGAAGAGGAAGGAGGACAGGAGAGATAATTAGGAACAGGAGGCCTGTGGAAAGTGGGGACATGTGCTAGGCAGAGATCCAAGAATACAATGTCACAGACTGCTGGTCCCAGTTAAGGAAAATCCAGTAAAGAAAATTGGGTCAAGCAGAGGTGAGGTTCCAGCAACACAGTCAAACAAGCTGAAATCAGGTTCTCAAGGAAAAGGTCAAGCAAATCAGAGGTCAGGTCAAATATGAAGTCAGTAAAATAATGCAGACAATAGGTCCTGACAAGCACGTCTTGCAAAGAGGAGGCTAGGCTCCAAAAAAGATAGCGTAGGAAAAGCACTAAGAAAGGATTACATGGAACAGGCCTGAAAGCCAAGTAATTCTCAAGGCTGGACTCTTGCTACTCAAGCTCTGTCCAGGCTGAGTCCCATATTCAAAACAGGCTTGAACAGTAAGTCCTCAATGAAAAGAAAGTTACAGATGGGGGGATATAGAAAGTTCAGTGATTCTGGAGTTGGACTCAGGATGGAACAGAGCAGTCTGACCTTGATGAATGAAAGCAGAGCTCAAGGAGATTCTTCACTGAGCTGGATGTACGAGAACCATGCCGCTGGGTCACAGATAAAGGAAAACAAAACTACAATTTATCAGAGCTTTAAACAGACTGATGTATTTTTGGTAGAGAGACTTTTTGACTGGTTTATGGTTTCAACCACTGCCACAGATCCTTCCTAAAGTGGATTCTACTGTATAGCCTATATTTTAAATCATGCCATCTAAATGTGCCCTCCAAATTTGGTGCTATTCTGTCCAGCCATGTGTGAGGAAAAGATTGGAGTACCCTATCAAAGAATCTCCCAGAAAGCAGATTCTGTGTTTGCCACATAGCCAGTATTATAAGGAGGACCTTCCCAAATGTGTCCTTAAAATTTAATATTAATCCATTCAGGTATTTTCAAGGAAATTAGTGGAGCACCTTATTAGGACTCCTCCAGAAGAACAGGTTGCTTATCTGTAATTGTGGTTCTTTGAGTGGTTATCTGTGCCCTCACACAATGGGAATCTTCGTGCATGTGCAGTAGCTTTTTGGAAAATTCCAAAGCTGAGCAGCCTGGTGGGAGCCCCTCCCCCGTCCAGTACTGAGCATGCTCAGTCCCGCCAAGACAACAGGACTTCAGTTTTGAAGTCCACCAAAGCAAGGACCTGAAAGAGGGGAGGCTGGGCAGGTGTGTGTGAGGGCACAGATGACCACTCGAAGAACCACAGTTACAGGTAGCCAACCTCTTCTTCTTCTTCGTGGTCTTTGTGCCTCACACAATGGGAGACAGAGTAGCTTACCACTGGACAGCGGATCAGGTCCTAGAGGATAGAAGACAGCACCGGACGACTGAAAGCAAGCATCATGCCGGGTCATGCAGTCAAGGCGATAGTGGTAGACGAAGGTCGAAGGCTGAGACCACGCAGCCACACAACAAAGCTCCTGTAGGTCAACTCCCCTGAGAAGGGCCACTGAAGAGGCCATTGTCCTAGTGGAACGGGCATGAAGCAGAGCTGGCAGAGGTTGCCCAGCAAGTTCGTCGGCAAGGTGAATTGTCTGGGCAACCCATTTGGAAAAACGCTGAGTGGATACTTTGTGACTCTTCCAGCACCCACCGTAGTAGACAAAAAGGTGGGGAGTCTGACAGAAGGTCAAAGTCAGTTGCAGGTAAACGGTCAGGGCACGGCGAACATCGAGCGAGTGAAAGGAGCGCTTGAGAGGTGAGGGAGGATCAGGATAGAGGGTAGGTAGAATCAATCTTGGTTCAGATGAAAGTCCAAGACGACTTTGAGAAGAAAAGACAGGTCTGGACACAGGATTACCTTGTCCCGATGAAACACCAGGAATGGTTCATCAGAACACAGCGCGGTCAGTTCTTCTGCCCATATGGCCGAAGTGACAGTGACCAAGAATGCCGTCTTCATGGCAAGGAGAGGGTCATCAGCTGTGGCCATCGGTTCAAAGGGATGGTGCACAAGCTGAGAAAGGACAAGCCATAGCAACCATGGAGGAAGCAGTGGGGAGATAGGAGGGTAGAGGTGTTGCAGACCTTTAAGGAATTGCTTGACTGTAGTGTTTTGGAAAAGAGCTGAGGAAGGAGAACCACGTGGCTGATAAGCCATGATCACAGAAAGATAAACCTTCAAAGAGGAAAAGGCAAGGCCCTGCTCCCACAGTGTCAAGAGGAAGTGAAGCACCGTTGACAGGGAGGTTGGAGAAGAGGCCTCATTATGGGAGTCCGCAAAGGCCACAAACTTCCGCCACTTGTAGTCGTAGGATCTACGAGTGGATTCCTTCCTCGCAGCCGTGAGGACAGCTTAGATAGTGGGAGAGTCTAGAACGTTATCCTCCTCGCGTGGAGGTGGAGGAGAGGGAGGTCTGAATGCAGCACGCGACCGTCTGAGTGAGAAAGGGGGTTCAGCGTGCTCTGAAGTCTCATGTTGCGGCCCCAGGTGGTGGCGAGAAGGGGACTGAACCAATGTTGCCTTGGATAGTGTCTGCCCTGTCTGCTGCGATCTTGGTGACCACTCGGCCCACGAGAGGAAATGGTGGGAAGATGTAAAGAAAATCCCTGCTCCAAGGAACTGGAATGCTTCCCTGAGAGAGCCGGGGCCCAGGCCGGCTCTTGAGCTATTTCCTGTTCCGTTTGGTCACAAAGAGATCAACAGCTGGACTGCCCCACTGGGACACTATCCGCTGGAACGCGGCATCAGAGAGGGACCACTTGTGGTGGCATGCTGTGTCCCTGCTCAGCGTGTCTGCTGTCACGTCCCGCTAGGTGAACCGCAATGGGATGTATTTGCAGTGGAATGCACCAGTCCCAGATGCGTAGAGCCAGATGAAGCAAGGTGGAGGAGTGAGTGCCTCCTTGTTGGTTCACGTAGCATACAGCTGTCGTGTTGTCTGACTGAATCTGAACAGTCCGTGTGACAATGAGGTTCTGAAAGGACCGAAGAGCTTTGAGGATTGCCAAGAGCTCCAACGCGTTGATACGGAGACGCAAGTCCAGGCCGGCCCGGTGGCCTTAGACCATGAAGCCATGACAGTGAGCTCCCCAATCGAGGAGGGATGCGTCGGTCGTAATGACAAGTGTCGGGCGGGGCTCGACAAATGGCATTGCCAACAAGAGATGACATGGGGATAGCCACCAATGAAGGGAGTCCTGTATTGGGTGAGGGACTCACAGAACCCACCCTGATTGTCGAGGAGAGGATCAAAGTGTTGGAGAAACCAGTGTCACAGGGGGTGAGCCCGAAGGCGAGACGAACAGATGACCACCATAGTGGCTGCCATGTAGCCGAGGAGCTGTTGGATCCTGTGGGCAGAAACGGACGGACTGCGCAGGATGGAGGCTACGGCTTGCCGCAGGGTCCGAGCGCGCTTCACCGGTAGAAAGTGGTGCAAGTGGAGTCCAGAGTGGCCCTGATGAAGCCCAGGGTGCGTGAAGGTTCCAAGTGGGATTTCTTGGGATTTACCCGGAGGCCGAGATCGGAAAGGAGGGAGAGGGCAACGTGAATGTCCTAATGCAGTTTCTGTTCGCAAGACGCCACCAGCAACCAATTGTCCAGATAGCAGTACACCATAACATGCTTCATATTGAGGTAAGCTAGGCACTTGGTAAAGACCCTGGGGGTGGTGGACAGGCTGAACGGCAGGACCTTGTATTGGGTAACAGACACCGTCGACCGCAAACTGGAGGTATCTCCTGTGCTGGGGGCGAACAGCAATGTGGAAATAGACGTCTTGTAGGTCGATGGATGCGAACCAATCTCAACACCTCAAGAAAGGCAGAATGGAGGACAGGGTGACCATCTCGAATTTCCGGGGGAAGATGAAGGAGTTCACCCCTTGGAGGTCTAGGATGGGTCGGAGAGTGCTGTCCGATCTGGGTACCAGGAAATACCGGGAAAAGAAGTTGATGGACTTGGCCAAGGGCAGCAGCTGCTATATGGCCCCTTTGAGGAGGAGGGTCTCGACCTCGAGAAGGGCCAGACTGGCAGGGGTGGAATAGTAAACGTCGAGAGAAGGAGTATCTTGAAACTCGATCGCATAGCCAAGACGGACAATGGTCAGAATCCAGGAGTCTGAAGTGATTTTGTGCCAGGTGTTGAAGTGGTGAGCCAGTCCTGGGGTTTTGGATAGGTAGTTGGATAGATGAAAGAGAGGTGGAGGTGGTGACCTGCAGGAGGAGTCAAAAATGTGACTTGGCAGTCGAAGAAGATTTCTTGGAAGATGGTTGACGATGTCTGAAGGAATGGCGGGAAGAAGCTGGCAAAGATGATTGGTGAGATGTGCGACGAGGAAAGTGTGACCTACAGGAGTAGGAAGGACGCCTCCACAGAGAACAGGATGAAGATGGCCTTCTAGGTTGAGCTGTTGGGTGAAGGCCCATCTTTTTAGCTGTCAGACAAGCTTTCATAAGATGGTCCATAGCATCGTCTGTAGTCGCATGAAAGAGTCCTTGGCCGTCAAAGGGCAGGTCTTCAATCCTTTTTCTGCTATCCTCGGTCAATCCAGCAGACTGAAGCCACACAAATTGGTGAAGGGCAATCACACCCACCATCACCCGTGCTGTGCCCTCGACAGCGTGTCGGGAAGACAAGATTTGTTGATTAGAGAGGACAACAGACTTGTTATAAAATTGGATGGCAGTCGCTCTATGGTCATCCTGCAAGTGAGAAAGCAAAGGGAAGAACCTATCCCAAATATTACGTTGATAAGCTGCCAAGCAAGCTTGAGTGTTAGAGATCCTGGCGATCAACGAAGAAGTGGAGTAGAAGCGACCCCCAAAGATGTCTAAACGGTGGTCCTCTCGATCAGGACCTTTTGCCCCCTTTTGTTTGGGAGGACTCAACGACGATTGAATTAGGAGTCGGGTGGTTGAACAAAAAAATCAACATCCTTTTTACAGGTATGGTAAAGATGTTCCAGACAGTGAAGGATCGGTTGGAGCGATGCCAGCTGACCCCAAGGATGTTTCAAAACTTCCTGCAGGATGGGAAGGAACGGAATCGGAGCCATCGACAGAGGCTGAGTGTTGACATAGTGGAACACCGGGTCCTGTACTGTAGAAGCGGGACCAGAAATGTCAAAGCCTAAGGCATTGGCCACTCTGACTAGGATGTCAGCACACTGCTTGATGTCCTCAGGAGCTGAATCAGGATTCTGGTCCCCAAACACTAGAGGAGGGGAGGTATGGGATTGAGGTGTAGGGTCAGTTGAATCATCGTTGGAATCATAAGAACCGGCAGAAGGAAACGATGATTGAGGGGATTGGGAACGATGAGGTTGAGCGGCTCCGCTGCAGGAAGAACAGCCGGTGGAACAGGGGTGTAGACTGCTAGAACAGCCGGAGCCGGTACCGAGGCTGGAATCTGTACTGGGACTGAGGTCAGGATCTGCACCAGTACCGAGGTTGGTGCCAATGAAATGGGTAAAACAGTCAGAATTGGTGCAATGACGGACTGTGTTGACAACGGGGCTGACAGCGATGTTGGCAGAGTGGATGCAGGGTGACTATCCCTGGTAGAGACCGGGACACAGTCACTGTCACCTAAGGAGGAGATGAAACAGCCCAATGATGAGGTGATTGGTCTCAGAATCGGTGATGAGACCAAGATGGCGAACGGCAGTAGGCTGATTGGGACTGAGAATGGGATCTGGAGTGGCGATACCGAGGGGAGCGTCGGTAATGAGATCCTGGAGGAGATCGTGACGGGGAGTGCAAACGCCAAGGGCGATAAGGAGACCAACGACAAACATTGGGATGGTAACAATCATGATAGGCAGGCAAATATGAGTGGTAGGAGCTGGGATGCTCTCTCTAAAGGTGCTTGTGACTGTACCGGGCAACATAGGAGGCCGACAAGAAAGGCGAATCAACTCTCACTAGCGAAGGCTCATATGCAGTGCAGTAGCCATAGTCGCGACGATGTGGAGATGTATCCTGGAGAACGGGTCACACTAACTCTAGGCTAGTCTAGGGAAGTAGCCCAAGGAGCATCCAAAACAGGCGGACAATCTAACTCGGGATGGCCAGAAGAGAGGGCCAGAGGAAGTGGAGTCTGTGGACATCCATCTCCAGACTGGCCTGATGTAACAGGTGGAGAGGCCAGTGGTGAAGGCTGACAGTCCAAGTCAGACGCGAGATCCACCGTAGCCAGGATGGACAGCACTGGAAGCTGGGCAGCATCTCGCACCGGGAAAAGGATGGAAGCATCATCCTCTTCAATGGTAGATGTCGCAGGTTGCGTTGGAGGAGGCATTGGCAAGGGACTGAGAGAAGAAGGTCAATTAGCTGACGGACGGGCAGTGGGAGAAGGAGAGCAATGCTTCTCCTTCTTTTTCTCCTTATTGGAGGAAATGGAAGGGTGGCGCGAGGAAGCCTGTTTATGCTCCGCCAACGTAGGGACCTTGTGAGGCTGCAAAACAGGAGCCTGTTGCAAGCTAGATGTGGCATCTCCAGTGGAAAATAGGACAGTAGGCATCCTGGAGAGCTTCGGAATCCTTGGTAAGGAAGATATTGGTGGTAACGTTGGCGAGGTCAGGGTCAGTACCGAGGTTGTCGATATCGAGGGGCCGGTCGTAACTGATAATTTTGGGATGGAGGCAGAGGACATTGTGGAGGGTGTCGATACCAAAACGGTGGAAAGGGCGGTACTGGATACCGCCTGCTCCTTGAGGCGAAGGGCTTGCTCCCAAGAGTAGGATTTTAACCGAGAAGCTCTATTCTTCAGGGTCTGGGAGGTAAAATCCTTACAAATGGAACAGGCCTGAACATTATGGCCCTCCGCGAGGCAGAACAAACACTCGGGGTGGGCATCCGAAAGAGAAACCTTGTGACCGCAAGACATGCACAACGTAAACAAAGATGACATAAGAAGGCGGAAGAGTTCTTACAGTTTTTGTTATAAAGAGACCAAAAACGAGGTGAATAAATGAATTAAAAACCAAGAATTAGAAGCTCGGAGGATAAAAAAAACAAACTAAGGGGAGACTGTTAGCTTGGTGGGACCGAGCATGCTCAGTACCAGATGGGGGAGGGGTTCCTGCCAAGCTGCTCAGCTCTGGAACTTTCCAAAAAGCTACTGCACATGCGCGAAGATTCCCATTGTGAGAGGCACAGAGATCACGAAGAAGTTGATTTTATGTGCACTACATATCCTGTATTGTGGGTCATATCATTCTATATATACTTCCAGTTTTGATGCAAATCTAGCCATTTTCATGCAACATGGTAACAAACATGCAGTTAGGAATTTAATTTGTTACAGAGATAGCTCCAGAGAGGCAGAGAGAGAGAAAGAGTGTACACATGTACATGTGTGCATTTTCCCAGCAGTTTCCCTCTCCACCAAGAGTTCATTTAAAAACGAATAGGTCTTTGTACTTTGGATTACAACAAGGATAGTTCATAACAATACAGTTGGCTATCCAGATTTGTGGGTTTAACTTTCACAGATTTGATTATTTGCAAGTCTGACCTCTGCCCCGCTAGCTCAGGTGTTCCTTTTCCAGGGGAACCTTCCCTCTCAATGGCCCCAATCAGGCTGCACAGTCCTTTAAACACCCCCAGCTTGTGCTTCTCCACCAGCCACTATTTGGGCAGGTAGGGATGGCTCACAGCCTAGTTTCTCAGCACCACAAATCCATTCCTGATGCCCCCCCGCACCTAAGGAAGGAGATGGGCAAGAGAAAGGAGGTATATGGCTATGCTGCAGACCTATCCCCTTCCTTTCTCCTTTCCCTGACCTGGTTTGGACCCTGGCTGCCTGTTCTCCTCACTATACCTCAGCCCCCTTCCCACAGAAATGCACATACATTTTTGTGTATTTGTGATTTTTCTACTTTCGCAGGAGTCCTGGCACCTCCAATCCCAGCAAATGTAGAGAGCTGACTGTATATTGCTGCTGTGTACTACAGATAAACTCAGGGAGAACAGCAGAAACAGGGGGAAAGGCAGATGATGTTTGCTAATCAAAACATCACAGGTTTTTATCCTACAAGCACTATCCATTGCACCGTAGCTGTCAGATACTGGATTCTTCATAAGATCAGAACTGCTCTAATTTCCACTGGTGGCAGCCAGTGGTTTCCACATCATTGGGAGTGAGGAACTCGCTCCACATTTTAGTCTGAACTGTAACGACACTGTGCAAGGTACTAAACTCTTACAGGTCCAGCATCTTGGATGGCTCTTTTAAAGTTTAAACTACAACCTGGAAGAGATTCACATCTCAGTGACACAAAAGCTACCAGCCACCATTGATTGCCACCACTCCTAAATCTGTCTTTCCATTAAAAATTTTAAATCAAAAGCAAGAAACAGATTAAGCACATGCCCAGTGGCTACCACTTAGGATGGCTTCACAGCTGCCACGGAATCTTGTGTCACACACAACATAGTTCAGTTTCAGCACAGTCATCCCAAATGCGCGTGGACGTTCCAAAATGACCAGGAAGAAGGAAGGAAGGAAAATCACCATGGTAACATATATCCACATATGTGGACTTCTAGATGATGGGCACTGTTTTTGAAACAGATTTCATGCCATAAGTTGATCTAAGCTGTGGTGGCAACCAGGACACTCTAAATGTTCTTGAATGACAAGTCCTGCTAGCCCTACTCTGCATAGCAGTCCATGTATTCTGGAGAGCCAAAGGTATCCAACCTTGATGTAAGCCAAGATATAGACACAGAAAATGGTACCTTATTCCCTTAAGGTTACATGTACTAAGGTATCTTAACTGCTACAACAATACTTGTTCCCTATCTTAATTATAGTGGAATTGGAGGGAGGGATTTGCTTGATTAGTAGTGAGAGGGTTACATTGACAGGAATATAGAAAGGGAGCTTAAAAGCCTTGAAACAATGACCCAATATTTGTGCAAGTGTCTTTAGCAATAAATTCATGAGATCTATCTATATGACATGGAGATGGTCCAAGCTGAAGGTCAAGATGAGAAGCAAGGGAGAAAAGCACCATGCAACACAGCCACAGGGGACACAGTGAGTGTAGAGGTCAGCCAAGATGAATGAGCGGAGGGAAAGAAGACTGAAATAGCAGACTGGAGGAGAATGAAGTCAGAGGAGAAAAGTGGGTGTGGAATATGAAGGTTCTTTTAAAAGTAACTGTTACACGAAGGAAAGCCAAGAATACTCTGAAATATGTAGCTGAGGAAGAGAAAGGAGCAGAGTAATGTTAGCCTCAGAGAAAGAAAAGTCACATTCAGATATGATGAAAAAAGGAGTCTTAGATACATGCAACAACACGTCATGAATAAAGTGGAAAAGCACTGAGAAGTTTTCAGAGAGCAAGGGAACAGGAGTAGCAGATCGTGGGAGTAGGAGTACAGTGATTTAATTGTCCCCCTATATCACTTCTTAAGGACAAGAAACACCCCAGAAGCAACAGAGAAAAATAGGGTGTGGAAGTAGGTAAAATGGTGCCAAACACTAGGAAGAAGATGGAAGAGGATTTAAATGAATCTGATGCTGGTAGAAATGAAGCCAAACATGAGCTAGTAGTAGCAAGAAACAATTGGTTCAATGTCAGTGCTGAGTAGGCAAAGACCAACAAGAAATGGAGTCAGGATGGGGATAAGGCAGTGGCCCCAGAGGTCAAAAGAAAATTGTATAGAAGAACAGCAATGCTGCTTCAGCAGAGTTCAAAGCAGGCAAGTCAGAGATTACCAACAGATGCTGATTCAGATAAGCAGAAAAGACAAAAAGAAAAGCTTAGGAAAATGAGAGAGAAAGACAGAAAAAGCAAAAAGAGTGGTAATGAAACCACTAAAGAAGGAAATATTTTTAAAGATCACTGAACCACAACAATCTACCAACCACCAGTAGGAGTTTGTCCTTTGCACTGGATGTTTGTTCCAGACACCATCCCCAATTTGATTTCCTGTTCAACTTGTCAAGCCTCATCTAGAGAAGTGTATCTAGCCCTGCCCTGAGTGGGGCACACTTTTTAAATCAGAATAAAACAGGCTCCAAGCATTGAATCACTTGATTGCTGCACCTTTCCCAAAAAGGAAGGGAAAACTGATTGGTGTGTGGGTGCGCGTGCACGCACATGTGCATATATATGTATATCAATCACTTGGGTATTCTTGGAAAACAAGACAGATCCTACAAAACAGATCAGTGTCATGCTCTGTAAAATGAAGCAGTCTGACAGATGCTACATTTTCAAAATACTAGTTCAGGATCTCAAGAGATCATAGTATACCATAATATTAAGTGTCATATGTGGAGTAGCAATAAGTCCATTCATTGTTTGAACTTTTAGTCTAATGTTGCATAATGACCATTTCCCTATGATACAGTTTTTTGAGTCACAAAGTTAAGGTGGAAATGAAGACATGACAGTGATCATAGTATGCCTATTATTAATTTATAAATACCTGCATCTAACACCAAAATTGTATTTCTCATGAAAGCTGCTAATTATTTAATACTCATAAATAACAGTTGTTTGATGGGGAAATAGGTATCTGTTAAAAAATAACTGGTGTTCACATTTATATTAACAATCTTTCTTGAGATGTGCAAGTAATCACTTGCTTTTAATCCTCATCCAAGCTCTTAGACAGTTGGAAAAAAAGTCTATTCAGGCCTCTATACAGCTATTTCCAATAGCTATTTACTGCCTCAGAAACCTGAGGCAGCCAATGTCAAATGCTTTCTAAGTAGAGTGAGATATTGCATCACATTATTAGGAGGACAGAATGTAGCTGAGGTTAATGTGACAAGCCTTGTCCATCAGAAAAGAAAGGTTAACGCTGAAGGTGTTTTTTAAAAAAATATTGATTGGATGCTATACAAAGCAAGTGCTGTAACTGACTATTTTTTAAAAAAGAGAAGACAGAGTTCACTGATGTCACACTTTATATCCTCCTCTAAAGATTGAGAGATCTTTGCCTTTCTGTAGGAAGCAGCAAACTATGCTTCCCATTTGGCATAAAATGGACACAGACTGCTTTGTAAGGCAGCAGTGAAAAACATCATCATCACCTTAACAACACAGATGCTCCATTTACTTAAAGTCAAGTCAATTACAAGGAGTAACCATAGTAAAGAAATGCTTTTCATTACCTATATCCATGATATATTCATTTATTTGAAATATTTATAGGTCTCTGATACCAAAATTCCTAAAATTGCTCACAAGGAGAAATAATCTGATACCCCAAAACATCAAAACTGATGCCTAAATTGCTGTCATAGTAGATTGGAGACATTGTTCTGAAAATGGGAGCATTCTTTGCTGTTAACCAATAATGCTTGGTAAAGCAGAAGGCAACAAAACAAGAGGAAGACTGAACAATGAATGGACTGATCCAATCAAGGAAGCCATGTCTCTGAGTTTGCAAGACCTGAACAGGGCTGCTGTTGACCATGATCTTAGAGGTCTCTCATTGACGGACTTCTGACAGAGTTGTCAGAAGTCAAAGTCAACTTGACCACAAACATCAACAACTAAGTGATTTGTTCTTGGTTGCTTCAAGGAGTACTGTTTCACTCTAAAACTTAAAACGAGTCTAAAACGCTTTTGTGATAATCCACTGAGTTCTGGCAATTCTAAACATTTCTGCAGTAGAATACATTTTTTAAAAAAAATGTGGCTGGGCTTCTTTTCATGGTAGTAATGATGCAACATTGCTGCAGTATCATTAATTCTAGAACCTCTTGTGGAAACAGCTGGTACAAGTTTTATGGCTAGGACATTAATGTGCAAAAGACTTTCCTATTCTAGCTCATGTACCTTCATTTTGAGGGAAGCTTATATTATTTTCTACCGATGCCTTTTATGCAACACATGTATGGAAGCAGCCAGAAAATAGGCCACAACACATTTGTAGTATCAGGATGATCAGATGAGCATGCAAGTTATGAAACATTAGAAAAAGGAACTAAGGGGCTCACACTATTCTGCTATTAAAGATGTTAAATGCAGCCTCCTCCACAGGCACACTTTCAATAGAAGCCAAAAGATGAGGGAGACACACTGGAGTACTTGCCGCCCTGACTGGTTCAGTCCTGCTGCAGCAACAGAAAACAGTGATTTGTATAAGCTCAACTACCAGTTCAACACATCACAAGGTTGAAATATACAGGGCTCAGAATCAAAAAAGAGTTAAAAAAATACAGCTTATGTCACCAAGTAGAAAAACTTCAAAGTCTCCATTCAACTACCTTCAATAATGCAAATACATTGTTTTATTTTGTGGTTAGTCTGGACACTGGTTCAGCACTTCCAACCACCTTACTTTTAGGGATTATAACTTGCAAAATCCCTAATCAGCAAAACTGCTGGCCAAACTGACTGGGGATTCTGAAAGAAGCAATCCAAAAAAGTAGTGGATGATCTTGCTCGGCAGTTTCATGCAGAAGTTGGAAGGCATAGTGGAACCACTATTGCAAACTTCACAGGGTCAAGCAGGAGATCTTCACCAACAGCACCTGGAATTGGCCATCTAAATAAGAATGGAAAATTTTCTTGCCTAGGCACTATTACATGTCCAAGTGGTCAGGTCTGTCCACAAACTTGAGTTACTTTTTCATTTTTACAGAAGTGAAATTGACCGTGAGAAACAGGGTATTTGCCCAAGGAAGCTTATGAAAAAAACATGGATGCCTTGCTCAAAATCAAAGGTTATTCCAGGACTTAATCCTATATCTTCTCAAGTGCCTTGTGTACTCAGAAACATGTTAGGAATTAGCAGCCCTGCTTTCTCATTCTATTTGATGTGACTATGTTGCACACAGTTTGACAGGAAAGATGAGCTACAGTTCCTAGGTTGAGGCATGTTAAGTCTTATTAATGAAATACAATCAAAGCAGCTTGCTCACCAAATGTCTGCAATAGCAGTTTCTTGTCACCCAGAGGTTTCCTTGAAATCACAAACACATTGCAAACAGATTGAGAAAGAAATCATTTCCAATGTTGATTGCCCACTTGAACTTTTCCAGGAGGATGTATTTACTTAGCATTGTTTTTGAAAACTGTCAAATGTCCTGGAAAAGTTTCTGTAGTCAAAATCTTTATCTTAAAGTGTTTCATTAAAAAGGTACTACCTTCATTAAAATAGTATCAGTGCTGTTCTTCCCTTTTGAGGTAACAATGGGGGGGGGAAACTCTTCCATTTTTAATTTCTACAAATTTATCCTCCATCCTCTCCCAAAAAGTATTTGGTTTGGGAGATTGGGAAAAAGTATACCTGGCTTATATAAATGAATCAATAGATAAAGAAATGAAAAGGTAAAACAATTTCCCTGATTTTAGGGTAAGTGGGGGTTGGTATGAACCCCAATCAAATACAACTGCACTTTACCTGACAAACAGATTCTCCTGAGGTATGAAATTATGTTAATATTGTAATGACAAGTGCTTTACTAAGAGCAGTTTACACTAATGGATTTTTGAAGAAAGAATAATGCTATGTTTCTCAAGACAGAGGACTCAATAGCAGGGAACTTCACACAATACTAGTGGCGTGTACTTTACTTCATTTCATAAAATCTTGCATAATTCAAATTCCTCCATGCATATGTCACATGTGAACAAATAACCTCATTGTTCAGAACATATCTTTGCATGAACATGGCTGCTCAGCGTTATTTCTATCACAATCACTCTTAAAGAATAGGAACAATTAAGTGGGGGGGTTTAGCACAATTTTGGGAACGTAAATAGAAAACGCTCAGTTTTGCACATAATTTGTCAGTTTAGTAACACCATATTAGTTTGTTATTTACATACTTTTAACATATAAAACTGCTATAATGTCAGGGTTGGATTATCCATTGTTTAACTGGCATTTCTCCTCAAGGAAGAAAAAAAGTGTGGCATTCTTTAAGGTATTGGTACTTATAATGAAAAGAATGAAATAATTTGTACCACAGATTTCCTGTATGAAATGCTTAATTTTTCTGAGGTAAAATTTTAATTTTGTTTCAAAGGGGTTGGTAAGTCATTCTCCCTTCATGTCAGAGGTAGCCT
The DNA here is from genome assembly GCA_948474755.1 of Ctenosaura bakeri. Lineage (NCBI taxonomy): Eukaryota > Metazoa > Chordata > Lepidosauria > Squamata > Iguanidae > Ctenosaura > Ctenosaura bakeri. Next base: position 26,886 of record CAOLHI010003191.1, on the reverse strand, counting down.
GTTGTTACCCTGGTATATTACTTTTGATTATTTAATCAATTTCCTTGCAGCTTACCTAGGAATTATTTAGTGGTAGCACTATCAGGCTGTGCACACAAACTCTCAGAGTAAGAGCAAGGCTGATTATGCAAGGCTGATTATGAAAACATGTTCAACTTACAACCTGAGAGGTCACTATTTTGTGAACCTAGGGCAAGAGTAACTATGACCTGTTGGTTGCTTCCTTTCTTCTAACACTTCAACAGCACAAAACTTTTTACAATTACATGTGGGTGACAGCCTCTTTTACTCAGTCATGCTGCAACTCCATTCGAGAACTTCACATCATGCAAAGTTAGAGGATTTCTATTAATACTATTGTCAACATTTATCACTATGTCCTCTGTGCACATTGGAAGAAAATCAAAACCCCTAGGAATCAAAAATGTTGCCCTTAAAGAAGGCAGTTTGCCAGATGTGTTCAAAATAGTGTTGTGTGGTTCAGCCTCCTTACTCAGTTTTCTGAGGAGTCAATATGGGCAGAGGGAAAGGGAAAGGGACTACTAAGAAAACACCTAATCAGAGTTCCTCACAAATGTATTCAACCTACTCATTTCTTAAGGAAGAGAACATTCCTCCAACAAGTCTCTGCAAAACCTGTTATTTTGTTTTTTCTAAAGCATTCATCCTTCCTGACTCTCCCTTCTTCCTTACTTCATCTGTTGACATCCTGATCATTCAGCCCCTTTCCATTTTAGCAACTATTATAATTTCAGCAAGACCTCTGAGATAAGCAGAGGGTCCAAGGAATGGTGAAAATATACAACACACTTAACATCATCATGAAGAAAAGATTTTCCCCCTACAAAATGCTCCTGCTCTGCTTGAATACAAAAGACCAGAACATTCCTTCCCTCCCCCATAAATGTATATCTTGAGGCTTGTAGGAGAAAAGTTTAGGATTTTATGATAAAGACTATGTAAACATTTGAATATCAAATTTTAGTGCTGAATCAAAAAGATGAACTCTTGATTTTCATGCACATGTGAAGGCTAGAGGAAGATTCTATGCCAATAGGGACACTGTATTTCCAGAATAAAAAATGACTGGACCAAATTGAGACAAGAGAAGAACTGACTAAAGCACACCTGCTTGTATGGATCTCCATGGACACCCTAGATGTGAATTGGATCCCTTGAACATGTTCTTAATAAGTAGCTATGATTCTCTTAATAAAAATAAAAAAAAGCTAGAATATTTACATTCATACTAAATACTACCGATAGGATTATTGGTTTCTGAGAATATTGAGTTTGAGAGCCAAGGTGCTTCTAGACAGAGGGCTCTGATCCCCCTTACAACTAAAGCCATGTGCAGCTATTCTTTTTTCCCCTCTTTATGGATTTTCTGTGACAAAAAGAAAAAGAAGCAATGGGAAGAAGCAAAAGAGGGCCAACTGAAGATGTCATCATCTGGATCTCTTGAAAACTTCCGTGAATGAGAAAGACTATTTGACAGTACAAACCCGTGGAGTGCAGTGACTGAGAAACTGACCTGTGAACCAGAAAAGGCTTGGATCAAATCAAACTACTTCCATAAATTCAAGAAATGGCTTTAGGGAAGGCACTATTCTCTCAGGCTCATTGTTCGTTATGCAAACCTACAATATGGGGATAATGTTGCCCTGCTTTACAGGGCTACTGTAAGACTTACAATGATAAAACAGATAAAGTGCTTTGAGCACCACAATATTTCAGGAGATTTTTTTTCCCCCCGTTGGGCAATTGCCCTGCCTGTTTTCAGACAGTATCTCCAGATGATTTTAATTTCAGTTGTAATTCTCACTTTGCTTCCCACCACCTCTTCCACTTCCCCCAGAAGCAGAAGAAATGGTGTCTGGGAATATCCTTTTTCTCTACAGAGGAAAAAAAAAACAGAGTAGTTCTAAAGAGCTACGGTACTCTTTCCTTACAGACACATGTTAGAAGACAATGAGGTATTGAAGGCACAGAGAGGCTTTTCAGACTGAAACTTTTAGGGGCAAACACCCAAAATGTGTTGCTCCAAACTCAGGAAACACTTTCTCCCCTCCAGACTCAACACAATCTCTTTAGATCCTGAACCACATATGATTTATTGTGTAAGGACACACATTTGAAATTCAGCATCAGGAAATTCAGAGTAGTACTCATTTATTTATACTAGGCAAGCATCATTTTACTTTTTAAATACATGCAATATATTCACTGTTTTTTCAAAATCAATTATCTGAGCTTTTTCATCTGCCGATTCTGAACTTCCCCTCCCAAAAGTAGATTGGTAATATTGTTGGTTGTTGTTGTGTGCCTTCAAGTCATTTCCAACTTGTGGTGACCCTAAGGTGACCCTATGACAGGGTTTTCTGGGGCTGAGAGTGTGTGACATGTCCAAGGTCACCCAATGGGTTTCCTTGGCCAAGTGGGGAATCAAATCCTAGTCTCCAGCACTGTAGGCCAATGCTCAAACCATGCTGACTCTGTAATTGGCAACTACTGCTGAACTAAGTGTGGCAGGAGTGGGGTGTCAGAGATACAAACTAACAAATTGACTGAACACACCTCTAAAATTATCATTATACCAGTGCTACTGAAAGTGGTGTCCATGGACTGGTGCTGGTCTATGAGTGACTGGCTGTCATTTATGGTGAATTTTCAGCGGTAGTCAACAGATACTAACATGTTGATGATCCCTGGTACGTGAGGAAAACACATACTGGTCTCCCACATCAGATGGGCTCAGAAGCATTGCCTCAGACTTTTGCAGCTGTTTTTTTAGTGAAAAGCAATGAGACATAATAAAGCAGCATAAATATATGCTGAGGCTATTGCATCATTGTTCCAAATAAATCACACATCCTGTAGCTAATGTTGGCTTCATGCTTGTGAAAAGTGCTTCCACTTGCGCGGGTAGGACATCCTATTTTCATTGAGCCTTCTACCCACTGCAGTCCCATGTCACCCACTATAGGGCTTCTCCAAAAACTTCTGGGACAGAATGGATGGCCTGACTTACACAAGTGCAACAGATAGTGACTGTGGAAAAAAAAGAAAAAAAGCAAAAGGCCTCATGAGGAATGTTCAGGGGAGCTCAGTTTGGAGCAAAGATAAAATAGCCATCTTTATATCTGAAGGGCTCTCAGGTAGAAGATTTAGGGAGTTTCTTTTCCATAGGGTAGGACCCTAATCAATGGATTCAGATTACAAGAAGGGAGATTCTGACTAAACATTAGGAAGAACTTCTTGACTGTAAGCATTGTTTGACTGTAAAATAGACTGTCTTGGGGGAACGGACTCTCCTTCTTTGGAGGTTTTCAAACAAAGAGATGATTTTGAGAGCCAGTGTGGTATAGTGGTTGAGTGTTGGAGTATGAGCCTGTGGAAACCAGGGTCTGATACCCTGCTCAGCCATGGAAACCCACTGGGTGATCCTGGGCACGTCACACACATTCAGCTCCAGAAAACCCCATGATAAGTTAGGGTCACCATAAGTTGGAAACAACTTGCAAGCACACAATAACAACAACAAAAGATGGTTTAGAAGGGGATCTCTGCAATGACATGGGATTGGAGTAGATGTCCCTTGATTCATATTGACTAGGGACAATTTGTCTGTGAGTTTATGAAGAAATGAAAGGAAAAAGAAGATAAATTCTGTTGTTGAGTCCCAACTTGAGTAGATCCATTGAGTCAATTGTTGAATAATGAGTCAACATGTAGATAAGTACTATCAATTCAGTGGGTCTACTCTAGCTGGGATTCATAAACTGGATTTAGGCCAGAATCTTGTCTATATCCATGGTAGTTTCTTGTAGGCCTCCAAATATATGTCAGTGTTTTGCACCTATAAAACAATGAGAAAAACTACTACCAACATTTTTTAAAAGATCCACATTGTTAAAGTCTGATACAACCCTCTTTTAATCATGAATTAACTTTCTCAAAATGACAGGCACTTTGGAATATTTATTGTAGGAAATCAGAATCTACCCACACCCCCTGGCAAAACCAAAAATTAGGTCTCTTAATTCAAGCAGCGGGAAGAAGGAGGGATGTATTTTGACACATGTAAACTTGCAAAAAATTAAAAACAGGGATCCCTGAAAGGCTTTAACATGGTAAACTTCAGAAATTCACCAATTTCCAAACCCTGCAGCCAGTTGTTCTCTAACATCTCCTGCTTTATGCTGACAACCTCTCTTTTTCCCTCTACTCATTGAGACACAATGCCTTCAGGTCTGTCTAAGTAATGTAATTCACTGGAGTGGAATTCCCTCGATACCTGCTGCAGTAGTCAGTGACAATATCATTTATACTCTACACTGTCATGCCATGACACTGATACATTGGCTTTCATCCCTCATTCACTGCAGAGTGCGCAGTTTCACCTTCTGCTGTGCCCTTTCTCGGCACATGTGTACAAATTTACTCCATTCATTCCCAATTACAGACCTCTGTTGAAATGCCCTCATTGCATTTATATTCCCCATTCCAAATGTCAACCTTATTTGAGAATTCCAATTACGCACAAGATTCCTCCATTAGCAGTAAGTGCTACACAACATTCTTCACATGATCATCCTAAGAGTGCTCCCAGGGAACAAGAGATATACAGCAAAATGCATCATTACCATGAAGAGATGCACCTAAATGCTGTATATTATTCAACTGAAAATAAAATGTCTGGCTTGAGCTACCAACATGAAGTGCTATGCAGAGATTAGGTCATCCCCTATAAGTGGGCTGCATTTATAGATCTACACAGTGCTGCATACTGATGTTGAATGTGTGTTCTGATGGGATACAACCTTTCGCTGGCTGTTTAGATTATGTGCCTTCATAGGTTCTAAGCAGACTCACATTTTTATGCTGTATGCTGTCTTCAGTGATTTACAGATAAAGTACAAGTGTTTTAAATAAATAAATAAGAAACTTAGTTGCAAGCTTACACATCCAATCATTTATTTCTCATTTTCACTGAGTAGAAAGGAATATCTGACTGAGACCTAAATCTAAGCCCTAAGTTGCCTCTTTTGACAGTTGACTGTGTCAGCTGGGTATTCTGGAACTGTAGCCTAAAAAAGTGACTTGTCTAAACTCTGCCAATACAATACATTGGACCTGAAGCAAAATCTTCAACTCTCCATCTATCTTCAGATGGGAAGAAGAAGATCCAAATAAAGCCTGTATGGCATCAGATTATATAGGACTGTGCACAAGACTAGCTCAATCTATAAAATAAATAAATAAAACATTTGAAATAAGTTAAGAGGATCTAGATGGAAGAAGAAGACACTGCAGTCAATGAGAATGATGTAAAAGTATTAACTGAGGATCAGAAGGCAGGACAGAACTAGTCTAATTTTAATTTTCTTCTCAAATTAAGCAATGAATAATTTTAGCAATTTTCTCCTGGCTGCAGGAAAATTGGGTGGTTTTTGAAGTCTATTTGCAATCTAGGATTTATTCTGCACAAAATTTGATGTGGTTGTTTTGTGCAGAAAGCAGCATTTTTCCAAGCAAAAGCAATATATCTCTGTAGAATTTTTTTTACACAAACAATGCTGTTTCCTGTGCAGAAAACAACCATATGTGAATTTTGTGTGCAATAAATCTTGAACTCAATAGATTCTTGTCAGTACAGGATTCTTCTCAGGGACTTCTGATAGTTAAGAAACATTTTTTGACAATTTTTGAATATTTTTGAAATTTCTTTCCATCCCCATCCCATAATTGTGTTACATAAAGCAGATCTGAACTATAAAGCTATGTCTTTCACTGTGAAGTGAGGTTGCCAGGTTGGAGATGGAATGTGGATTTTGTAATTTTAAGCCCAAATCGATAGATAAATAGGATAATGTACCATAAAACTGTAAAACTGGGTGAAGGTACCTTCTTTCCTTACCTTTATGTTTCAATTTTTAACCCCTTCTAACACAGTTTTGCTTCCTTGCTGGAGAGTGGGTAGAGCGAGTGTGGAGGTGCCAATAACAAGAACAGAGCTAGGTGCTTCTCTGTTTCCCTCTCCCTGCTTCTCTGCCCTCTTCCAAAAGACAGCTACCTTTGCCTGCTTTATTGCACTTTTATGGTACCTCATCCTGCTTCTCAATGTATTTGGGCTCAGAGTTACAAGAACTCCATTCTATATCCAACCTGACAACCCAGCTGTAAAGTTACAGCCAATATCTCATAACAGTTCACCCTTCACATTTTTTTTATCTCTGCACAAGAGCAAAAACATCTATCACCAATAGAAAAAAAGTTGTATTTAGCAAAAGAAAAGTATTTTGGGATAATCGTACTGTGTGGGGAAAATAAACCACTCTGTGATTTTTTTTCACAAATAAGTCCCAAAATGCAAGCAAACACAAAAGCAAAATACAACCCTTCTCATCATTTTATGCAATGAAGAGAAAGCATTTGAGTCTTATGTATCATAATAAAATAAGATTTACATCCTTAGTCATGTGATATTGTTCTTTCCAAGTGCTAACTGTTGTGGTAAAGGTTGTTGATAAGGCAGCTTCTCTTGATAGCCATTCAAGACAAGCAATAAGAAAGTATTCCCTCACATAATTGATCTGGGAAGACTATTTGGCACAACTAAGTAACTGCATGATAACTACTTTCATTCCTTTAATGTGCATGTTCTTCAGACCTAAAAGAACAGGCTGCTTATCTGTACCTGTGGTTCTTAGGGTGGTCATCTGTGCCCTCACACAAATGAGGTCTGGCACCTGTGTAAATCCACACATGAAATGTTCCAGCTGTTGGCAGGAACTCTACCCTTTTCAGGCACGAAGAAAAACAGCACCAAAATCAATGGACAGCCCTGCTGTCCATTGATAGTAAGCCAGATATGCAGGGGGAGAGAGGGCTGCATGAGGACATAGATAACTACTTGAGGAACCATGGCTGCATGTAAGCAACCTGTTTGTTTTTGTGGTATCTGTGCCTCACACAAATGGATGACTAGTTAGCTACTATAGGAGGTGGGGTACACCAGTCAATGACAGTGACAGTACTGCCCTTCCAAAGAATGAATCAGCCTGAGCGCTACAGCAGCCCTATATGGTGGTATCAGTTAAAGGTTAAAGGTTGAACCCAAGAACCTGCTCTGCAGACTTGTGGCAGGGAGATACTTCATAACCATGCCTGGGATGTAGACACCACAGGGGTCAAGTGAGACCTGAGGCCCAACAGTTCAGGTTCCTTGGCAAGCTGGCACATCAAAATTATCAATTCAACCACCCATTTGGATAGCCTCTGTGAAGAGACAGTATACCCATCTTCTGCCTGCAGTAGCAGAAAAATATCTAATAGATTTCTTCATAGGAACTGTACAGTGAGCACAGTAAGCTAAACCATGCCAAATGTCAAGAGAATGCAAGGCCTTTTCCAACTGGGAACAAGGGTCTTGATGGAAGGCTGGCAACATAAACTCTTGGTTAAGGTGAAATAGGGAGACCACCTTAGGGAGGACTGTTGGGTTGAAAAACAACACTACCTTGTTCCCATGGAAAATCATATAGGGTTGGTCCAACTCAGGAGTACAAAGTTTGCTGCCCTACTTTGTGCCAGTAATCACTATAAGAAAAACCACTTTGAATGTGAAGAGCTGGAAATCTGTGATAGCCATTGGTTCAAAGGGCTTCTTCATCCGCTGTCGTGTCCAGAGCAGAGCAGACAATCAACCCTGCAGAGCAGGGTTTACTCAGAGGAGGGAAATGTCCAAACAGAGTTCAGATTTCAGAGCAAACAAACCCAAAGGGCAAATCCAAGTTGTCATCAACAGGCAAAGGTTCAAGGTAGTCCAGATGCAAGAGAACACGGCACTGGGCTTCAACAACTGGAAAGATCAATTGCTGACCCTGAAAGGAAAGGGCCAGCTGAAAGCTTTTTATCTTACTGATGCTGTTGGCACAGGTGTTCTTTCACGAGGGCTCGTTTGTTACTTGAATGTGCTGAGTGGTGCAGCCCCTCTTTCTGACACCATCTTTCTTGCATGGTAGGCATCTCTGTTGTTTCATCCTCTGATATTTATTGTCCTTGCTCAGGCCCCAGCTGTTTGTTATCTTCTTCTGAACAAGCTTCTGGGGAAACTCCTTCCTCTGTGGAAACTTCTGCCTCAGATTCAGAATCCTCCTCCTCACTGCCAAGGTCTCCAAGGCAGGGCATGACAGGTGGGACAAGCCATATGATGGAGTCTGGGAGTACAGCTATGCTGGGTGGCAGAGAAGCCCCAGCAACAAGTTGCTAGGCAACCTGACTAGCCACTCCAGAGAGAAATACAGCCCATTAGTACGAAGGAGTGGTTGGAGATCTGGGAGGGAAATGTACATACAGGGGCAAACTGAATTGGTTTTGGTCACATTTCAGGTACAAAGGGCTAAAAGTCAGTCTTTCAGCCATGGAGGTTCTCAGTCAACCAGGAGGTTGAGTGAGAGTGTATGTTTTCTCAGAGAAAGCTGGGAGAGCGAGAGGGAGAGAGAGAGAGGCAGATTGGGAGGAAGCTGCTATACTAGTTTGTGAGGAGAAAATCAGGCCCAATCACAAGCCATGCAAGAATTTCTTGCCAGCCATACTCCTGAACAGTGTTAAGACCGTATGGCCAGTCAGTTGGTATGCTATTACAGCTGTGAGGTAAACCTGCAAGGAAAAAAGGAAAAGACCATGTCCTTCAAATGAAGAAGAAAAATAATTACTGCCCTTTCATTGGTGGGCGATGCAGGAAGATGTAAAGCACCAGCAAAAAGGAAAAACGCCACCATTTGAGGGCATAAGAAAGCTCAGTTGAGAAGTTCTGAGAAACCTGCAATATAGAATGTATACAAGCATCTGATTCTGAAGCACCAAGTTGTGAGGTAAAACAACTGGAGATCTGGATGCCTCATGTTGCCATGTGGCTGTGTGAATAAACTGGATAAGTACAGAAGTTTAAGGTATTTGCACAAAACATCTATAGGAGTGTCACATATCAGAGTCGTCTGGGCCACCAAGGAGCTATGAGAAGTTGGTCATATCCTCTTGAATCTTGACCAGTACTCTGGAGATCAAAGGAAAAGGTGGAAACAAGTAAAACAGACAGCCTGTCCAGTGCAGGAGAAAGGAATCTCCCAAAGAGTTGAAGCCGTGACCTTGCCTGCTGAAGAAACATTTGCATTTGAGATTCTACCTGGAAGTGAAGGGAACAGAGACCATTCGTGCACCTCTGTGGCTGTGTGACTCAGAGAGTCCACTGGGAGATTGTCTTGTGTGGCAATGTGAAGAGCTATGGGAAGAGTGCACCGGCAATGCAGCAGTCCCACAGTTGTATGGGGACAGCATTCACTGTAAAGGATCTCATCCCCCACTTGTTTGTTGGATGTAAAATACTGTGGTCATGCTATCTGTCTCTCAGATGCTCCCCTTGCATGCTTTGAGGGCCTTCATCATCACAGTAAATTCCAGAATATTGATTTGGTGATGTTCCTCTGCTATTGACCAACAACCTTGGACGATGAAACCAGTGCATTATGCACCTCACCTGGAATAGATACATCTGAAGTTACTAGGGCTGTGGGCTTGGATGAGCAAAAGGACATGCCCTTGAAGATGTTGATCAGCCAGAATTACCAATGTAGGCTTAAGTGCATCTGGGGGGGGGGAGGCATAGCATTCTGTGGAAGGAATACCATCTGGGCATGAAGTGGTGCAGGAACCAGAATTGCAGGGGGTGAGACTGCAGCTGTGCATATGAGATCACTGCCACAGTGGAAGCAAACAGCCTAAGCAACTTCATAACCAGCCAAGCTAGCACTAGGCTCATGTGTAGAATCTGTGACAGTAAGTGCTAAACCCCCTGAGAGCCTTCTTTTGGAAAGAATATCTGAGTGATTTGAGAACCCAGAACTACTCAAATGAAGTGGAGGCTTTGGGAATAGGTGAGGGACAACTTTGTGAAGTTCACCCAAAACCCCAGATCGACGAGCAAAGATAGGGTTCTGTCCATGCCTTTGCGCAATTTGTCTTCTGTCAAGGAGACCACCAGCCAATTGTCCAGGTATTGGAAGATCCCTATTTCTTTGGTTCTGAGGTGAAAAGTGACCACTCCCATCACTTTTGTGAACACTGGGACACCACTGCTAACCTGAAAAGTAAGTAACTTCCATTGGTACAACTTGCAGCTGATTGTGAAGCATAAGTATTTCCTGTGCTGAGGGCAAACCTATCAGGCATGTGAGATGGGGAAGCTGCTTGACGGTGTCCTTGTGGAGCAGTGCTGTGACCTCCTGTTGAAAAGCTGGCCGAGAAGGGGTGTACCTGAAGATACCAGACAGAGGTGCACAGGCAAATTTGATCACATAACCTAGGGAGATGTTGGTGAGTACCCAAGAGTCCTGGCAAATCTGATGCTACTCCATGGGATAGTTGAGCAGACAAAGAGGCTAGTGAATGCAGAAACGATGATGCAGAGACATAGGAAGAATGAGAGGATGGGGTAGTTGATAACACTTCATGTCTAACAAGCCTTTCTTAGAGGTTAAGGGGGGCTGGTAGCAAGACTGCCATAATGGACAGTGGTGGGTCCCTGATGACTGGGACAACTGGTGCAAATGTTGAGAAGGAGAGCTTGGCCTGGAGAAGGGCTGTCTGAAACCCATCCTCTTGGCTGTGGTGTAAGCCTTGATAAGGGCATCCATTGCCTCGTTTATCATAGTATTAAAGAGGCCCTCCCCATCAAAGGAAAGATCCTCAATCCTATTCTTCTTGTCCTCAGTTAGACCAGCCAACCATAAACATGTTTAACGTTGCAAATTAACTGACGTTGCCATGACCTTTGCAGCTCAGCTCCATGATGAGCAGCTCTGATCCGTTATGTCACTAGCCTGTGTGCTTCTTGGGTATGGGTACATGAGAAGCCAGGGCCTCCGAAGCAGTCTCTTGGTCTGGGGGTTTAGAGATGGCAGTCATTGGAATCGATAGCTAGGAGATACGAAGAGGCACAATGGGTGACCTCAAACTCGAGTGATACCAATTCTCCCCCAAGTGAATGGTGATAGAGAAAAACTCGGGAGAGATGGTGACAATCTGGAGAGTGGTAATGGCTATCTCAGGACAGTATAATATAACAGACAGATGAGGCCAAGTCTGAACCCAGCAAGTTTTTTGATAGCCATGCTGGTGATACTGAGAAGGATGTGGATGCTCCAAGTCAGAATGATATCTCTGATGTCTTGGAGAGTCACTCATATGGTCTGAAGAAGGAGAACAGCACCTGAGCAAGTGCAATCCACATCTCTGAGGGGAATGAAATTGATATAAGGAACACCATCAAAGGTAAGATGGAGGAGTACATGGATGAGGGGAGAAAAAGGTGGCTTATGGCCTAGTAAGTGGCTTTCTTGGCAGTTCAGGACTGGGAGAGTGGGCTTCCAGAGGAAGGAGGTTGAGTAGCGATGACCAGAATCAACTGCTCCAATGACCACTGGTTGGTCTGGGACAGTGCTATTCGAGGCACCTCCTATACCAATTGTTCCTTGATTCTAGTGAGATAGCTGAACCAGGCCAAGCCCAAGATTGGGGAGGAAGGATGGGGAGCAGAGGTTGATATAGAGATTAATATGAGGATAACAGCTGTCAGTCTGTCTTTCTCTTTCTCCTTAGCCTTCTTTTCTTTATGGAGAGGTACCCTTCTTTTGAGATCTGCCAGGCTCTGGCCAAATATAAACAGATCTGCCTGAGGCTGGGTAGACTGAGTCATATCCTCACCTCCTTAAGCCTCTTTAAGTGGTGGAGAACTGCCAGATCTCTCTGAGACCAAGGCTGATGGTAAAGCCATGGGTGCTCAGTCCAAGAATACCTCTGAGAGGAGGCATCTCTTAGAGATTGATGCTGAAGTGGAATGGAGGGGTTGATTCTGAGTGGTAATATCTGCAACATTCAAAGACTGTTCACAAAGATAGAGGCAGGCCTGGGAAAGTCTGTTTTTTAACCCTTGGGTTGTAAACCTTTTACAAATAGAACAAGAAAGGATCAAATTGCCCTTGCCTAGACAAAATATACACTTGGAGTAGAAGTCTGAGCTAGTAATCCTCCCATCTCAGGAGACACAGTTTTTGAAAAGAGCCCTCAAAGCCATGGGAAAAAGACTAACAGACCACTGACCAATGTTGGTGGGGGATGGGGGGATGAACTAACAAGTTCTTTTTTTGTTTGTTTTGTATAGAGAGAAAACAATGAAGAGAAGAAGAATAAAGGGAAAAAGAAAAAGTACTCTACACTGGAAGCTATCTGTAGACGTAAAACCACGATAGATAAAAAGTAATTGAGGAGTAGCACTTGGCACTATTTATTTTTGTGCCTGAAGGGGGAGGGGTTCCCACCAAAAGCTACTCATCTCTGTAACATTTCATGCGTGGATCAGCACAGGTGCAAGACCTCATTCATGTGAAGACAGAGACTGCAAAGAAGAACTTGAACTGCTTTCACTGATACCATTATTTTCTTTTTTTAGTTAAAACAGGAACAACCTAGGGGCAGAACTAAGTATTTAGAAAGGAACACACAACTGGCATTGAAAACACAGCCCTGGATAATATCCTTTCTACCATGGTAATATGTACAGCAACTTACTCTGTGCCCTAACACTGCTATGCTCTATCCCTGTCACCTTCAGTCAGTTTACATAACAGAGAACAGGAAAATACAAAATATAATGGTCTAAGGACATGTAGCAGACCTTGTACCAGACCTGACAGAGTATCAAATTATACCAGACATTGCTGAGAAGTAGCACAGACAGAATATGGAGTTTCTGCTTTCCACAAGAATGACATGTATTTTTCTAATGTTTAGTTCCATCTAATCTACAATAAAGCCATTCAGCTAAGAGAAATACATCAAAGAAAATCAAACAGCTCTGGTCTGATCCAGCAGGGATGTCTGTAGATCCAGACCAATGTTAAATCATAGCTGTGGATGATCAGTTTTAAGTAACATATCCAATTTTCTTCAGCCACTCATGATAAAATTTTCAATCACAGTCAGTTTCTTAGACATAAATGCTATTTTGTTTTTAAAGTTTAAGCATGCCCCAATACTTCAGTTCCATAAAGTGTTAACTGCTATTACCCTGATTATCCTCTCTCATTTTAACCAAGCTGTCCCCCTTCTACCACAGGTTCCAAATCCAAAATATAGATCTTACCAGACAGACAGAGGCCAGACTGCATGGAAGCCAACAGCTGAACATTTAACAGATTGGCTGTGCTTGGTCTACAGCTCTGATTATATGAGTCTTTATTTTCAGTTGTACACAAAAGGGCAATAGACGGAAAGTCTTATTTAAACCACTATTTTTTCTTGTCCGCCTACACTCCTAACACCTACAAGACAAGTACAGAAATGCAACAAGACAAAATAAAAAAAAATCCCAGTATGATGGCTCATTCTAACCCAAATCAGCCTAAACTTCTTCCTCTTTGTCTGCCCTTGCCACCTCTTATAAAGTGAGAAATAGACAAAGGATGAACAAACTACATTTAAAGCCAGATGCAGACCTGTTACATTTGTGTTAGAAGTTAGTTAGTTAGGGGGTTAGAACAGGGTCCTGTCCTAATTTAAGGAATAAATAAGACAGCTGAACAAAGAAGGCAACATGTTCTCCATCTCAGAGCATGGAAGAGTTATTTGTGTTGATGACAATTTTCAGAATCCCAGTCAGCATACGCAATTGTCATTCTCTTTGGCAGATTCTACAAGCTACAGTCTAAGAAACAGGTAACTTTTCTTAAACTGTACTTTCCTGTGCAGCTTGTCTCCCTGAAGTTGCTTCCCAGGAGGCTCTTCAGGTTTGCAGCTTCAATACTTAGAAGGCAATCAAGATGGATTCTGTATTCTTGCTCTGAGTCTACTTTTGCTCCTTAAACTGGATCTTTCAATTCATTCTCTAAGTCATTGGCTTATGTTTGTGTTTAAACTTAGGGATTTGTTCTTTATAAATTCTGATATGAACTGACCAAGAGCTTAAGGAAGTTACTTTTTTGGACTATAAGTCCCAGAACTGCAACCCAGAGTGACAGGAGAAATCTGGAAGGTGTAGTCCCAAAAACTAACTTTTCAAAATTCTTGAACTAAATTGACTCACTTTTTCCGGATTAGAAAGGAACACTGTTTTCCTTTGGATTTTGCACTTTTGATTCAACTCTCAGATGCATAGCATATATTGTATATTGAAACGCATCTTTTAGGATGACCTATCTTTAGAAATGCATATTGTGTTTAAATACAAAATCTGAGACTTTTTTTTTTTACATTAACAGTTTAATAAGAAATAGAACAGATTTCATTCATAAGAGCTCATGGGATATTGGGACAGACCACAAATGTCCTGATCCATCAGTTACTAGCTTAAACATGTTTAGTTGCATTTAAAGACATGAAATATGAGTCTCATGCAAACTTAAAACACTTTAACATTAGATGTAGGTAAGTACATCTCAGGTTTCCTCATGCCAATGCAATAATCTTTTAAAACATAATCAACACCTAACCATATTCCATGGTGAGGTGCTGGATTATGCTTCATTCAAGTTAAAACAAAAACGAAAAACAAACGACTAAGCCTCACCAGTTCTATTCATTGTTAAGAACAACAGTAACCAATGTAAATATGAAAACCCATCAATATTCACAATAAATTCTGTAGTATCACAGTAAAGGTGACAAACAATATATCAGAAATGGGAAGAAGTTACACGAAAGCACCTCTGTTCACAGACACAAGCATAGATGGTTCAGCTGAAGGTATATACTTTTAGACAGCACTGGATTCAGGGACAGCATTTAAGTAGGCACTTAACTTTTCCACTAATGGGGATGTCAAAGTACTAAACTTTAGCACAGGTGTGGATTTCCTGCACTGGACTAGATGACCCTTGGGCTCCCTTCCAAGTCTATGATTTGTCTAGACTTTGCATACACTAGTTAACAGAACCCTCTTTAGAAAGAGGTTGCCAGCTGACTTAATAGGGTGGTCTTGTATGACTTTTCTAACCAGAAAATAAGACAGGAAGCTGCTTCATACCAGGTCCATCCTACTCATTACTAAGCCACCTGGCTACAGTTTCGTAGAATTTTCACACAAAGAACTTTCCCTTCACCTGCTTTCTTATCCTTTTATCTGGAGATGGCAGGGACTGAATCTGGGACCATTTATAATACAAGCAATATAGCTGCCAGGTCTCTGTACTATAGTCCTTCCCATAAAGTAGATTACAACAAACAGAAAAATCCCACCAGCCTAATCATATCTGAAGACACAGAAACACTGCACAGTCAAACATGATACTGTGACTATGCACTGCATTTCAGAACTTGCTTTGCAAATCAGACTAATTTTTATATATGTGACACACAACAGCTTGTGACTTTCCCTTCTTATTGGTCTCATGCATACCTAATTTTTTCCTTCTGCAAAATCATACATGCATTTCAAAGTAATACTGTTTTAACACACACATGACTAACTCCATTTACAGGTTTTGCCCATTAAGCAGAAATTTACCTTGCAAAGAGACTATCAACACACAGCTGGATAAAGACAGTTCAGAGAGCTAGCTTCCTCTATTCTCTAAAACCCCTTTTGAAATTCCAGACTTATGTGCATTTTAGTGCACCTAAAGCTTCTGCTACTA
The DNA here is from genome assembly GCA_948474755.1 of Ctenosaura bakeri. NCBI lineage: Eukaryota > Metazoa > Chordata > Lepidosauria > Squamata > Iguanidae > Ctenosaura > Ctenosaura bakeri. The sequence goes on along the minus strand of CAOLHI010003191.1, from coordinate 11,194 downwards.
TACTGCTTCTTATCATCTCTTTGCTGGTCACTACATGTAAATTAATAATCAATATTTCCTCACTAAAACTTTTTAAACATTCATAGAAAAGCATATTCTATTAACATATGAAGCACTTCAAAAATATTTCTAACCCCTCCTGATATAAGCACTGAAAACAGATATGGAGGGCTAACAAGAACATGGGAGCACACAGGAATCTGCAGTAGGAAAACTCCAAATGCAAAACATAGAAGTCGGAATGATGGATAAAAGTTCTGGAGTTTCAGCAGACACATGCCTCTTGTTCATGGTTGATGCCATGGTATATATGTCCATACCTAATTTACGGATGTCTATGGACACCTATCTTCACAACACAGTGTGGGTCAAGTATATTGCTACTCTCCTTTCCTGCTATGACCAGCAGTGGATCAGGATCTTGGCTTCTTCAGGTTGGGTAGTCACACTAGATGAAGTGACATGGGAGCTGCTGAAATAAATCTATTTCCTATTCTACAGGTGATCAGACATGAGAAATTTACACTAGACTCAGACATCAAGGCCAGATATCCAGAAAACGAGACAAAGGCTAGCACAGGGAGGTGCCATAGCCCAAGCTCTTCTTACTCAGTCACTTGGCTGATTACTTCATGTTATCCTGACAGCACAGCGAGTGAAACTTAGCAGCCCTTCTGCAATTGTGATGATACAACTACCCACTTTTACAAGCATCACCTCTCCTTACCTTTTCCCAATTTCTGCCTAATTCTTAGACTATAGAGTTTACCTTCCACTTCTCTCTATCCTTAGCTTTCCACTCACTTCTCCAGATATAAATGGACAGAAACTGGACAGTCACTCTCTATTTGTCTGTCTCTCTGAGCCTGAGGTCTCCTCATCTGCAAAATCAGACTAAAACTGATCTCTACCCCGTGCAGGGTGTGATTGGTGGCTACATGAGAGGATTAACAAAATAATTATTGTAAAAGCACTTAAAAGTGGTATATAACGGATTAACAATCGCAGCTGCAGAAGCAGCAGCAACAATAACCTTTGCTAAAAATTGTTTGATGTTTCAGAAGTTCTAAATTCTTCTGGTTTTTAAGAAATGTTAAGCAGAATGGGTCACATACTACTCAGTTACAACCACATTGCCCTCAAATGAAGGACTAAAATGACTGTACATTATGGGACAAGTACAAAGAGAAGTATAGAAATTGCAGTAGAACTAAAACTTATGTGGTGGGATGCATTTTAGTTTCACTGGCTTAGGGAAAGTGGATTTTGCTGGTGGTTTTTAAAGTAATCTTTCACTGACTTTGTTTTGATATAAATGACTAGTATTAGGTACACTAAGTACTCTAATGGAAATTTTACAGTCTCTAATAAATGGTGATGAACTTCAAGGAAATGTTTGTTACCAACGCATGATTTACAGCATGGCAATTGTTTCCCTCTTATATTAGATAACCTGATGAGGACCTTTTCAATTAACAACAACAACAACAGTGTTGGTTTAAATGCTGGGGTAAGGACTTTCCATATTCACTTCAAAAATTCAAGGAAACAACAGCTTTTAAAGGCTACACTCACAACAAGTATGTCATTTAGGAAATGAGGACACAATATGGTATTCTATGCTTTGGTTGGTCCAAGTTCACCACTACCTTATAGGCTCTGAGGTAAGAGGATGAAGTAAAGATAGAAGAAAAGCAATTCATGTGATGCAACCAGGGCTGTTTTGTTATCCCTAGGGTCCAAAATGTTTTTGTCCCTAAGTGTATCTAAATGGCCTGTAGAGGCAATGGGAGGTAAGAACTTTGCGAGATTCTCCCCCTCATCCCTTCTAGAGGGTGTTTGAGCGAACTTAGGGGCAAATCTTTTTTAACCACCATATTTTTGTCCTTTGGGACATTTTAGACTCAAGAGATACCTTTGTTTCTAACAGGAAGTGACCTCAAGTTGACATCTGGATCACTTCCCATTGTACGAAGGTCTGCCCTGAGGCTAAAACATTGTGAAATTGAACACTGGGGCCCCACTGCTCCAAGAGGGCATTGGAGGGCACTGGGTGGCAAATATATTTTGAATATATTTGTGGAGTAGGTCTGGCAGTGGGCACAACCTCCAAAGTCCCTTTGGGAATCAAAAGAGACCCTGAACTTCCAACTGTTGCCCACCATTGAGAAAAGAGGTAGGAGGTGGGTAGGCTCTCTTTACTTTCCTGAGAAGCAATCAGAATGTAATTTTCTGAGGGAGGGAGGGAGGCAGGGAGGGCAGTGAAGAAGTATGTGTGTGTGTGTTTGTGTGTGCGTGCCTGTCTGTCTGTGAGCCCCCTTGAGAGAAGCTAGATCAACTGCAATCCACCAGTCATACAATGGCAATAAACCAAGGCAGAAAATGACATTATCAGATGGCAGTTTCACTGTATAAAATAAATAAAGGAACTGGTAAGAAACTTGGCTGTGTAGGAGAGACTGCTTTGAGTATGTTTGAGACCCATTTTAAGAAAGAAGAAATAATGCATTTTTTAAATTTAGAACAGGTTACAGTTTTACAAATGATATTCAACAGGTTGACAAGTATCACCTGGGTTTTGCCTTGTACACTTGGTTGAAGCTGGTCTCTGCTACCAAGTTCCTTATCAATCTACTGATCTATTTTCTTAAAATAAGCCATAGACATCACCCTCTCCACCTTCGATTCCTGGTTATAATGACTGAATGTTGTTCATCTGACTCAGCCTTAACATAAGGCAGCTATTGCTGACCTACAATTATTATGCATAAAAGAAGCACCAGGATAAATGAACTTAAAATATACATGGTTTTTGTTGGAATCCTGCAACTCTTGGTTCTTCCTACTTCCATCTCCCATATTTTCTTTGTGCACCTCCTTTCCTCAAACATGAAATTACTCACTTGATTGTTGCCATCAACACTGCATTATCCAAAGTAAATCTTTCTCCCTCTGAGCTAAGAGGAAAGCACAAATTAAGAGCTGCAAAAGCTATAGCTGTACTACAAACAAAATACGGGGAAGGAAGGGATATAGTGTTAAAGTAACTTAAACAGCATTTTATGTATCTGCTGGAAGATGGATAAATTAATGGCACTAAGGAGGACAGACCAGAAGCTTATGGAAACTTATGGGGTATATAGCAAAATGGCTTCTAAATTTTAATTTTCTTTTTGCTGAGATTACAAAGGACATTTATCTTAATTCATTGTCTGCATACTGCAGTTTCCTGCAAACACATAAAAAGGGGAACAGCACTATCTCACTGTGATGTTGTCCTACTTCAAGTGTCAATGGTTCCATTAGTTTTATTATCCTGCATGACAAAGATAGATGGCTGACTGTAGAGCACCTTCCGGATAACATTACATACAAAGCTATTCAATCTCCATATCTTCTCCTTGCAGAACACTTTCCAACATGTGTGTAAATCATGCTCATCTAGTCTACTTGTTTGTTAAAAAAAAAAGTCAGTAGTGGCCTGTATGTATGTATGTGTGTGTGTGTGTGTGTGTACACACACACACACACACACACACACACACATCGAAAGAAAATAATGCAGTGCAAGTAAACTGCATGTGAATCACATTTCTGGTCCCCAGTTCAAAATGGGAGACATCGGTACTTCTACCTGCAAAATATATGCCATCTCCTTAGAGGAATCAAAGTCAGAGAACTCATTTATTTAAAATATCATTTAACCTATCTTTCTACGAAAACACAGTGCTTAAGGTAGTTCTGGTCAGAGTAAAATCAAAATGATACTTTACAATAAAAATTAAAAGTTTTAGTACCTTGAAGAATAAAAATAAAAGTAGTAAATAGATATACAAACACAGAAATATCACAGTTGACAAAGCCTCCAATGAAGCCCCCTTTTACAAAGCCTTTTCTGTCTGTCTTGACTGCTTTTCCTCACCTCCTGCCTAGCTGGAGCTTCTGCCTAGCTGCATCAGTGCTGGGAGGATGGTGACGGAAGTCTGGAGAAGCATAAACTTTCAGCGTTAGAATGCAGCAGTGTGTCTGCAGTAAACAATGCAACAGATCTTGAGCTGAGAAAGAGCAGGATCCATGCCAGCCAATCCTACTGTAGCTATGTGTGCCTGCTCACAACAGGCAAAGTAAACAGCAGCTGCCTCCAGAATCCCTTATTGAGTATATAACAAAACAGACAGAAAATGTGAGCAGAGATAAGCCAGCCTTACCAGCTACCTTCAGCATGAAAAAAAAGCATGGATTTTGAAGTCTAGCTGCAAAAATAGAAATCGTGAGAAAGGCAGAAGCTATTGAATGAAAAAGTCATCCCTGCCATGCATTTTGGAAGAAGTCTTCTGTGGTCTCTAGAACATTCAAAATGTTTTTGTCTATTTATAGAAGGCTTACTTGACCTGACTGTTCAATTTCACACTGCATATTGTTAATTTTAAATAAAAAGTTTGCTGGAACACATTGAACTGCTCCCTTCCTCCTTTTCCTCCTCCTTCAAAGAGGTAGGAACCCATCTCTTTTCTTTCCATGGTATCTCTGCTTCTTGTATGAAATTTTCTGTTAAAGAGGTAATGCCCAGAAACACATCTGCTTCATTAACTGAGGTATACTCGTAAATAAATAAAAGCCTACTTCAAAAGGTGGAGGGAAAAGGCTGGTCTTCTCAGCTGTCTGTCGAATGACAGGCAAGCAATGGAGCCGAATGAACTTTCTTGGCATGGCTGCCCACTGTCTATCTGTCCATTTAGTTATAAATCCTGTTTAGAGAGTTCCGTTTTATTTCTTTGTCTGGCCTATTTCTCTGGTCTATAAGAGAACGATCCTGATTCCAGCTACGACAGTAATTTGTGGTGAAGGTGGAACATAGGAAGCTATTTACATTGAACCACACCAGTAATCCACTAATACTATTGTCTGTATTGTCTTTCGCAGTCTCCTCTGATTCTAGAACTTTCTCAATACAAAGTCTCTATTTTCCTACTGAGGTCCTGCCTGTTAGTCTCCTAAATGCTGACTCTCTATTTCGCTACGGCTTGATGTGGCCTTCAGAGAGTGCAATCGAGTGGGAAGCAAGACCTTCTGCCTAAGGAAACTATGAGCCATGTGACCTATCATACCGATACTTCTATCTGTGGGAAGGTGCTACGGACCATCTCCTTTGGGAGAAGCCTGCACAATGCAGACTTTTTAGTTCACAGCTGAGGATATAGGTCCTCTGGGGGACATCTACTTCATTCAGCTAAAACTAGGCTCACTGTTACACAGAGAACATTTTCTTCGGCCATTCCCAGATTGTGGAATGACCTGCTGGAAGAGAACTGTCAGCTGGCGACAGTGTATATGCCTAAAACAGCAGCAAAGACTTCCAGCAAGCCTATTCAAATTATTTTTAAATTATAGATTTTAAAGTATTTATTGACTGATTTTTATGTATTTTTTTCTATATGCTCTTTTAACTGATGTTGTTTGCTGTTGTTCCCCATTTCAATCTGTAGGGAGAGGTACATAAGAACTGACAACAGCAGCAACAATTACAATTGCCACCACCTCCTTCTACTGTTACTATTAATATTTGCCAAGTGGGGGCAACTTTGGGTCAGCATATGTATTGACCCAACGGATCAGTGGGGCGTATGTTGCCTATCTCTCCCTATTTTGTTTGGTGCTGTGGCTTGTTCCTGAATCAGACAATAAATCTTTCACTAAGACTGAATCAAAGATTGTAATCCTCACAGCTATATACAACGCTCTCCAAATACAGAGTAGTCTTGGAAATATTGGGATCCTTCAAATGTTACAGAGTTGCACATGTGCTACAACATGTACAGAAAACAGAGAACCACAGCTACACCCAACTTCTTGCTGCCTGTACTGGTATGAAGTACAGACAGAAAAAAATACAGAAAATATAGATACATGCAAAAAAAAAAAGTTTTACTTGTATGGGCCCTTTAGGAAAGTAATGGTTTACACTACAGCCAGGGATCCCAGGAGTGTGAATGACAGGTGCTTTTATGCAGAATGTTTCATGTTCCAGGGCTTTGATCTAGTATAATTTTCATTCTACAAATTCTTTCTGGGTTATCCTGAAAGAATCGAGCAGCGGCAAATATATCACACACACACATATCTATAATCAGTGGACAATGTAATACTCAAGCTTTTCAAAGTGGTTTGGTTTTGACTTGGGTTCCAATCTAAGCTCACATTTTACTTTCTTCGATTTGATGAACTGTTATAAATTGCTTTGAAGTGTTTACATTGTTTTAAACAGATTGTACGGTTTGCACTCTGCCCTGCCCTGAAATCTGCTAACACCTCATTATCTAACAATTCGCTCTTTTGATACTTTCAAATTAAGGATAAGTTCCATTAATTCAATGAGGGGCCAGTTTTCCGTGCCTATGGAGGCTCACCTGGAATTACTCGCATGTGCACACTATTTGCAAAATGAGAGGAGAAAAGGTACTAAGCCACCTGAGACACTTTGCAAGCAGTACGCATGTGGTTTGCCCCAAGTGAACCTCCATAAATCCTTCATGCTCCCTACAATACATGGGTTCTGCTTTTCTATCAACTCCATTTTCTGACAGTCCTCTAGTCTCTGACCTGTCAGATAAGTGGGGGAAGCCTGTACTCTATAACACCTTCCCACACACAAGTGGTTCATAATTCATTTCCATATATAACAAGTCTTCATGGCTAAAAGTTTTGCCCATGGCTGCTTAATAATTTTTTATGCATAATGAGAATCTGAAGTTGGCCTTCCATACCCACAGTAGCAGAGATGAGAAGTTTAGCAGAAAAGGGTTAATGCATTTAGTTCACTGTTAACACACTTTTAAATTTGTTTATTTATGTTAGAAAAGGAGAGACTTAACCACTAAGCTTATGTTAAATAGCTGCTTAGATTTAAGCTAAATGCCTACACAAAAGACATAACCAAAATAAAACTGAAAAATGTCATCGATTGTGGTTTTTGTTGCCATTCCCCTTGTCCATCTTTACCACTGCAGAGAGATACAGACGCACACATTTTTTAAAATTCCATGTCTCATGCACCTCACTGTACCCTCTTCTCTTGCTTTCCCTTTTTAACTCTTTTATAATCTCATCTTTGCCTTCCCCCTTTTCTTCAGTCTACTCACTTCTATGTGGATCCCAGCAAAATATTCACAGTTAAGAGCTCCAAAATTCAGGTTCCTGGGGCAGATAAGAACTGTACATATTGTTCAAGGCAGAACACAAGAGGAACATTGGGATGCAAAAAAAAAAAAAGGCCAACTCCTTTCAAGCTGCCCTTACTACTGCTTGGTGATTTAAAATCTTTTAACCTTGGAAGTAACTGAAGTACTAATGATCTCAAATAAGTGGTTTGGATCTCGTGACCTAAACATTGTAATTTCCTCAATCCTGAAGGACTAACAATAAGCAAGAGGTGATTTTGCAATAACCCAAGAGAACTGGGCTTTAGGAAAAGAATCAGCTTTGCATTCAGAAAGTTCCCAGGCTCTCTAGCACAGCTTTTCATTTAACTATTAATTTAACTGAATGTTAATTACACTTTGGAATGAAATTGATGTTTAAATTCTAAACTTGAGTCAACCGCTTTAGTTAAAAGATAAATTTAATCAAATTACCCCTTTTTGCTACAAAATTTCCAACTTAATTCCAACTCAGTTTTTACCACTTGTAGCAACGTATTTTGATAATAATGAAAGCATTATAACTAGGTTATGTTATATCTATTTTTGTATTAATTTTTATCGTTACATACATACAATGTCTTGAAAAATATCCACTCCATTTTGATTTTTCTGCAGTCTTTGCATTACAACTTGGATTTCAAATTCATTTAATTGGCACTGTTACTGCTTGATGTACAAAAGCTACTCAGCAATATGAGGATGCAAAAATATTTTTATTATGGCCCAAAAGTTAAGCAGACAAAAACAAAATGGTATCTGTTGGTTGCATAAATATTACCTTCCTGTTTTATGCCAGGTAGAAAATTAGCTGACACTGTAAGGGAAATTTTGAATATTATATACAGAACCAGTCTTAAAAAGGATCCAGCAGTGCTTTTGTCATTGGACACTCTTAAGGCGTTTCACCATTTAGAATGGAGTTACTTATCTGAATTATTAAATATTATGGAATTTGATAAAAAGTTTATCACAGTGATCCAGAATTTATATGATAATACAACAGCTTTAATTTATATAAATAGAAAAGATCCTCCTCCAATTGAGATTCAGAGAGAGACCAAGCAGGGTTGTCTGCTATCTCCATTGCTATTTGCAATAGCTACAGAACCACTTGCTTGCTGATGCCATACGAAACAATTATAGTATCAAAGGACTTGAAATTCATGGTATCACACATAAAATTAATTTGTATGCGGATGATACAGTTTTATTTTTGGAGAAACCAGATACTTCTATAGTACATTTAAAAACAATGTTGGACAAATTTGACATTCATGCAGGAATACGAATAAACTTTCAGAAATCCAATATGATATGTTTTCATACCCCAATACATATTCAAAAGGACTTGAAAGCACTCTTTAGTTGCCAATTGTAACCATCTAGTTTTAAATACTTAGGAATATTTATTATAAAAGATCTTAATCAATTAATACATTGTAATTATTGACCAATCAATACATGGATAAGATCTAAATTGAAACAATGGAGTAAGCTTTAACTTTTCCTATTAGGCTGTACTGCCATTATTAAAATGAATATTTATTTAAATATTTATTTATTTATTTAAAAGGAATATTTATTATAAAAGATCTTAATCAATTAATACATTGTAATTATTGACCAATCAATACATGGATAAGATCTAACTTGAAACAATGGAGTAAGCTTTAACTTTTCCTATTAGGCTGTATTGCCATTATTAAAATGTTCTTATTACCACGCTTGCTTTTTTTATTCCAGACAATATCTCTTCTCCCTTCCAAGACATAGTTTTTACGTTGGCAATGAGATATTGAATTTTTCATATTTCAAAGTTATAAATCCAGATTTATAAAATGAAAAATTTATTAGAGATAAAAATGGGGAGTTGGTGATATCACATATGGAAATGTATTTTGATGCCTTTCAGCTAAATCAGCTAATTTTTTTTATGAAGAGGGAAGGGACCCCAATTTGGGTAAAAATGGAAATTTCTGAGGAAGATGCTGAAACACTTCAATTGTTACATATGCAAGGAATGAAACAAAAATGTAAAAATATTCAAAACCCCTTTCTTCAAACTGCATATCAGGTTTGGAAGAAATGGCAATCAGTATTAGCACCACCTACATCTGCACTTTGCCCATTCTTATTTCATCCGAAGTTTCTATTTCCAGATAAGTTTAATCAACTTAAAAAATGGTCAGATAACCCTTCAGAAGAGCAGCAGGACTTAGCTGACACTGAAGGAGCTGATGCCAGTGAATTGCCTCCAGATGCAAAACCCAAAGTCCAGCTGTCTCTACCGTCTGCCACCCCTGCCACCGGTGGCCACACATGGGCCTGGGGAGAGAGGCCAAGGAACATGGTGAGACAAAGCAGAAGAGTTGCCAGATGGGACACCTCTGAATGGGAATTGGCGCTCATGGATGAACTACTAACTAGAGAAGAGCTGGAAGGAAAAGATGAAGAGATATTGGGACTCAGGGCCCTGATCCGCAAAATGCGCACCATGGGACCAACGTTGGGCAGAACCCCGGCCAGAGAACAGCAGATTCCCGTTGCAGGACCTCCAGCAGCCATTCCTCCTCCAGATGGCCAACCAGCCCAGCCAGTGCAACCAGCAGTTCCCGTTTTACCTCCTGCCGCCCCAAGGAACATTGACGGGCTAAAGGCTTCATTTAACGGAATTGGAGAAAAGCTTTCTTTTTTCCTAACTATGGCCTCCAACTATATGCTGGATTATGGGCACCTATTCCAGGATGATGCTGCCAGAATCAGATGTATCAGCCAACGGATGAAAGGCTTGGCAGCCGATTGGGTTGCCAATCTATATGATTCCCGAGCCCCAGAGACAGAAAATTTGCAGCTGTTTATGAACCATCTCCGTGAGCGCTTTGAGGACCCACACCTACAAGAAAAGACTAGATACCAGCTGAAAAAATTGAGACAAGGCCGAAATGACATAGGAGAGTACTCCAGAGGATTCCGAAACCTAGCTGCCAAAGTTCCCTGGTCTGACGAAGTCTTGAAAGAATTATACAAAGATGGCTTAAACCCTGCAGTGTTGCACAGCTGTTTGACGCAAGGCGATCCCCAGACATGCTAGGGTGGATTAAACTCACCACAGAAGTTGAAGGCATAACTCAAACTGTACAACTGACTCAACAAAGACAAGCCCAGGAACTGGAAACTTGCAGAGCCCCACGCAGATCCACATTCCTCAGTAGTGAGGAACAAAACCAGCGGCTCCGCCAAGGAACCTGCTTCTCTTGTGGCAAACCTGGACATCTCTCCAGCAACTGCCCTGAAAACAAAGATGCAAGCACAAGCACCTCCAAAGATCCAAAACCTGATACAGCTAAAGGGAAATTCACCCCTCGTAAATCTGACACTCCCAAGCCAAGCTCCAAACGCAACTTCAAAGAAGCAGCTGTAGGAATTTGCCCCGCACAGAAGGACAATGCTTCGTCTTCTTCGGAGCAAGATTCTGAAAGCGGCTGCGAGGATTGGGACACCGCCATCTCAACAAATGTAAGTACTTGTAAAACCCCACATTTGTTTGCAATTGTAACCTTGGCGAGGAAGGATGGCAAACTGCGAATCCATAGAGCATTAATTGATTCTGGATGTTCCAGAAGCCTATTACACCCAGATTTGGTTACGGAACTTGCTGTATATTATCAACACCTAGAAACCCCTATAAAACTGACTCAAATGAATGGAACCTCAATGTCTGGTGGAGCCATCGGACGGGTCTCCACACCCCTATCATTCCGAATTGGCAACCACAAATGTAGAATGAGTTTCCTGGTGCCTAAAGCAATTCAACTCCAAGTAGTGTTAGGAACTGACTGGCTACAGAAATACAACCCGAACACAGACTGGAAGGCTGGGAAACTGCTGAACAATAAATCTTTGGCTGAAGCCGCAGCTCCCAACATTTTCATTAACCCCTGAAAAGCTCACATGCATTCCTGCACACTGTCAAGATTTGGAGAAAGCTTTCCATG
>CAOLHI010003190.1:0-195317 GCA_948474755.1 Ctenosaura bakeri | reverse complement strand
AGCCCTGGTTAGTACTTTTATGGAAGACTGCCAATGAATGCCAGGTGTAAAGGCTGTATTTCAGAGGAGGGAACTGGCAAAACCGCCTGTGAGTATTCCTTGCTTAAGAAAATCCTATTAAATTCATGGGGCTGCCAAAAGTCAACAGGCAACTTGAACACACATGCACAGGAACAAGGCAAACTGTAACTAATGTAATATAGACTGGAGTTGCTTATGGAGAGCATGTAAACTCCCTTATTACAACAGTCTGATGTACTGGCAGTCCATTTCTGGAAACAATTCAAGGTGTTATATATGAACTGTAAAGCCTAACATAGCTTGGGGCTAGGCTGTTAGAAAGATTGCCTTCTACCTATGAGCCATCCTGGATTTTAAAATTCTTTGGAGAGTCCTTTCTCTGTTATGCCATTGTTTTAAGCACATCTGGTGGGAGTGTGTGAGAGAGCCTTTTCATTTGCTATTCCAGGCTGCAGAGCTCTCTGCCAGTGGAGGCCAAACAAGTTCCATCTTTGCTGTTCTGTGGGTAGCAGGCAAAGATACTGTTATTTACAGAGGCTTGGAAGCTTTGAGCTGACTTGTCTTGTAGGTTTTAACTGATAGGTTCTATTTATTTCTTAATTTTATCTTATGTGTTTTCAACTGATTTGATTTTGATTATAATTTTATGTTAGGCCTTTTATTTTATTTAGCACCTTGAACATATATTTGTGATAGAAAGGCAGGATATAGATTTAATGAATAAAGAATAGAGTGAAAAGCAGGGGTCTCACAGATAAGAGTGCAGAGAGACCTTTGGAGTGGCAAGGGAGAATAGAGTGGGGGATTAAGAGAGGTTGTAAGAAAATAGGTAGAGAAAGAAAAATGGAAATGGAGGGTGTTGTGGAGTAGTTTGGAAAAAGATGAGGAAATATAGATGGATAAAGAGGCTGGGTAACTGATTGTGCATGAAAGAAAGAGACTGCGGAAGGAAGGAAGGAAAGGAAGGAAGGAAGGAAGGAAGGAAGGAAAGAAAGAAAGAAAGAAAGAAAGAAAGAAAGAAAGAAAGAAAGAAAGAAAGAAAGCATTTAAAATAGTAACACTTTTTGTACAGTATATTTCTTTTGATTTAGTTTTCAAATAAACTCAGCTTAGATTGATGTCAAACTCCACTTACTTCCAAATCATGATTTGAAGTTTGGAGCCATATATTGTACAAAGGAAACTGATAGTTTAAGATGAAGGATAGTATCCAGTAGGATATGTCAGCTGACTCTCCAGAGCAGAGTTCCGAGTAGCCTGGAGGGGTGGGGAGGAAGAGAAGGAGAATGTAATGGCTGCATAAGAAAGGACAGTTCCTCCTAGATCCGCTGTTGGAGCTTCTTCCCTCCAAGGAAGTCTGCAGTTTGGTCCTGGCTGTAAAGTTCATTGTATAAATCAACAAGAGGCAGGCCAGTTTGTTTCTTTTGCATGTCCCCCAAATCTACCTCTCAGAGATCAAAAACTGACACTGATGCAAAATAAACAGCTTTCCATAACTGTTTCTGATTTGTGCAATGAGTTAATCTCATAATTGTATCAGATTTCATATATACACTGATTGTTCAACAGTCCCTTCTGCTGTATGCTGATTCTATTCTCCATTTCTCCAAACAGCAATTTTCCATGGTGTCCCGATTATGCCGAATACATTTAGTACTGACTTCCAAACCATGATTTTAACCAGCACCATGGTTTGGTGTTGCTTTAGAAACTGAATTATCTCAGGCTAAGTTGCAAGAAGTATTCTACGTGATAGGTGGTATAATATTCTACATCATCCATAATCTGTAACAGGGTAATTGGTTGCCTTTTTTGACCCCTTACACATCACACATAGATACTGTGGAGAGCTAAACAGCCATGATTACCTCCATGTGCTACATCCATGGTTTTAAAAGACAATTTATCCCTCTTGGATATTACACCAGCAGTATACATAGTCTGCTTACTAATTTAACATGAAGCACTCCTAGGACTCTGAGGAATTCACGTTGTGGATCAGATTGTACATCTAGAATAAAGGAAACTTGAACAGCTTTGATTAGATATGGTTTTAAAGGGCATATTTGAAAATTAGCTTTCAGTAATTTTCTCTCTATTTTGAATGCATCTTTGATGCATCTTTGGTGTTAGTACAGTTAAGAGCATTGTTTTGCCTTTGCAGCGTTATTTTGATTATTCATCAGTATATCTTCCTCCCTGCACCGTTCCAGTTATAATTTATCATGCTTGCACATGCTGTGAAATATCTGCTAGGAATACAGAAATATGCCATAAATTCAGTCTTCATTGTTCTTATTTCAGCAGATGTCATAAACACGCTGTGAATCTCTTGTCAGATATGCTTTTCTTTTCATTAAAGATGAGAGCTTCAGTCAACACACTGTACCTCCTGTTCCATAGGTTATAGGACTTACTATTGCATATACTTAAGTATTTTGAGAAAAACCCTACACACACGCACACAAAGCTCATTCATCCCCCCTTCCCCTCTCTTTCAAGGTAGCCATGAGGACAAGACTGGAAACTTCCACCTTTATTCTCAATTAGCATATATACCCAGCATTGCCCAGAATTTTATTTTCTCATAGGTAATACTTGTTAGAAAGATTTGAGATCCGGTGTCTCTAATTCCCCAAACTATCTTCTCCAGTACTTGTAACTTTTCCGCATATTCACCAATCCAATCTGTATTCAGAGTTATTAAGGAGGATGCATTCCTGAGGGAATACACTGCCTTCCTCTTTGCTGCCAGGCCTCATCTCCATAGCATCCAGCCTATTCAAGACAGACACAGTTGACTGAGGCCCAAGAGCTCTCTGGCTGAGAATTCTAAAGGCCCTCCCTAAACTGCCAACCCCAGGATTCCATAGAATCTTCTTAGGCAGCCAATTATATGAGGTCTTCACCTGACCCAAACAGGCAAACTTTAACTTTTATATAAGAGATTAACTTCAGTTTAGCAGGTCCCAACTCTCTCAAGATGTGGTCAGTCTTAATAATGGCTAGTAACAATAAGTCAGTTGCATAAGCTGTGATTTGAAGTTGATTTTCCCAATTAACCTTAACCTAACTGGTTAAGATTAACCATAGCCTTGGCAACACAGTATCTTGTAGTTAAAAAACAGAAATGAAATCTGATGTTCTCATACCTGCGCTAAAAGAGAAGTGGGGAGCCTGCAGGGATATTGGGGGGAGGTTCCCTCAAAAAATTAAACTATAATTTAGCACAGGAATGGGACAACCTGGGCCATCCAAACAACTTCCATCTTCTGTAGTTATCAACCATATTGTCTAGAGTTTCTGGAACCTTGAATTCAACATCTGGAAGTCTACAGCTTGCATACCTCTAGACTGAGATTGCATCTGAAACAGCCTGCTGTCTTCAATGGAGGATCTCTTTGTTTTGGCTGTTAACCATTCATCAAGATATTTTTCAACAATATCTACTATGAATTAATTCAGACCTAGTGACAAACAAAGGTTTACATCATATGAACCCACTTCAGGCTTAAGTGCTCTTTCTTTCTCTCTCACATGTTCTCCATAATTCCTCCCTCAGCAGACCATAGTTTGCCTGGAACCTAGAATTGGAAACTATAGATTGATATTGGTTTCAGATTCTGGTTTAAACACAAACTGTTGTTTATCCTGTTAAGCTGATGGCAAACTATGGTTGGCTGAAGAACAGGAAGTAAGTGACTGAATCAGAATACATGAGGGGAGGAAGAAGTACATGAACCTGAGGTTCATTCATTTGACCTATGTTATTTACATATTTACATTTATATTTACATTTACATATGTTATTTGTTTGTAAGCATTTTATTGCTAGTACTTCTGACAAATAATTTCAAACTTGTTTTTTCTACTTTAGTAGACCTGTATTTTCTCTGAAAGTTAACTAAAGCAGGATCACCACCACAAATAGAAATTATGGCCTAAATGCTATTGGTAGTCACCAATTAGTGTAGACCCATTAAATCAGAAGGATTTGCATACGTGTTGACTTATTTAATAATTGATTCAATAGATCTGTGTTAGTTAAGATTAATCAATAGGATTCAAGGAAATATTGGTATAGTAGAGTGAGTTGTTGATTTCCAGAAAGCCCAGGAGCCACTGAACTGTAACAACTGTATGTTCAAGATTTTGAAGTACCCTAAAAGGTTTCGTACAACTTTAGTCCTTCAGGCATGCGTCTACAAGAGCTAAAAGTGAGAGATAAGAATGCATGCACAACACGCCCACCCTCAGCTGCTCAGTCTTCAGTCTACTTGTGTTGATGGAAGAGATCAGAATGGAGCTTTTATTTACATTTGCTTGAGCACAAGTACAGACCTCTATGTGATTGAGAGATCTGATAAAGTAGTTGTCGTGCATGCTTTTATTCATGTTTATGAGTAGAAGCCCTTTTATACCTTGCTGCTTGGATAGAGATATTAGAAGTTGGGCTTATGTGCTTGCCCCTCACGCCACTGTTTTTTTAGACCTTGTATGATCAAGCTTAATGCCTCCACAAGGCTATCTCCACTGTCTCAACTGATTTCTCACTACTCTGGGATTGTACAATCTACATGAGCATAGGACATAGAAAACCCAAGTAGCATGGTAAAATATCTTTATAGATAATTGCTTCTTGTACTTCTAGTGTTGTATGGATGCACAGAACCTGAAAGAACAGTTTACAAATCAACACATGATAGGAGTTGGGTTTACAGGTGTTTCATTATGTGTACTTGACTACTCTTAGTAATAATGGGAGTCTCAGAATATATTGTCCACTTAGAGACTTGAACTTTTTTTATCATGTTGTTTATACTTCTTCAGGTACCTGAAATCTAAATATTCAGTTGATAAAAATCTAATTATATTTACACCATTGTTGTAATCAACTTGAATTTTCCATTTTATCATGTTATGTACATTTAGTATGATCCTTTTACCCTGTGGGTGCAGCACTTACGTGCAGAAAGCTCAAATAGTCTTATTAATGACTAACTTTTCCCATCTGCTCCAGCCACACAGAGGCGCTCAGGCAGACAGCAGGGTAAAATGTGGGGTGGGGATGGGTGTCTACACATTCCTCACATGTCCCCATCAAGCCCATTCTGTCTGCCCAGAGTAACCTACTTATAATGCTAAGTACAGAGACAGATGAATGGCTAGGAGTATGGCAGGTATACCCTGATGTCCTGTTTCCACTAATGTCCCATAATGCTGCCCGGGCAGCATTGTCAGTATTCGGACGAGAAGAAAGCCTGTAGCATTAGAATTCGTGCATGTTGATGCTGCTCCTATGGAGTGAGTAGGGCATGACCTATTATTTTAAGTGGAAATGCTGGGTGTTGGGGTTGTACTCGTGACTGAGACATCTTGCAGCAAAGCCTCTACTGAAGAGTGATTCCATAAATCAAAATGAACCTACTTACATATATATCAAGTCTTCAGAACAAGAGAGCACAAGCAGATAAGGTATCTCAAATAAAATATTTGTCTTACACCATGGATGAGTTCACCACAGGAGTTTGAGCTCATGTTATGGTGCAAATTCAAGTAAATCCAAGCAAATTCAGTAGTTATTGTTTGTTCTACCACATGTGAAAAATTGGATAGTTCTTTGATCCTTTTTGGATAAACTTTTTCCATTATAAAGAAGCATTGATATTAGGTTTTTTTATATATATAATTTTATTCACATTTCAACAGATAAAACAAACAATAATTTCTGCAGTGTTCACATGTAATGTTGTTCCTTCTTCCTTTCCTTTCTGGATTACAATTATTAATATTCC
Organism: Ctenosaura bakeri; assembly: GCA_948474755.1. NCBI lineage: Eukaryota > Metazoa > Chordata > Lepidosauria > Squamata > Iguanidae > Ctenosaura > Ctenosaura bakeri. Next base: position 189,501 of record CAOLHI010003190.1, on the reverse strand, counting down.
CTCTATTTATTATACCATGAGAATGTTAAGAGAAAATCCACCACATTTATTAGCATATTTGTATGAAGAAATTTTACAACAAGAATGTGAGGAAGAGACAGTTAAAGCTGCAATGATACAATGGGCACAAAATGTTGGGCACTCAATATACCGGTAGTTAGAATGGTGGGAACAGAGTTGGCAATGTACACAGAAATTCATGGCTGCCCAAAATTTAAAAGAAAAGTACTATAAACTATTTCATAGATGGTACATGACACCAGAAAAATTAAAGACAATTTATAAGACAGGTACAGGTCGATGTTGGAAATGTCAAGAGAACTCTGGTACACTATTTCATATGTGGTGGTCATGTCCTAGAGCATAAAAATACTGGAAAGAAATACATAAGAAAATAAATTCAATTTTGAAGATTCAATTCGGGATGACACCTGAATTTTACTTGTTAAATATGATACATACATTAGATGGAATGCCAGTTAAGAGACATTGGAGAATTATATTGTACGTGGTGATGATGGTCTGTATTGAATATGCACAACTTTGGAAAAATGAAACTACACCTACAATGGAACAGTGGTGGACAGCTTTTATGGAAAACAGAAATGCGGATATACTTACACAAAGATTGAAAGGGAAATCAGATGAGGATATTAACAAAGAGTGGAAGATTGTTACAGATTTGGGTTGTGGGTTGACAGAGGGTAATACATTTTTCATGATAACAATTATTATACAGTTAATAGCCAATGAAATATCATGTAACACGTAAAGTAGAGATATATAGCAGGAACTAACAAATCATAGATTATTAACATTTTATTGCGATACGTGATAGTAGGTTTTGACTGGATTGTTGTGGATTTTTTTCCCTTCACATTGTTTGAATGTAAGTTGTATATGCCGGCCTGAAGATGTGTATAGAACTTCCATATCTAAGCAAATAAATAACCTAGAAGCTGCATTGTGTGGCTTTTTTTAGCAAGCATTATGAAAGAATTTATAATTCCAGAAGGCTTCTAGCAACTTGACCTTCCTAATGGTAGATGCTTTTCAACCATCTCAGTCTCATGGCAACCACATAATGGTAGCAGAACATAGGATTTAACACTCAGCTTTCAATGCAAGTGCAAGTTGGCACCTTTTCTTCTTTGCAATGTTGTAACCTTGGTCTTGCCATACAGTACAACTTCAGGCACCTCCATTGTTCTCACACAAAGCTTGTAAGAACATTTTATGCGGCAAAGTTGCAGGGACATGAAGGGATGGGACTAGCTAATGTGACAGTCATAAGGATTCTAGAAGGCAGGTGGATGGAGATGAGCTTTATTATTTATATCTGCCTTGCAAGTAATGCTTTTGTGACACTCAGCTTCCACTGTAGCAGATGCAGTTATGTTGTCATGTACATTTTTCATCCACAATTCATGTAACCTGTAATACAATGGCACTGAACATCACCTCCTTGGGTTTGACAAAGTTAAGGAAAGTTAGTGTGTGTGTGTTCTGCATGAGCACTTCTGCTGTTCTCTCTGTACCATCCTTGTTTTATACTGAGTTCTCCTGCCTCAGGTCATGATCCCTCTAACATTTCATTCATAGACTTCAAAGGCGAGGCTGGGTTAGCATCTTACTTTGCATGGTTTCTGTTTGCACATGGTGGTGTTAGAATTGCATATGCTGCAGTAGATGCCATTCTGCCCATCTTTCTTAGTTGCTTCTTTGCTGGTTCTGCAGGGTCATCCCCAACATCATCTCAGAATGCCACGCTGCCTTCATCGAGTGCCTGGCCACTTAGTGCCTCCGGCTACAGTAGCTCTTTCAGCAGCATTGCATCCGCACCTAGCATTGCAGGTACGACCAATGGCCTTTCTACTTAGAATCCCTCTTTGTCCACAAAGAGAGGAGGTTCTGCAAAGGCCCCTCTGCTCTATGTGGTAATGATGGTACTACAGGTGTACCACCTGTCTTTGCATATTGTGTTCCGTCAATGAAATAATTGTCCTAGGAATTTAATGGTGGTGAATATGTAATAGAAATGGAAACTGGAGACACTACATACCATTTCAAAATGAGAAATACAAATTAGAGACAAGTACATTTAACTGTCATAGAGCTGCCCTGTCTGTTTTTACCAGAAGCACAGAATAAAGAGCCCTGCCTGTTATACATTAGTTTTTGTGGAGGCATGTTCTTGCACCACACCTAGATCTGAAGTTGGGATGGGTCAGGGGTACCAAACAAGATCTGCCCCCACAGTGTCCCTACAACAACATCCTCCCACAGCTGCTTGAGAGAGCTTCATGTGTTTAATATAAAGATATGAAGAAAGCTTTGAGGTTGCCTTCAGTTGCAGGTGTTTGGACACACGCTTGGCCTAATGTGCATACAAAAGATTCTGAAGATCCTCTTCAAGTCAGCAAGGTGATGAAGATGTCTTTAAGGCATCCAGAGGTACAGGAACATTTGGAGGCGGGCTTGCATTCATGCCCTAGCCTTCTCCACATTAGATCTATGCTGGTGTGGGCAAAAGCTTGCATAGACCTATTATGGGTCTTACTTTGCTGAAAATGGATTTTATCAGCATGACCAAAGCCCCTCTCCCTCCCTCCCCTTCCTAGCTTCATCTTGGTGACAGTAGAAGTGAGCAATGTGGCCACTGTTGACCTGCGTGTGGCTTAGCATTTACTGCCTCGTTCTATGCATAGTTGGTAGTTTTCAAGATGCTGTCAACTGTCTTGCTCTTTTCATCAACAATGAGATTAGTTAATGCAGCTGGCAGTGCAGGATAGTCTAGGGGTAAAGGTAGGTGTAGAGTATCTGGAAGGAGCAGTCAGTTCTGTGGTATGGTTTTTGCCCATTCTAAAGCAAGCACTCTTGACCATCCTTTTGTAATGAAGCAAGCTTTAAGTTGTACTGTAAGATTAGGTTCCAAAGAATAAATAGCTTGCCTTATTTGAAGGCAGCCTAAGCCATTTGAGGCTGAAAAACCAGTTGAACTCTTCTCCCTCTTGTACCTCCTCTTCAGGCTGGAGAGGTGATGAACACAGCAACACATAGAAACTCTTGACCTACTTTACATGAGATCCTTTGGAAGAGACAGACTGCTGCTTCTCTTCAACAGAAACCCTGCATAAAATGAGGGAGCTTTTCATAAGAGGGTGTTTTTCAGAATGCATTGGGCAGGAAAAGGTGGCATGCTGGATCTCTTCTTTTTGTGCAGGGCTCACAGAAAGACTCAGCGTCTTTTATACTCTGCTTTTCTTCCTTCACCTCTTCAATGCTAGAATATAATTTATGTGGAAGATGTGCCACTTTGTAAATTACCCACTGATCAAGAAGAAAGTAAACAGTTAACACAACTTTTTGTGTGTTGGCTGGAAACAGTCACTAAATGAACATATGCTGGTTCCTTTCTTACTTCCTGGCAGCAGCACTGAAATTGCTGTGTATATACAAATTGTCATATACTTTTGCCACTCTCACCTAGTTTGCTGCCTGAGGCAAGAGGCTTTACGTTATACAGGTCTGGCCTCAGTAGAATAAAAATAAAATGCAATTTCTTACATTTTACAAGTTACCCAGCATACCATCAGTGTTGTACTTCTGCAGTAACTATTTTTTAATGTTTTATTTGTTAGAAGTAAGGCTATTAATGTTGAATAAATCTAATAACTTTGTTCAGTTAGATCTTATAAATTTAACATTTAACAGAACCATAATCAAAATATTAATATGTTGTAAGATGTTGTTTCATTTTAGCCTTCAGTCTAAAGACTGTGAGGAGGGTATTGGGTTTCTCCCCGCCCAAAATAGAAAGGAATGTCTCCACAGCATATAAATGGGCTACCCTCAGTTCTGATCTTTTTCATGCTCATCTAAAACCTCATTATTTTTCCAGTACTACTTCTTCCTTTCGAGCCATCTTGTGTCTCTGGATTTGTTAGCCCTTGATAAATGATACGTAACACCACTACCATGAGTGGCAGCAGATTTAGGTGCCCTGATCAGTCATTCCAGCAACACTTAATTGTTTTAACTTTATATCTGATTTGGCAGTTATACCCAAAATCTGAAAATAACAGGGACACTTTCCTACTTTTTTTTGTTTATTCCTTTGTTTGCTTTGTTACTTGCCACTCTCTACAGCCCCAAAAAGCATGCTCACCAAACACCTACAGGCACAGCTAGTGATTTCTAGTGATAGCCATTTCAGATCAACCTCACACACCCACACTTCTCAGTTGTGGGAATTTGATAGGGAAAGAAACAGAGGCCAAAAACATGACTGTGGGAACATAGAAATAACCTGAGGGTTTTAGAAATTGTTTTCCAAGCCTATTTTGTTGCCAAATGCTCTCATTCTTTCCTGCCAGACTGCCGTAAGTAGAGTTAATGTAACTCCTGCAATGAAGACATCAGTATTAAAAATTCTTTCTGTAAAGTCAGTGACATGTTAGATTTTGTATGAGCTCTTATCCTTGTTTACATTAAAAAACCCAACTTTTTAATTTTATTTTTAAAGTGCAGATAGGCACTTGTCAATAGCTTTTTAAAAGGAAATAAAAATAAGTTTGCTGCTCTGTATTTTAAGTTATTACATTATTCTATTTTATGTGACATTTCTCTTTTACTGTTTCCTGTTACATGTGTATTGATTATGAGGGATTTAGTAAGATAATGGCTAGCATCCTGTTGGTTAATCCTAACTGGAATAGATCCATTCAGTCAATTGTTGAATGGTAAGTCAACACATAGATAAATCTCATTGATTCAGTAGGATTTAAGCCATGGTGTGACACAGTTTCTAAATTGTTTTTGAAAATTGAATAAGAGGTAGTACTTGAGTAATGTTGAAAGCTGACTTATATAGGTCCTAAGACTAATTTGACAAGTTTTTACTATTTTGTCCTTCAACTTCACATGGTACAAAACTTTGTATGTAGAAAGCAAAAGGATTTTGCATCTTGACAGTAGGCCTGTTCACACATGACTCAACTGTGACATCTATGCAGAGTTCTTACTAAGAGTGAAATTCTTGGTTGGGGAGGGCACTCAAGGTACAGGCTCATCTTGCCTTACAGCTCAAACCAGCAGGGCTTTCTCTCTAGTAAGTGTGTTTAGGATTGTAGTCTTAGGCTGTGTGTGAACCAGTTGCCTTTCCGTGGAAGTGGCAACATTTCAAGGATGAGATGTTAGTCATATTTTTCTTGCTGACATAATTTATGTTCAACTGTGGTTCTTTCAGATGATGTTTGATCGTATGCATTTTTTATTTTAATGAGTTCTCTAATATTTTATTTTAGAACAGCAGTGAGCCAACTTACTTATTTCCAGATGTTGATGGACTCTGAATCCCATCAGCCCTCATCTAACTGGGGTTTTGGCTAGGGTTGAGGAGAGCTGTCCAGTTGTATTTGGAGAGCCACATAATCTCCATCTCTGCTTTAGAATGACCGGGTTAGAAACTAAAACTGCATCGATTTTATACATTTAGGCTAGTGATGCAAAGGGCCAGAACAGAATGGACACTGCAGAAGTGAATGTTGGGCCATGAGGGACCCCTCTTGTAGAAGCTTTTCACATTAATACAAGTAATGCTGCTTCTTCTTCATGACCTAGAAACAGCTTCTGACAGAACTCAAGGCAGGGGTGGGCAAATTTCACAGGTCTGGGGACCAAATTTGTGCCCCTAGCACCCATTATATACTGTACCATGTTTCCAAATGAGGGGAAAGTGGTTCAACATGGACAGGGAGAATTAAAATCAAATGTGACAGGATGTCCATTTTGGGAGGGGATCGGCATAGGGTATAAGCTGGGGGAAGTGATCTGTTTGAGGCCAAAGCCACTGCTCCTGGAGGTCTCTTGGACCTGGGACCCACCCCTATTTTCCATTGTTTTGCTTAAGGGCCTCTTGGTGCTCCAGGGTATACTCAATTTGCAAGAAAAATTTTGGGGAGCTGTGAGCCACTCTTTTGCCACCCCTGACTTGAATTATGGTTGATAGCTATAAATCTGGCTCTGGGTAGGTTACAACTAACCTTCTAGGTGACTGCCACTTCAAAGTGAAACAAATCCATTTCTTTCCCTTCGTAATGCCTTCTTAACTAAATGAGTAAAGGAAACTAAATATATGAATATAAGACAGTATCTACCAGCAGCCTGTCTCATCCAGCATTCTTTTCCCCAATAATTGACCGGAAGTCCTTGCCAGTACTGTTGCATATCTCTCAGAGTTCTGCTAGTAGATCCAGATCTGTCTTTTGTGTACTTCATAAAATGAGCAAGATGAGAGGGCAAGAAGACTTTATGGCCTTTTTCATTTGAAACTTGTAAATATCTGGCTTTAGTTTGAAGCCATGATGCCAGATTGGTCTGATCTTATTTCTTGCACTTTAGAAGTTGTATTTAGGGTCTAAGCCATGACAAACAGTTCTGGGATTTTGAAGAATAGCAGAGGTATGACAGAATGAGGAGATGTGCGATTTAAGATGAGCAGGGTGAACAGCCATGTTTGCTGAGGAATACAGAGTGCTTACCCTGTTGATGTCAAGATGAGAGCAGAATCCTGGGACTCACACATTGTCCTTATACTACATTCTAAATACATGAATTATATTTCTCTGTTGCAGGTAAATTGTCAGACATCAAGTCAACGTGGTCCTCTGGCCCAATTTCTCACACACAAGCCTCTCTGTCCCATGAACTGTGGAAGGTACCCAGAAACACTACTGCTCCTACAAGACCACCTCCAGGCTTAACAAACACCAAGCCATCGTCTACCTGGGGTGCCAGCCCACTGGGTTGGACCAGCTCTTACTCCTCTGGTATTCCTGACTTGTATTTTTTTTTCTTTTTACAGTGCAGCACTTTATTGTTCATATTTCCATTTTTGTGTACAGCCTTTTTAAATTAAGGAAAATGTTCACGCCCCAAAGGGTGAGTAGAATGCATCAGTTTGGAGGATTATTTGTGAGGAGTCATGCAATTGACCGATCATGACAATTCACTCCAGAAAAAAATTCCCTTCCTAGGTAACATTCTCCACATGACGTACATTTTCGTGTGTTGTTCATGACTACATTAGCTCATTCAGACGAGTCTTAGACTTACTTGAGAGTAAATCTCATTAGTCTCAGCAGGATTTCCTTCTAAGTAGATACACTTAGGATGGCACTGTAAGAAAAGTAAATCAGTACAAACCAATGCTTCCTCCTTGGGGATGGATTTAGTCTTCATAAGTATCGATATGCAGAGAATTGAGTTTAGCACAGCTATACACAAGAGGGCCTGCAAAAAGTGTTGCAGAATGGAGTATCCTTGTTCAGGGTTCCAGGCATTCTGCTTCCCTTATCTCCTGGTTTTCTGTTCCCTCACCGCCACCTTCAACATACCAAGCGTGCTCAGTCCTCAGCCAATGCTTATGGTGGGATATTTTGTGTATATTTTTTACCCCCCAAAAGGTTTTGTACTTCAGGAAATGTTGAAGTTTCACCAAGCCTAGTGCTAACTATCTCTTGTGTACAGATGATGCCGTTTTGGCTACACAAGGACCAGGATCAGAGAATTGAATTCACAGTTGTGTGTATGTAATGAAAGCTGTTTGAGAGCCAGTGTGAGGTAGTGGTCTGAGCATGGGACTACAACCCTGAAGACCAAGTTTCAGTTCCCCGCTCACCCTTGGAAACCTAGTGGGTGATCTTGGATGTGTCAGACACTCTCAGCCCCAGAAAGCCTCATGATAGGTTCACTGTAGGGTTGCCAAGTCAGAAATGACTTGAAGGCACACAACAACACTGAAAACTATTTACTAAATGACCACAAGTAACTGAATGGGTTCATTGGTCAGCAGAATACTGGATTTTCCTGTCAAGCATTTAGTCCTTCTGTTCGTAAAGCAATGTATGCACTGTTGTGTTTTGCATCCTAAACAGAAGGTATAAGTAGCTATAGGGGATCTTCAAACATCATTCTGCTCTTCTGGGAGAGATTACACAAATAAAGGCAGAGGAGTGTAGATTGTTTGTGCTATATGTGACAAATAATGGTTCTGAGCTTCTGGAAATCCTTAGAGAAATTTTAAAAAAGACATTTTAGTGTTTGTAGGTGATCAGTAAACCTTTCACTAGTATTTAGCCTGCCTTTGTATAATCCTTCAGGAACTGTGTTGATCCCCATTGTTATTACTGATGTGACACTATCAGTGTACATACTGCTGTGAGCAGTAAAAGAGAAGAGGTCCCTTTCCTAAAGTCCAGAAACAAATGAAGAAGGAGAAGAAATTGGAGCAGAGGGAGGGAGCAGAAGTTCAAATACATCAGTCCATGGTGCAGTTGGTACCTGTTTTTCCTGTTAAACTCTTCCATTACAGTGGAAGTGGCTATCTAGGCACATCCTGAGGGATCCCCACAGTCCAGGCATCACATTTTATGGACTGATGCCACTACTGTAGTCCCTTGTCTCAGACAAGGATGAAAATGTAAGAAACATAAATGATCTATTCTGCAGAAACCAAGGTATAAGTTTGCTGCATGGTTAGTATTTCTTGAACTTTCAGGGTAGAGCTAAAACACCAAATTGGGAGCAGGAGAATTTCTAATGTAAAATGGACTTGAAGAAGCAATTGGAAGATTTTACAGATATGTGGAGATTGCAGAGTTGCACACTGAGGCATTGAGCAAGAGGAGAAGAGAGATGAAATAGAACTTGCAATTGAGAATTTCAGAAATTCAAGTGGGCTGTGATTGTGATGAGCAATCAGCCAGGAAATTATGAGGAAATGAATGGAAGTGTTTAGTAGTTGTTGAGGCATGGATTTAGGGGAGGAAAGGCAGCTTGTTTCGTTTTTTTGACATGATACTAGTAAAAATTATTCAGCTGCTATGTATTCCTAAATATGTTTCTTACCTTAACACAGCAACTGGATATATTCCTTTAGAAAGAAATGACAGATATTTGCAAGGCTGTGTAAGTTAGTTCCTAATGTGTTAACATGCAGAAAGGTTGTATATCTGGGGCATATATTGATGACCGATCTCTGCTATGCCCAGCTGTAAAACACAAAAAGGACAACTTCTGCCTGTCCATACCCTTTATCCTCAAGGATGTTTAACTTCATGGCTCATTTTTAGCTATATGAGCCCTGGTGGCGCAGTGGTTAAATGCTGGTACTGCAGCCACAAGGTTGTCAATTTGATCCTCCTGGGCTCCAGGGTTGACTCAGCTTTCCATCCTTCTGCAGATCAGTAAAATGAGTACCCAGTTTGTTGGGAGCAATTAGCTAACACATTGCTTAGAGAGCATTTAGTTGATAAGCAGTATAGAAATACACATGCTATTGCATTGCTATTCATATTTAGCACATGAAATTGTATGTCACACTTATTTGCCTTTTTATAAAGTAGGATTACTTTTTCAAAAAAAAAAGTACAATATTTATTGTTAGACCAGTCATTCCAAAAACAAACTGGTCTTGTCACCCCTTTTAAAAATACATTTACCTGCAGTGTTTTTGTGGGCTCCACCTGGTGGACAAGTAGCAAAATTTCCAGTTCTATTTGGTACAATGACTTCTTACCTGGCTATTGTGGTGTCTTGTAAATGCTGCTGTGTGCATATCAAAGCAGTCCACTTTGTGCTCGGAGTGAAGCCAAGACCAAAAATGGAATGCCTGCTTGAAGTTCTAGTATGTTTACTTAGAACCCTATCATTGTTGAGGTGCTTTTAGTTGAAATAAAACCTTATTTTTTCCTAATGCTTTAATTTGTGGAGCAGTGCAACACAAAAGGAATTTGACACCAATAGTAAAGTAACTACTTGAGCAATGTATAGTTCATTAGATGAGCGGTAAATATAGGTTCAGAATTAATGATGCCTGGAGGGAGAAAAATAGGGTGGAAATCTACAGTTGATTTTTATATATAATGGATGCTAATAATATAAAAGCAACATTTGTTTGACATCTCCATCATAGCTGGAAGACACACAATCTGTTCAGTTCACTTCATGCCTTACATAGCATTCTGCTGTGAGGAAACACTTCTCAGCAATTTACCTAAAGCAGGAATGGGAGTTATACAGCCTGCCAGAATTACAAGACCCAGTTTTCCTCTCTGTTGGCTCTGCTGGCTGGGTCTGTCTTCATCTAGGACAGTCTACCCCTAATGTCATCTAGATTGTTTGGAATATGGCTCATGGTCACTGATGGGGCTGATGGGAGCTGAAGTCCAGAAAGTTTGGAGGATATTAGGTTAGGAAAGGCTGAGCTAGGATAAGAAAGACTACCTTAGGAGGTTTTCAGAATAATTTTTATCTGAAGAGCCATTGATCCATTGCATCTTTATTGTGTCATGAACACTTATGGACTGGGGTCCTCTGTTTTACACTGCAATTTCAAGAGCAGCTAAAGAGCAGCTCTCTACTAAAGGAAAATCTAGCAAGCATGTGATAAATCAGCTGATCAGGATACAATTTGGCAAACATACCCATTAGAAATCCCTGTAGTATCTGTATTCCTCATGTTTGTGTCCTGCATGTTGTCCAGCCTTAGTTCAGTGGGTTGGGCTGAGCTTTCCCTAATCTTTCCCTTCTTTGTGACATATAGGCTCAGCCTGGAGTACTGACAGCTCAGGAAGAACAAGCAGCTGGCTGGTCCTCCGTAACCTCACACCCCAGGTAAGCATGGCTCTTTGATGAAATCAGCAAAGAAGTGTGGACTGTCTGGTTTATAAAGAAGAAAATACTTAGCACCCTGCTGCTAAATCTTGCTGCTGTACCTGCGGCTCAACACATTTTATGACACTAGCCAAGCACAGTGATTGGAGCACCATTCGTTATTCGGCTTCTCGCTGTCTTAAGCAATGATCTGCTAGTTCAACAGGTTTTAAGAATGACTCACTGGAGTTTTCGCTTAGAATTTATATGGACAATATTCCAACAAAATGTTATCTAGAATTAGATGCAAACTCTGCTCTTGTACTGTTTTCTTACATAATCCTGATCTAACTTACTTCTGGGTTGAATCCTTTTAGAATCACATAGCATAGGCATGAGCAGTAAGCACAAAACTGACTTGAAAAATGGTAGCTCAGAAGCAGAGCCAACAACCAACTCATGTTTAAGATAGTTCAGAGTTGGCTGGCTGGGATCAGCCACGGCACTAAGAACTTGCCTATCAGTAGTATGATTAATGCCATACATACAGTAATCCCTCTGATGGCTTTGGGTAGAACATAGAAGTAAGAAGAACAGATTTGTAAGACACTCACACATCCACTTTTTAATGTCAAAACTGAAGAGGAAGGCTGTAGCTCTGTGCAGTAGTGAAATACATGAGGGTACAACTCCCTTAGCTGCTCTTAGGGTATATGCCCAGTTGGGGTAACTGGAGAAACTGTAGAATTAAATGTGAGGTGAACATGTGAATCTCCCCTAACTGATAATTGGTGAGCTGTGTTACAGTGTTAAAATATGATGTGTGTTCAGTGGAGATATGTATAGGGAAGCCAAATAACAAAGAAAAATAGTTCACTCCAGCAAATCATCTTAAACAAATCCAGAATTACATAATGATAATAGTCTCAGATATTTTACCTTAAGACATGTCTGATTAAAGTCTTATTCTTCTTTAATTTAACGAAATAATTAAATAATCCTACTAATTAAAGCTTTCCCATTCAGTGAAAATGGTCTCAAAATCCCTGGTATAGAGCAGGGATGGACAGCTTCCCCCAGATCTTGGGGACACACATGCACACACACCTTGCCAGATGTGGGAGACCCACACACCTTCTCTTGTGCCCCCCACACACAGCCACACCCTCCAGGAGATGGGAGGTTTTTCATGAGGTGGGTGCTGCCCTGTTTTAGCCTCAGAAGTTACTTCTAATAGCAAGAAAGGCCTCCCTCAGCAAAATTGTCCTTCATTATGGACTCTAGAAAATATAGAAGACTGTTTTAATTTTTTTAAAAAAAATTCAGCAGTCAAGGCAAGGCAGAGGAAAAGAAGAGAAGCAGCAAATAGTATATTAGTATATTATATACTAGTATATTAGAATAGTATATTAAACCTCTAGAGCAAAAAGTATATAACACAGTAAGCTTTTGGTAAGAAATAGGTACATCTGGTCTGTATACCTGCATCTGCATGAAGCCCGTGAAATATGCCTGATCACATGAAGTAAAATACACCACCATCCCTGACTCATGATTGTTGGTTGTGCCAGCTGTGGCAGACTATACTGTTTTTGCGTTAAGTCACATCAAAGCAGAATCAACTTTTTCAATTTTTTAAAGGATACTGTTTTAATTTTCTTCAAAAGTAGACTACTATTAATGAAGGTAATAATGACAGGGACCGGGAAGAGAAAAGGAATAGATGATTCTAATTTTTTTTCTCCTTCTGCAATTAGATTGATGGGTCTACACTACGTACTCTGTGCTTGCAGCATGGTCCTCTTATTACATTCCATCTGAACCTGACTCAAGGGAATGCTGTGGTCCGATACAGTTCCAAGGAAGAAGCAGCAAAGGCCCAGAAGTCTCTGCATATGTATGCATTTTTTGTAATATTTGCTGTGGTTCAAGTATGATCTAGTTCATTAGTATGGTATCTCTGTAATGATTGCCTAAAAGCAGAAATAGAGCTAAATAATGAAATACAAAAAAGTCAGGTTATTAAATAGTCATCTTTATGATATAGGGTATGCCTATTGTTTAAAAAATGAGCATATCCAAGAAGAGAGATTTCTTTCTATTTAGAATCCTAGTATCATAAGCCTGCTGTTCAGTGCAGTCTGCACATTTCAAACAGCTACTACAACATCCCCAACAGATGGCCGTCCAACCATCCCCTTATTTCCCAAGGTATTCTGTTTCATTGCTGAACAACTTTCACTGTTTGGAAGTTTCTTGTGTCTGGCAAACACCTGATCCTCTATAGTTTCTGCACATTCGTTTTAGACCTTTTAGCTGAAGCAACAGAGAACAAATTTCCCTCAGCTTGACACCCCTTTCTGATATTTCAACATCACTGTCATGGCCGCCCTTATTTTTTTCCTCCTTTAGACTAAATTTACCCTTTGCTTTCCACTGCTGCTTATTGGATGTTTCCAGGCCCCAATTCGTCCTGGTCATTCTTCTCTAGCTGTTCTCTTATTTGCTGATAACCTTGTTAAAATGAGCCCAGAGCGGGGTAAAGTACCCCAGATGCGGCCTGACTGGTGCCAGACTATGAGTTCCCAATACCTGGCCACTATGTTTCTGCCCATAGACCCCTAGATTGCCTTAGTATTTTTAGTAGCTGCATCTCACTGTGAGCCTATATTCACAAAGTCACCTAGGTTCTGCTGACATTCATGGATACCAAGTCCACTCTTCCTAGTCCTCCACTGATGTGTTTGGGGTTTTTTTGTCTTGCTACCCAAATACAATTTATCTCTTACTTCCTCTTGGGGTGTTTGGTCCACTATTCCAGCACAGATACTTTTGAATCTTCATCTTCTCTTGAGTAGTATTTGTCTTCCCTTCTACTTCCATGTCATTGGCAGATTTGATAAAGAACACCTTCTACACCCTCATTGTTGAACTGTTTAACAGCTCAGGGACAAGGGGCCTTTCCGCACTACACTGTTATAGTGCTAATATTCCACTTTCAACCTCCTGTGGAATTCTGGGGTTTGTAGTTTACTGAGGCCAAAGAGCTCACTGGCTGAGAATTCTAAAGGCCCCTCCCTAAACTGCAAAGCCCAGGATTCCATAGGATGTTGAAAGTCGTATAATAACGCTATAACAGTGTAGTGCGGAAAGGCCCTAGGACAGAGCCTTGTAGCACTTTCTGAAGAATTCATTCTCAATGTGATGCTAAGCCATTGAGTATGGTTTCCCCACCGGTTATGGATCCACCTAATTGTAGTATCATCCAACCTACATGTTACTGTCCTGTCAGCAAGATATCATAAAAAAGAAAACTCTCAAGGTGTTTTGCTGAAATCAATAGGTACTATTTCTCTAGCAGTCTCAAAATTTATGAGACGAGTAACTCTGTCAAAAAAGGAAATAAAGTTGATCTGGCATGACTTGTTCCTGATAAGCCTGTGTTTGCTTCCAGTAATTATCACTCAGTTTTATAGATGCTTACAGACAGATAACTTCCTAATACTGACATCAGGCTTACTGGACTGTAGTTTCCTGGATTCACCTTTTTCCCCTTCTTGAAGATGGGGGCATCATATATCCATCTCCACTCTTTTAATACCTCACTTGTTCTGTAGGAATTCTTGAAAGACTGCTGAGAGTGGCTTTGAAATAGCACTTACAAGGTGCTTCAATACATGGGACTTGGTCTCATTTAAAGTAGCCAATTTTTCTCTGGTGATTTCCTTAGCTATTCTGGGCTACAAGTCTCTCCTCAATATTATTTGGCCCCAGTTTTAATGTAGCTCCCCTTGGGCAAAATGACTTAGGCAAAATAGAAACTGAGTCATTCTGCTTCTTGTCATCTGTCAGCATTTCACCACCTTCTCCCTGTCTTTTCCTAGGTAATCTTCTTGCTCCTAACATAACCAAAGATGCCTTTTCTGGTTACTTTTGTTTGTTTCTTAGCGGGCACCTCAAACCACAGCTCATCCTTATAGGTTTAGGCAACTCTCCTTAGTTCTATGTCTAGTTGGTTATATGCTTCCTTAGTTATATGTCTCTCCTTCCATCTTCCATATGTGTCCCTTTTGAAACTCAGCTCCTCACAGAGTATGCTATGCAGTCACAAGCTTCTTTAAATGTTCCCTGTTTTTCCTTCTTGTGGAAGTAGTTTGTCATTGTTTTCAGGATCTCCCATTCTCTTTGAATAATACTTGTTACCAGGATTTCTTGCTGTGAGATTCTATTCAACTTTTCTCTGAACCTGTTAAAACTTCAGCTGAATTTGCTTTTCACAGCTCTCTGTGTCACAAATTCCAAAATCACTTTATCTTAACGGTGGTGCTGCTGCTTTAATTTCATTTACTATTTCTTCCCTGTTGGTCAGAGTTAATTCCAGGATAGCAGTTCTTTTTGTTCCTTCTCCTTTTGAGAGATAACATTGTCAGCAAGAAATTCAAAAACCTATTGAATATTCTATTCATAGCAAAGGCAGATTTCCAGCAGGTGTCAGAATAGCAGAAATTTCATATTTCTATTGCTGCTTGCCTCTCCAGAAGATATTTTTGTTTGTTCCAATAATGCACCAACTGTGTCTACTGGCTAGCTGGGCAGCCTACAATATAGTGCCATCATGACATTGCTTTGGTTTCTCAGTTGTTTTTTCTTTACCCAGAGGCTCTCAATGGGGTGTCCGTTCTCAGGATCCTAAGTTATAGTACAATAATATACATACTTTACATGCAGCACTACTCCCCCTAACCTCCTGATGGGTCTGTTTCCACTCAACTTCCTGTGGATTCCACTCATTCTCAGGGAACAGAAACCTTTGCTACAGAGCAGGCCTAGTCTAATTAGCCCAAGTTCTGTACTGAGGCCCTCCCCACAAACCCACAAGATTTTGTAGCAGCAACCTGAGTCATGTGACCCAGCAGCCAGTTCTCCAGCCCTGACAAAAAGAGCAGAGCAAGGTGTGGAGCAGGACTTCGAAAACCTTTGACTGTTATTCAGAGCCAGTAAAATTAGGTGTGCATTCACTCACATTGCCTTCCTAAACGAATGTTAAAAGTAAGAAGAGAACAGAGAAGTAGAGGTCGTTGTGCCCCAAACTTTGGGCCCTAGATCACTTCTGTTGTGTTTTATTGAGTGAGGCTGCCAGGTGTGATAGGTAATGATAATTAATAATTAATTGAGATATGTCTTGACCTGTCTTATTATGACCTCTACATGACAGATACGTGTGTGAAAATTGATCCATAGAGATACACTGCAGGCAAACAGGTGCACGAATACCAGTCCCAAGGCATTTTCCCGACTGCTTTCCCCACCATCTTTCTTTCTTTTACCTCCTGTTTCCTCCTGTCCTTCCTTCACTTTTTGTTCCTTTCCTCTAATACTGCATCTGCACCACTGAATTTTGTTTCCAGATGTAGTTGTCCTCATTTTTGCTCAACTCTATAGCCCTGCACGTATAGATTTTAAGTATGGTAATTTCTGTTTCTTCTTCGTGGTCTCTGTGCCTTCATACACTAGGAGCTTTAGCGCCTGCGCGGTAGCGTTCGGAAACTTCTAGAGCTTGTTCGCTTGGCGGGAACCCCTCCCCCACGCCGGTACTGCGCATGCTCCTCCCGCCGAGCAACGGTCTCTCCTCAGTTCTTTCTCGTCCGCCGCCGCGTACGGAAGGTTCTTTAGTTTGTTCCTCTCACGTCGTGCTTGGCTTGCTGTTTTTTCACGGTTTTACGGACTTTCGGACTGTCTTTGACCTCTCTTTCGGACTCCCCCTTCGGTTTTCGTCTTTTTGGATTTCGGAGTTTGGCGTTTCTTCGTCTTATGTCCGCGCTCTTTAAGAAGTGCGTGTCCTGCGGCCGCAAGGTTGCCCTCAACGACGGCCATAAGGAGTGCCTCTTCTGTTTGGGCGAGTCCCACAACATCCGGACTTGCCCAATTTGCAGGGATTTTCTCCCCAAACTCTTCGCAACCGCTCCGCGAGACTCAAATCTTATTGTTGGGAACAGTCTCTGCGGGCGATAGAGCGAGACCTCCACTTCCAAGATGGCCGACAAGAAGACGACCACGCCATCGACGGTCTCGGCGGCTGCCGTTCCGTCCACCTCGTCGGTATCGGGCTCGGTACCGGCGAAAACGCCGATCTCGGCGTTACCGAGGATCCCGAAGCTGTCGGCGGCTGCCAAGTCAGCAAAAGGATCCTCGACGGCGAGGAAGGCTGAGGCTCCCCTTACGGAGACGCCTGCAAAAAAGCGCCCTGCTCCGGACGGAGGCAAGGGCAAGGAGAAGGAGAAGAAGAAGAAGAAGAAGGAAAAGAAGCGCTCCCCGGCTGGGGACGCTCAACCTCCTACTCCTCCTCCTACTCAGCAGCCTTCCAAAGGGCGAGGCGAGTCCGTCGACCTCTCGGAGGATGAGATCGAGGACGTTCCCCAACAGCGCCCGGACTCGCCTGTGGCAGACCCTCCAACCCTGGTGGAGGAGCGCCACCGCCCTCTTAGCCGTCGCAGGTCGGCCGACCTGCAGCAGAGAGAGCCCTCTGCTTCTCCGGAGCGGCGTTCGACCTCCTTCAGGTCCCGGTCCCGCTCTTCCGAGCGTCCGGTGGCCTCGCCGCCTCCGAGGGAGACAAGAGAGGAACAACCTCGCTCGTCTGCCTCCAGATACACCTCGGCGTCCTACGTGGCCAGGTACGCGAGGGAATCTGAATGGAGAGAGCGCCCGGCCTCCTATCGGTCGCATTCGCCATCGTACCGGGATCGGTACCATCGTGGCCCGAGTCGCTGGGAGACCTTCCGGAGGTCCCGGTCACCTCGTCGACAGCGCGAATCGCGCTCGCCTAGAGGGGACGAGGCTCGGTACCGTCGACGCCGAAGCCGATCTCCGTCGGACCGCCGCTCCTTCAGCCGCTCTCCCTCCCCTCGATATCATAGGGCGAGGGAGCCTTCACCACGGTATCGGGCGATATCGCCACCTCCTAGGGTCACGGCAACGGCGACGCGCCCTACGGAGTCGGTGGTGACTGAGCGGGCTACGACGACGTCAGCCTGCCAGACTACCCCGGTCACCACCAAGAGGGTGAAGTCAGTGGTCAGCCATCCCAAGCGGGACGCTGCTGCTACCACCGCCCCGGCTGCGGAGAAGCCTAGGAAGGCAACACCTGCGGCGACTACGAAGGAGCCGGAGAGCGAGCGGCGAGAGGACTCACCGAGCTCGGAGTCGTACGACTCGAGTGCGGAGTCTGAGGTGTCTGAGGCGGCCTCCCAGGAGTCTCCTCCGTTGGGATTCGGGGACCCGATCCCAGATTCTGCTCCAGAGGACGTCCACCAGTTCTCTGCGATGCTGCTCCGCATGGCCACTACCCTCGGCCTTAAGATCGCCGATGCGGAGCCGGAGGATGACGATCCAGCCTTCTCCGTTTTCGAGGAGAAGCGACCTTCCACGGCCCCGCTGCCTCTCCTGCCCCGGGTATCCAGACTGGTGAAGGCCGCCTGGGATAGACCGGCCTCGGCTCAGCCGATACCGCAGCGGTTAGAACACCTCTACAGGGTGCAGAAGGATAACGCCGGTTATCTATTTAATCACCCTGCACCGAACTCTGTGGTCGTCGAGTCCGCGCAGACGAAAGGCTCCGGCAGGCAACACACCACCCCGCCGGACAAAGAGGGCAGGAAGTTGGACGCCTACGCAAGGAGGTTCTATTCGGCTGCCTCCTTGCAGATCAGGCTGTCCAACACTCAGGCTTGCCTCGCGGCATACCTGAAGAAAGTGCTCGATCGCCTGCAACCAGCGATGGAAGCGGTACCGGAGGACATCCGCCAAGCCTCCTCCGTGATCTTCAATGAGGCTATCTCCATCGCTCGGCACCAGATGGCCTCCTCCCGGCACGCAGTGGAGATCGCCTCCCGGGTCATGGCGGGATCCGTCGGCCTCCGCCGCCATGCTTGGCTTCGACCGGCCGACATCCAGGAGGACACCAGAAGGAGGATTGAAGATCTCCCCTTCGACGGTGAAGGCCTATTCAATTCGTCCACAGACGAAGCTTTGGACAATCTCATCAAGGCGAGACTGACCGCAAAAAAGATCGGGCTGCAGCCGGCCACGCAGACCCGCAGGGCCTCCACCTTCCGACCATCCTGGCGACGATCTTCCACCTCGTCGTTCCAGCGTTCGGCCCAGTCTGGACAGTCGAGACCGTCCTCCGGCTCATCGGCCAGACGCACGATTAGGCGGCGCCCGCCTTCGTCGAAGAAGTCCTCCTCCGAGACAAAGTCTCGGTTTTGACGTGCCTGGCAGGACCCACCAATACCCACTCTTCAGCCTACCATCAGCGCTCGGAGACCGACCGACTCTCGCTCGACACCTAGCGGAGTGGCAGTATGTCACTACGGACTCTTGGGTGCTTTCCATCGTCCGTCTTGGCTACGCCATCGAGTTCTCGATATTCCTCCTCGCGGCGTTTATTACTCCACGCCGTCGAGTCCGGCCCTCCTGGAAGAGATCCAATCCCTCCTCCAGAAAGGGGCGATCGAGGGCTCCCGCAAGAGGCCAAGACCACCGGCTTCTTCTCCAGGTACTTCACGGTACCGAAAGCCGACGGTACCCTCCGGCCGATCCTAGACCTCAGAGGGGTGAACTACTACATCCGCCCCAAAAGGTTCAAGATGGTCACGATACCGTCGATCCTACCCTTCCTACATCGAGGGGACTGGTTCGCCTCCATCGATCTCCGAGACGCATACTTCCATATCGCCATTCGCCCGCAGCACAGACGGTACCTCCGCTTCGCAGTCGACGACACCTGTTACCAGTACAAGGTGCTGCCGTTCGGACTCTCGACTCCCCAAGGGTCTTCACCAAGTGCATGGCCCCGGTGGTATCCTACCTGCGGACGAAGGGCGCTTCCAGTCTTCCCCTACCTCGACGATTGGCTGTTGGTGGCGTCCTGCAAACAGAGACTTTACCACGACGTCCACATGACGTTGTCACTCCTGACCCGCCTTGGTCTACGAGTGAATCCGAAGAAGTCCCACCTCGAGCCGGCGAGGATCTTGGACTTCATCGGGGCGACGCTCGACTCGACCTCCGCCAGGGCGTACCTACCAGAGTCTCGAGCACAAACCTTGATCCGGGCCGCCGCTCACGCTCGTACGGCCCCGACGTTATCTGCGAGAAGCGTCCAGCAGCTCTTGGGCTACATGGCTGCGACGACCGCTGTGACATATCTCGCCAGGCTGAGAGCAAGACCTCTTCAACACTGGTTCGTCCGCATATTCGACCCCCTGCGAGACGAACAGACACTCCGACTGCAGCTGCCGGGAGACGTCGCTCATCCCTCCGATGGTGGCAGTCGCGACGCAATCTCATGTCAGGGATGCCTTTCCAACAGCCGACACCGAAGGTGACGGTAACGACCGACGCCTCCCTGTATGGATGGGGTGCCCACTGCGGCGATCTCAGAGTCCGCGACAGATGGACCGACGACGAGACCGCTCTCCATATCAACGCGCTGGAGCTGCTCGCCGTCTGGAAAGCCCTACGGGCGTTCCGCCATGCCGTGGCGGGGCGCACGGTCCTGATTCTGACGGACAACACCACCGCCGTCTGCTACATCAACAGACAAGGTGGGACTCATTCCACGACCCTGCTCGACATCGCGCTCGGCCTGTGGGAATGGTGCATTCGCCTGCACACGCATCCCGTGGCGGTTCACCTGGCCGGGCAGGAGAACACCACGGCAGACGCCCTCAGCAGGGACACCTCATCCCATCACGAATGGTCTCTCTCCGGAGAGGCGTTGACTGATTCGGGACCGCTGGGGCGAACCATCGATCGACCTCTTCGCGACCAGGGAAAACGCGAAGTGTCGCCGATTCTGTTCCAGAGCGGGCCACGATCGTGCCTCCATCGGGGACGCTTTCCAGTTTCCGTGGACCGGGGAACTCCTCTACGCGTTCCCGCCGTTCCCGCTGCTCGGCCGGACGATATCGAAGATCCTCGCCGACCGAGCCGACGCGATCCTGGTAGCCCCG
Organism: Ctenosaura bakeri; assembly: GCA_948474755.1. Taxonomy (NCBI): domain Eukaryota; kingdom Metazoa; phylum Chordata; class Lepidosauria; order Squamata; family Iguanidae; genus Ctenosaura; species Ctenosaura bakeri. The sequence goes on along the minus strand of CAOLHI010003190.1, from coordinate 168,832 downwards.
TACTGGCCGAGGCAACATTGGTTCGCACCCCTGCTACAAGCCGCGCGAGACGACCTGCTCCGGTTGCCACCGACACCGGACCTGCTCTCCCACTCCGGCGGCCGAGTCCTCCATCCGGACCTGCCACGCCTGGCCCTCCATGCCTGGAGGATATCGCACTAGACGATCCCGTGCTCGGTACCGTCCTCGTCGCGGCCAGGAAGGAATCCACCCGTCGCAACTATCAATACAAGTGGCGACGCTTCCTGACCTTCGCTAACGAGAGGAGTGAGCCGGTATCGCCCGCGGGGCTCTCGACCGTCCTGCACTTCCTCCTGCACCTCCGGCAACAGGGCCTGGCGTTTCCATCCCTGAAGGTGTATCTCTCCGCGATCGTGGCATACCAACCGCCACGATCTGCTCCTCGGCCTTCTTCAGGAACGATACCGTTAAGCGGTTCCTGAAAGGACTTCATCATCTCTACCCGCCGGTATCGCCGCCGCTACCGCCGTGGTCCCTCTCGCTGGTGCTCTCGCAGCTGACGAAGCCGCCCTTCGAGCCGATGGCGACCTCGGATGACAGGCTCCTGACAATGAAAACTGCCTTCCTGGTAGCGGTGACCTCAGCGAGGCGAGCGGGTGAGATCACAGCTCTTCGTTCCGATGAGCCCTTCACGGTCTTCCACAGGGACAAGGTGGTCCTGAGACCTGACATCTCGTTCCTGCCAAAGGTGGTGTCCAGTTTCCATCTCAACCAGGACATCATCCTGCCTGCCTTCTTCCCGAACCCGACGACACCGTTGGAGCGGTCCCTCCACTCCCTGGACGTGCGTCGGGCATTGGCTTTCTACAAGGACAGGACTGCTTCCTTCCGACAGACGCCGCATCTCTTTGTTTGCTATGGGCGACGTCGGAGGGGCCTAAAAGTGTCCACCCAGCGCTTCTCCAAGTGGGTGGTGAGGACTATTGAACTGGCGTATGAGCTCGCGAGGAAGCCTCCGCCAGTCCTGCTTCGAGCCCACTCCACCAGAGCTGTGGCTACTTCTGCGGCCCTCCTGCGAGGAGTTGACCTGCATGAACTCTGCCGTGTGGCGACCTGGTCCCAACCATCGACCTTCGTGCGCCACTACAGGCTCGACTGCCGGTCGCGCAGAGATGCCCGGTTTGGACGTGAGGTGTTGGCTTCCGTGCTGTAGGACCTGACCCGCCGTCCGACCGGTAAGCTACACAGTCTCCTAGTGTATGAAGGCACAGAGACCACGAAGAAGAAGAACAGGTTGCTTACCTGTAACTGTGGTTCTTCGAGTGGTCATCTGTGCCATGCATCACCCGCCCTTCCTCCCCTCTTTCTCAGGTCCCTGTAGGTTCTACGGCGGACGACAGAACTGAGGAGAGACCGTTCTCGGCGGGAGGAGCATGCGCAGTACCGGCGTGGGGGAGGGGTTCCCGCCAAGCGAACAAGCTCTAGAAGTTTCCGAACGCTACCGCGCAGGCGCTAAAGCTCCTAGTGTATGATGGCACAGATGACCACTCGAAGAACCACAGTTACTGGTAAGCAACCTGTTCCTCTCACAGAATAGTCTTAGAAGGACTTTCTTTTGGCGGAGATAGCAATGCCCACCAGTAAGAATTCTCCCCCCCCTTGTTATGTTCCTTCACTCCTCAAAATTTCTAGCGTTTCAGGACCGTAAAACTTCAGCTGACCCTTTTAGAAAAATAGTTTAGGCATCCAAACCGAAGAGGTGGTCGAGGTACCAAGGGAATGCAAACAGCAGGTATAAGAGTTCTAAGTATGACTGGTTTTTCGGTGTTTTAGCATTTTTTTGGGGGAAAGGGGGCAGAAGTTTTTTGGGAGTAGTGCCCTCATTTTATGTTCCTTGCAGCAATGCCTTTGACCTTCTTCCTTGATCCTGCAGAAGAGTGTGCACTAGTAGTTTCCCTTTAGCTTCCCTTTTCGCTTTTCCTCTCCTTTCAGGTTTTTTTTTGGGGGGAACACTACCATCTTGGCCGAGTTTGCTGGAGAAGAGGAAGTGAACCGTTTTTTAGCACAAGGCCACCACTCCCCCCCACCTCCAGTTGGCAGTCCAACACTGGAACCACTCAGACACGTTTGGGCTCCACAAGCAGCTCACACGGCATGGTGCGCAATGAAGCAGGCCACTGGAATGCCCCCTGCCTTGGTGGGAAAGGGAGCAGTGATTTGCTCTGGGGCGGGGTCCCCCAGTACTAAGCACCCTTTTGGGGTCCACCCAGCACCGATGACGGCAGGGTGATTGGAACCCCAACGCCTTTGAATACTCTGCTCCCAGGTGACCTTCTGAGCGGGGAGTCCATCCGGGACACCGGAAAAACAAATGGAAGCAACAATCATCAGCACTAAAGAAAAAAAAAAAAAGATATATATAATGGTAACCCTTTCCAGTCCAGGGCATCACAAAGAATCCAGCTTTAATAGATCAGACTGGCAGCCCTTTTTTAGTACCTCTGTCCAATCTTGACTACGAAACTCTGCCGAAGTCCTTGTGAACTGTTAGTGCAACAGTATGGGCTCCCTTTTTTGGGCAGTGTCACGTGCTAATGATAGGTTTTGTGTGGATTTTTTTTCCCAATGGCTTTTTAATTTTTTGTTTTTATGTTTGTATGGTGTTTTTAAAGACGTATAAAAGCTGCTTAGACTAGTTCTATCATGAAGGGCACTTTTCAGAATTTGGGCTGGAAAGGGTTATTTTATCAACTTTGGGAGTGGGGGAGGGATGATGGGGGGTGGGGAATGTGAGAAAGCCTTTTTAAAAAGAGCCTTTTGATAATTATGCACATTACCAGAGGTGGACCCAGTAATCAGTAGGGGGTGGTGTCTGACCAGACCCTCCGGGACATCGAGGGTACAAAGCTTACGCCCTCAGCTGTACAAATCGGATTGAGAGGTGGGGTGGAATATCCATGCCCACTACTCCCATGGGTCTTGCCTATGCACATTACACTTGTTTCATTACTTTTTGTGTCATTTTTTTAACCCCTCCCCCCCAAAAAAAAAAGTAAAAAGGTTTTTGAAAACACAACACACAGAAAACACACACACACATATCAAACATGCAACTATACTTGAATCCAGCAGGCCAATAATGAAATGTGAACACTTTCTATTATGACACTTCCAGGTCAGCATCAGAAAAAAAAAACAGGCTCTAGGATATTTTTAATTTGTTTTGGTTACTTTTTTTTTTTATACGTATGCATTGGGGAAAAGATGGCGTGATTGTGATGTACGGATTGTGTGGGCGTGAGTCGTACAACTTAACAAATTGTGTGACCTTTATCTTTTGTTTGTTTGTTTGTTCAATTCTTTTTTTTTTTCCCTTTCCCAGTATATGCTTTTGATTTGCTCATTGGTCAAACGTTTAATTGTTATTAGCTTCTAACTTTGCACTGAGTGTCCGCAGCCCTTCTTGTAGCTAATCCTTGTTTTTAAGAAAAAAAATTGAAAAAAAAACTGATAGGAGGGGCTGGCGACAATTCATGTGTAAATGTTTACTCAAGGACTCTTACCGCATTAAAAAAAAATCTTACAGTGTGTATCTCTGGAGAATAATATGTATATCTACCTTTAGCAGCTTTTTATTGTGGACTAATGCAAGGAAACAATTACCGGAGTATTGCACCATTTTTTTCCATTCAGAATATAAAGTTAAAAAAAAAAAAAGGAAAAAAACTCTTGTTGAACTGTGGCCATAAATACTTGTAAAGAGTGGATGGTTCCCTGCAAGCCGGAACGCAAACAAGCACTTGGACATAGGTTTTGACTGCTTTTGGAGGAGCCTATGGTTTCAGCTCCCACCTGTTTACAGACTTTTTTTTTCCTCCTTCAAACTTTAAAATAAAAAAAGGAATTGAAAAAAAAGAAAAAAAATAGACTTCCATCATAAAGAAACCTATTTTCAGAATGAAGATATGCTACTTCAGAGCTCTGGGATTGAACAGTGTTTGTTGTTGTTATTGTTGTTGTTGTTTATCCTTTTCTTTGGCCATTGCTGTGTACTCTTTTTTGTTGTTGTTGTTGTTGTTTTTCTCCTCTTCGTCAGAATGGCGAAAAATATTGTGATCACTATCTTGCACATGGTGGAAGATGTCTCAGGAAAGCCGGGTTTCCCGAGGAGCAACTCCACACCATTTCATGTATTTTTTAAACCCAACTCCTAGCACTGAAGATATTATTAAAAAACAAAATAAAAAAAATAAAAAAGACAGTAAGAGAAGAAGAAAATACCTAATCTAATGTGTAGCAGTTACATATTTACCAAATAATGGACTCAAAAGAAATAGATGTTTGAAGAGTGCTTTATATATTAAAAAAAATTGCTTTATGTTTAAAAATGATCAATGTTTTTGATTGTTTTGAAAGGAAGAAAGACAATGGAATAACATACCCTTTGAGTATGTTTTTAAAAATTATATGAACATTGTGCTCCCTGACTGCTTGGATCAGGAAACTTGTGCATTACATTTTGTTTTGTTTTGTTAAAGATTAGCTTTTTAATGGTTTTGTCCAATTAAAAAGGGTCCTGCAAGATTGCAAATCAACAAAAGCTGGTTTTCTAGAGGATCATGAACTATGCACAGATTGGGTTCCAGACTTGTGTTTTCTCAAGTTTTCGTAGTGTATTTAGCTGAATTACCCTTTTCTCAGAGTGATTGCATCTCATTCTCATTACACGCACTCTACATATGTATTGTGTATATATATCTCTCTTAATACACACATACACACACACACACATTATATTTATATATAAAATACATATGTGCCTATGTGCGGATTGAAATAGTCAAAACAATTTTCCATGCTAAAGTTTAGTAATGAGTTGTAGAAAAATAACTCCCGATCAGTTAAAATTGGGGATGGACATTTAAAAAAAAAGCTGTTGATTTTTTTAAAAAATTTTTTGTTGGCCTTTCATTTTGAATTCAAGATGTCTGTAACTCTGAGATGAAAAGATAAAAAAAGTTTGTGGCTTTTAATGTTATTTCTCCTCATAGAATGTGATTGTTAAAAACATGCACCAGAAGTTGCTTTCAAGAGTACGAAGATTCTTTGAAACTTAATAAACTGCAGTTTTTCTTGGCTGTTAAAGAAGGCATGTGTATTTTTCTTGTGTACAAAGATGACTGTTAACAGATGATCTCGTAGTTTTTATCACAGCCTTTGTGGAGGGCATTTCTTAGGTTTACCACGTTCACTACATGTTAAATATGCAACATGTAGCAAATATCTGAAATGATTAAAATTTCACCTTCTCTGTGTGTATGCTTTACTTTACGTGATATATTCTAGTCGTAGACTGCGGACTTGTTGCTTACAATTGCCTCTGTTTGTTGTTTGTGTTTGATAGCTATCCTCTTTTCTGCCTTAAACATTAAGCTGGGAATGGATTTTGTATGAAAAAGTATCTGTATTTTTGTTAAAATTATTTGATTGTGTTTTTCCCCCTTTACAGTCCTACACAAAAACATCTATCTCTGCTGAAACCCTAGTGAAGTGTAGAGACAGCATACGGAGTACACACCCAACAAATAAACCCCATTTTCTACATGTTTCTCAGCCACCATTTCTATTGCACTGGAATTCTTTCATTTTTGAGAACAAAGATTTCCATGTGTACAGTAAATGGAAAATGCTACCAAACAATATCGAAGTACATTCTTTCAGGTAAACTAGTATCTCCCTAGGTTGTCTTCTCTTTATATTGCAGTCGTTAAAAGAACATTCTTTCTTAACTTCCAGTTTAGTCATAATCGGAACGATGCACCACTAATGTAAATGATTTCAAATGCAAAAATTCAGAACAAGGAAGGTGTTTGGGTGCATGAAGTACTATGTTGCTTAATTTGATTGGAAGAGAAAACTGCAGATGTATGAACCATAATAGATCAGTTTGCTTGGGAGTTCTCGCTGTGTGCCTCCAAGTGATTTCTGATTCATGGTGATCCTAAGGCAAACCTATCACAAGGCTTTTTTTGACAAGATTTGCTCAGAGGGGGGTTTGCTACTGCCTTTCTTTGAGACTGAGGGATTGGGACTTGCCCAAGGTAACCCAGTGGATTTCCATGGCCAAGCGGGAATTTGAATCCTGCTCTCCCAAAGTCCTAGTCTGCAGTGATCCTGCTAAACCACAATGGCAGTCTTGCTCAGGAGTGGGCTAACTTCTGTGTGGCCCTGTTCTTAATAGCTGGGAATTCTGCTTCCTTGGGATAGCTCTGTTCAGACCTGCAAAACTCACAGCCTTTGCAAATATGTGAACAAATACATTTATTAGAGACTTTCCTTTTAGATCATGTGTACTTTAAAAAAATAGCATGGATCTCAGATGTTTCAGTGCAAATGTCTTGACCGCCAAGCAATACCTTGGAGCCTTTTTTTTTTACTTTTTTCAAATAACTCAGGTTAGCTATATGTATTTTTTTATTTAGTGCTAAATATATGGCATATCTGTGTCAAGCTATCTGATCTGCTAGATCAGCGGTTCTCAACCTGTGGGTTGCGACCCCTTTGGGGGTCGAATGACCCTTTCACAGGGGTCGCCACTCCTCTATCCTGCCCCACCCCCTTTTGAAACAAGGTCACTGATCCTCCCGCCAAAAGCCAGCCCCTGCTGTTATTTGGCGGCCTCACAGCCAATGGGAGGGCTGTTTCTGAGACCCTGCGCTGCGAGGAGGGGAGAGGAGGCAGCTGTTGCTCCGGGCAGGGGGGGTTGCACCATTGGAGGAGCGCCACCCCCTCCTCCTCGCCGCCGCCCCACCAGAAGCCTTTCTCACTTGGGCCGCCTTCTCCTCTTGCTCCTCGGCGCGGCAGCCAAGCACAGGCAGGTGGGTGGGCAAGCAGGCAGGCGGGCTCTGAAGTAGGACATGGCGCCATCTTTTCCTCCCCCCGTGGAGCTGCCAAGGCGAGCGAGCGAGAGCTGGGTAGGAAAGGAGGGCGGCCAAGACCACACCTGAAGCGAGGCCCTGCAGCAAAAATGGGGCCGCGGGCAAGCGAGGAAGCTCCAGGTGCCCCGCAACGGGGGAAGGGATTGCGCGGAGAGGGGAGAGCCTGGTCAGCGCTGCCTCTTGCCGGGCTTGCCCCCTCCCTCCCTCTGGGCTCTCAGTGCCCGCAGCACCGTTTGCTGCAGGCAGCTTGCATTGCCCTTCCCGCCCGTGCTTTGGGCAAGCGGCGGAAAGGCAGAAGGAGATGCACCACCCACCCTCACGCTGGGTTTGCTATCACGGGAGCGCAGGGGAGCGGTGGTGTTGGGGAGGGCTCTGAGCCCCCAGGCCCCCTCCCTCACCTCCGCCCCTGCGTGCACGCCGAGCACGACTGCCAGCTTCCAGGTCTGCCATTTTTTCACTGGTGTGACTGACTCAGAAGGGGGGCAGAAAGCTACAAAAATGCCCTGATCGGGTGCCGTTCGCATGGGCATTGGGCGGAGAGGGGGGCAGGCTCAGCGGGTTGCAGGAGGGGGGAGGTGTTTTGACAGAGGCTTTGCGGGGGGCGGGGGGCAGGAGAGTCCATCTGCTGGGAAAGAGAGCTGCGGGTTGGAGCAGCTTCCAGGCAGCCCGGTGCTCTATGGGGTTCGGCAGGTGGGCTGGGCGGCAGCCCGGTACGGGTCTCAGCCGCTTTGGCGGAGGCAGGGAGCTCATCCTGCTACCCCAGGGATTCCTGGCCGGGCCTGTAAGAAGAGTTTATTTCAGAACAAAGGGGAGACCTCCTTTTCCTAGGAGATGGGCAGTCCTCTCTCTCTCTTTCCAGCCTACTTTTGGAAACTGCTTGCTTGAATTTTGTATTGCAGTTACTTGCCCTCTTCTCATTTGCCCACCCACCTACCCTCCTACCCATGGTAGGCCCACCTTAGGGTCAACATAGGTCAGAAACAACTTGAAGGCACACACAGAAGCTTGTGTAGTCCCCCGAGATGTAATTAGAAATAAATATTTCACAATATATAATTACATATTGTTTTTGTGATTAATCACTATGCTTTAATTATGTTCAATTTGTAACAATGAAAATACATCCTGCATATCAGATATTTACATTACGATTCATAACAGTAGCAAAATTACAGTTACGAAGTAGCAATGAAAATAATTTTATGGTTGGGGGTCACCACAACATGAGGAACTGTATTAAAGGGTCGCGGCATTAGGAAGGTTGAGAACCACTGCTAGATTGACAATTCTGGCCCCTCACCACTGCCGGTGTGCCAAGGACTGATACCATATTTCTACCATATTATTACTGTATTTATATTGCTTCCTGGAAACTTGCTGTGGATCAGCAGTTGATGGCTTGTAGATAACAAGTGGTCCATGGACCATCACCTTGAACAGTTCTGTTTTAATCCATATTACCAAGAGTGCAAAATGATACTAGAATCCTTTTCAGGTATGTGAGCCTTATTCTATTTCATATACAAGTTATCACAATATTAAGATTACCAGTGATGTTGGGGGAAGTAATCAGTGGAAAGATTCTTACTTTCCTTTGAGCTATAATCAATGAATGACGATCAATCAATCAATCAAATGCCCTTTCTCATGGAAACGCAGCGTAATAAATTAACAAATTAACACATTGTAAGATATCTCCAATTTGAAAACAAAACAGGATAAAAAGTCAATTCATTTAGACAGGTTAAACTACTGAAAGAGTTAAAATCATGTGTGTGTACCTTTGAAAAATAAATGAAGCCCCAAAGGCTTTAATAAAAAGTCATGTTCTGCCTTGGTGTTGGAAAGAAACTAAAGTTGTTGCCATTGGGGCCTCTAATAGGAAGACGTTCTGCAGCTGGGTTGCCACAGCAGAGAAGCCCTCTCCCATGTTGTCCTGTAATATATTGTTCCCACTCTCTCATTCCTTGCTTGTGAAGTTTTGTGTTATGTAGTTCACAAGCTCCTATTCGTCCTTAGCATGATGCAATCTTGCAACTGCTTTGTTCCATACTAACACCTCTAAGGCCCTTTCCACATGCGGAGGAAAAAACGGGCGAAAACACGCTAGGACAGACCTTACCTGCATCCAGGTAAGTCCGTCGCCGCGTGGAGCAGTGCGTTTTTGCTGCTCCACACTCGGTGTCCTGCGGTGTCCAAAATGGCAGCTGGCAGAGGCTCTCCACCAACCGGAGAAGCTCACCAGCTGGAAAAGCCCGCCCCCAGCAGATCTGCGGGCACGCCCTTGTGCGCGTCTGCAAATCTACGCCGGGCGCTGCAACGCGGCTGCATGCCCCGTGCCTTATAAAAACTACATGAAAAGTGGTTTTTAAAAAGCACGTGGTGCCGCCACTTCCGGTCGCCCTAGCGCGGATTGTGGTGTGGAATTACACTAAAGTAATCGCCCCAATCCATTTTACGGTGTAGACGACCTCCGTCAGAGGTCGCGCTACACCGTTTTAATACCCCCGTGTGGAAAGGGCCTAAGTTTGTCATCCTTTGTCAGCTGTGTAGAAGCGCTTCAATGATAATAGCATGAAGTTCATGCCCCTCATATGAAGGACAGATGTGCAAATGCTCCTATTTCACTTTGTTTTCTGGTTAAACAGTGTTTCTTGGACTACCTGTATACCAAACGTCACCTTCCACATGTGAGATAAATTGAATTAATGTCCTGGGTTTGACCTCTTCAGTGGCAACCTGTCCAGTTTTCAGATATTCCAGTCATGAAGGTGACTTTGCAGTCTGTGTGCCCAATTTTCAGCTTTTCCAGTGGCTAGAAAATGCGTAACATATTGGATCCCTTGTGTTGAAGGAGAAGGGAACAGTTCTTCAGTTGTTGATGCTTCTGGCATTCAGGATGCCTTGGGTCATCGCAGGGTACCTGAAGTGGTTTTTTATGCCTCCTGTTAAAGCCATGCACCAAAAAATGTCCTGCCTAGTTCATCTCAATATTCCCCTTTTCTCCAAGCCTTCTTTATCTCTTCCTCTTTGTCTGGGCTGTTTGCACACTACACAATGACAGCACTTTGATGCCATTTTAACTGCCATGTCTCTGCATCCTATCAAATCCTCAAATACGTACTTTCAAGAGATATTTTAAATTCTCAGCCAGAGAGCACTAGACCCTCACCAAACTATAAATCACAGGATTCAATAGGATAACAGCAGGGCAGTTATAACGTGGCATCAAAGTGTGCTCTCAAAGGGGCCTTTGTTTTCGTGCCTCTTAGAACTGCATCCCAGATCTCAAGCTGCTCCCAGAGAGAGAGGAATTCTGTTATTTAGTGCCAGCTAGAGTAGGCCCATTGAATCAGTGACTAAATGGGGAGTCAATACAAATATAAATCCCATTGGTTTAATAGTTCTACTCCAGTCAGGATTGACAATAGAATCCAGGTCAGAGTCTTGGGTCTTTTGTGCACATTCCATCCTAGCCAAAAATCCCTCTTCCCCTTCTGTCAGAGAAAATGGACTACAAGCATTTTGACAGCTTAGTTCCCTGAGAAACGAAAGCCATCTTGAACATTCGTGCTATCAGACCAGCTCAGCCAATCAATGTCATAGGTGTCAGCAGCACTCCAGGAACAATGTAATGCATGCATTTTCAGTTCACATTCCTTTGTATTTTATTATTAGATGGACTGAAAATAAATTGCTTGTAGCATGCAGGATCTCAAGATTACATTAGAATATGTAAAACGTAATAAGCTGAGAGATTTAACTTGCTTTCCATTAAAGAATACTTGGGACCTGTCCAAGTCATTTTGTTGCAGGAAGCAAAGGGGGAAAATGCTCCCGCGGCAGTCCTGCATACCAAAAACATGGAGACTGGCAGCTGAATCTGAGTTAAAAAACAGGTTGCAAGATGATATGCACTGCCATACCTGAAGGGATACAGTGGCACCCAAAGCTTTGGCCCCCAGCACTTTGTTCTCACTTCCCCACTCCCAATCACTTTCTGTCTGAGATAACAGCCTCATTCTGCCGTAGTTCCCTTTCTGTAGGAAGTAATCAGTGATTCCTTAAATCAAAGACAAAGGGAAAAAAGATTGGGCTGCCCTTGTGTGGCACACCACGTACTTAAAATGAGTGAAGATACAAATGTTGAAGTACGTTTGGTCTGTATGCCTGCAGCCCAAGGTAAATGTGCATAGCTTTGCCATCTGAATTGATTAAACCACTGACAACATTGTTCAGTCTAGTTGCCATTTACCACAAATGCAGGCTTTCTGTGGAGCCAGGGTATCGTTGTTGTTGTTGTGTGCCCACAACCCTATCATAAGGTTTTCGTGGCACAATTTATTCAGAAGAGGTTTGCCATTGTCTTCCTCTGAGCATAGCCTTCAGCACCTGGTATTCCAGGTGCTACTGACTAGATACTGACTAACTACTGACTAGGATTGCCCCTGCTTAGCTTCTGAGATCAGACAAGATCTAGCGCCTCCAGGCTATTTCGCCAAAAAAGAGGAAATATGCTGGCTCAAATTATCATATAGATATAGATATGGGAGCAGGGACCCTGCTGTCATACCATTTCATAGGAGAAGTTTCACAGCAGAAATTACAATAGGTCCCCCCTATCCATGGGGGATACATTCCTGGACTAACTGTGGACAACAAAAAAATCTGGATTATCGCAAATGCTATTTTTTTCAACAAGATTAACAACATAGGTATCAAAATGAATATGCAGCTTGAACAGAAAGCCCTGATACTGGACAGAACTTTAGAGTCTAAGAAAAAGAAGTCTTTGTAGCCGTTACTTGCAGTCCAAAGCCAGTGCACAACTGATAAAAACATAAAAATTAACAACGTATAGTCCAAGAAGAGATGGGAACAAAATAGTTGTGGACCATGTTTTAGTGTGGATGAGGGAAATCGCAGATTCTGAGAATGTTTTGTACATATACTTTCTCCCATTTTATCAGAGTTTGTGGTTGAAGGGTTTGTGGGAGTCATCAGGATGACTGGACATTCCAATGAAACAGTAACACATTATTAATTTAGCCATTTCTTCCCTTCAATAATCATTGGGGAAGGGGCAACCACTGTAAAAAGCATATGCTTTGTAGCTGTGTTGTTGCTTTTTAAACTCTGTTGCAAACGCCCAGAGATGTCATTGTTGTTGCAAACTGCATTTATACCCTTCATTTCCCCCAGGATTGGGATTCAAGGTGTAAAATGATTATAATGTAGTTAAAAGCATACACAAGGTCAACATTAAAACAAAATTAAGTTATTGATAATAATAAAAAATATATATACTTCTAAAAAGGATAAATATCCATTAGAAAAACAGTGCAGTTTAAAACAATACTTCACTCTTTTAAAAGCCTTAAAAATTTAAAACTTCCCTTAAAAACTTTCAGTTCTAAAAACCTATTGAAATGAAAAAGAAGAGGAGGAGGAGGAAGGAGAGGAAATAATCTTTAACTGCTGATGGAAAGACAGCAAGGAGGGGCCATTCTAGCGTCCTAAAGAGGGAGTTCCAGACCCTGGGGGCATTCACTGAGAAAGCCCTATCTTGTGTCCCTGTAAACAGCCCTAGTTAACACTCTGGCTGCAACTCTGTACTATCTCTTCCAAACTCTCTTCCAAGGCAGTATGCTACAGCAATCCAGGTGGGATGTAACTAAGATATGTGTCGCTGTGGTCAGATCAGGGATCTCCAGGAACAGGTGCAGTTGTCATACTAGCTTAATTGTGTAAAAGCACTACTGACAGCCACAGAAATCTCAGCCTCTAGGTTCAAGGGTAAATTCAGGAGCGTATCCAAAGTGTGAAGCTGTATCTTCAGCAGAGTATAACCCCATCCAGTTTAGTCTGATCCCTGACCTATCTTTTGATTGACTAAGAGGATCTCTGTCTTGTTTGAATTGAGCTTCCTTTTTCTTCACCTTCATCCAATATCTTACTGTTCCAGACACTGGCTTAGAACCTAATAGCTTCCTTGGAGTTTGATGGAAAGGAGAAATAGAAGTAGGTGTCATCAGCCAAGCCCAAACCTCCGGATGATCTCACCTAAGGATTTTATGCAGATGGTAGGGGACAGAACTGAGCCCTGAGGGACCCCAGCATAGACCAATAGCCAAGGAGCCAAACAGGAATCCCCTAGCATCACCTTCTGGGCTCATCCTTCCAGGAAGGAAGGGACTCATTATAAAACAGTGCCTTCAAGTCCAGGGTAGACCAAAAGTTGGTGATATCAAAAGTCACAAAGAGGTCCAGCAGAACCAAAACGGGCACATTCTCCTGTCTACTTCCCAATGGAGGTCATCTACCAAGGCAACCAAAGCCCTCTTTGTCACAAAACCAGGCTTGAAACTAAATTGAAATGGATCTAGAAAATCCATTTTATCCAGGAAACCCTGGAGCTGGGAGGCTATCATACATATTATGGTGCCCAAAAATTAGGTGTTAGACATTAGCTAATAGTTACCTATTATAAAGGGATCTAAAGAAGGCTTTTTTTCCCCATAGAAGCCTTAGAACTGCCTCTTCTAGACATGTTGGATTACTTCATTGTTGTAGGAGGCACTGACTATTCCACTCACATAGCCAGTCCCTCTCCATCCCTTTTAATGAGCCCAGAAGAGCAAGAATCTAGTGCAGTGCTTCTTAGGCTAAGTGACACCAGGAACTCATGGTTCTTTGTGGTCTCTGTGACTCACATAAATGGGTTGTCTACGCCTGCACAGAGCAGCCTTCAGAACATTCTAGATCTCTAGGCCTAGCTTTTTGGCAGGAACCCCACCCCCTCCCCCTGAGGCTACATAAGGCCCCTGGCACCACTGCCACTTGTTCTTTTCCTTTCTGCCGCATCAGCATGCTTCCAGAGTGTTCATAGAGTTCAATATTTTCATCTTCTTGCTTTGTTTGACTTTAGCTACGTTACTTGACTTTGCTTTTGGACTTGCCCTTGATTTATAGTATTAACAGCCTTCTTTAAATGCTGTTGAACTTGCAACATGAAGATTCCTGATTGCAACAATCACTTGAGGTGCTTGGTCTGTCTAGGCGAGGGGCATAATGTTGCAGCCTGTCCCCATTGTCAGGCCTTCACACTGCAGACAAAATGCAATTGGGTGGTGAGACTTCAGTACCTCCTGTACGAAAAGGCCCTCCAGCCCTCAACCTTGCCTTCAACATCTAAGGGAACTTTGCAGACTGACCCAACTTTGTTGAAGCCATCATCAAAGAGATCAATGAAATGCTTGATGGAGACTACCTCCACGAAGAAATTGATGTAAATTGTCAAAAGAAAAACATTGAGACTGGAGAGCTTCCACTCTCCTGGCTAAAGAGCAAGCCTCAGCACCAACTAGGCCTCTGACTTCAACCTCTGAGCCAGCACCACCTACACCAAGCTGCTTGATAGAGAAGGAGCTTGAAAGAGCCAGGCAGAATAAAAAGTTGAAGGATTCCAGCTCTAGAGAATCTACCACCATTCAACTTTATTTGGTGGTAACGATTCCTCTTCCGTCTCCTCTACCATCTATGGTCCTCACTCAGCAAGAGCTACCATTAGATGCAGCCTGCTTGACCAACCAAGGCACACTCCATCCAAGTCCGCCTCTCCTGCTATTTTGGAGGGAGAAATCCTTGAAGCCACACTGGCTCAACAGGAGGTTCCTCTCCAGGTTACCGCTGCGGAGGTCACCTCGGAACAACTAACTTCTCTGGATGTTTGACCTTCCCCCACCTAGGTCTTGGAAGGATGCAGCTTGGTCTGCACCTACCTCTCAACCTCCTTGCTCACATGGCACAAGATCGAGATCATGTTGATCATGATCTTGATCCAGATCCCGCTTGAGATCTGTCATCAACATCAAGATTCCCATCACTGAGACTGTCGGCATACCAGATCTCGATCACGTTGCCATTCGCAATCATCAAGTCACTTCCATCATTCGCATAGATCAAGACGTATCCACCAAAGAACTTACTATTATTATTTACCCTTGGGTTTGTAGTATTCATTGGAGGAACATTATATTCCTCACCATAGGTGGAGAAGATGGCATCCATGTGATTTGTCTTCTTGCCATTGTTGCACCCCCTCAGTGCATTCCCGTTCAGAGTCAAGGCACTCTCCATCACCCAAGCGCAAGTGGTCCAGCCATCATTCTGAGGCCATGACTGATCAACTGCCAGCATTGACTTCGAGAACCACGGCACAGGTGCAGTCTGATGTTCCTCAAACACATTCATCTGAGGCTACCTCTCGGTGCTCCTCTTTGACATCCTCTTCTGAGTCGAGCGAGTTGTCTACCCGTAGTGCTGAGAAGCCACCAAGCCTTCGGTCTCATAAGGGGAACCAATTTCCCCTTCCAATTATGTTCGAGCCTTCTTGAACTTGGTCGCTCGTATGTCCAAGAATCTCAACTTCACCACTGAGATGTCAAGGGAATTCATTGATGACCCAGTCTACCATCAGCCTCAAGAACAGGCTTCTTCCATTTCAGCTATTCCACTTCTCCCTTATCTCCACCATGTGTTCAAGAAGGTTTGGGCTTCTCTTTCTTCAGTGCCAGCCACTACTAAAAGACTGGACTCCCTGTATAAGGTAATTGACACTAAGGAGGAATGGCTTCAAAGTCATCCAAAGCCTAACTCTGTGATAGTTGATGCTGCCCAATCCAAAACCTTGCAGGGCCTTCATATCAGTCCACCAGACAAAGAGGGGGAGAAGCTCAGTTCCATCGGAAGAAAGAATTACTCTAAAGCTACTCTCATATTTAAGATCTCCAACTATGCCAGGTGGATGGCAGCATATGACCAGAAGGGACAAGATGAGGGTTTTTGTTGGCAAATTACCTGATGACCAAAGAAGAGTGGCCAAGGTTTTTCTTCAAGAGGCAATGCATCTGACTAATCAACAGATTACAACAGTCAGACACATTGCTGACTGCACGTTGAAAGCCTTCGCCTCTGCTGCGGCACTTTGGCTGCTTTCATCTGGTCTTTCACAGTCCTCCCAATCCCTAGTCAAGGACTTGCCCTTTGCTTCTACTGGACTCTTTAACACTTCCATAGATGAGAAGCTGGAACATACCCATAAAATGTGATCCAGTGTAAAGAGATATGGAAAGCAACCTCAGCAATCTGCATACAAGTACAAATACCATCAATACCTCTCCGCTCCTCGACAACAATACAGACCCTATACATCACAACATTCTTCTCAGACTTCTTCCTCTCATCAGCAGTTGTGGAGGCTGCCCATACAACAGCCCAAGACCCAATTCAAAAAGAAGTCAGATTCATCCAAACGGTGAGTTTGATTCCTTCCAGGATGATTCCGCGACCTTGCTCGATGCTGCTACAAGATTGTCTCCATTTCATCCAGATGATATTGCCAACACCATGTCTGTTGACATCAGCATCAACACCAACACAACCTCAACATCCATGTCCACATCGACAATCATGCTCTCGATGTCAATGTCAAAGAGAATACCAGGCCTTGTCTTCACCTCGAAACTGAAAGATCATCTGAGCGCTTTGTCCTCGATCATGACGGACTCATGGGTGCTTGATATCATGGTGAAGGGTTATGCAATCATGTTTGCTAAACTTCCACCACTGGGCCAGGTGTGTGTGACTTCACCATCAAGTCCCCTTTGCAACAAAATACATGTCCTTCACGACAAAGGTGCGACAGAGACAATTCCATTCCAAGCTCTACAAAACAGTTTCGCCTCTTGGTATTTTCTGTTATCCAAAAAAGATGGAGGTGTGTGACCCATTCTGGATCTTCAACACATCAATTGCTACATTCATCTGTGTAGGTTCTGGATGGTCACTCTGAAGTCTATTCTCCCATTCCTACAGAAAGGACATTGGTTTGTGACTCTTGATTTGAAAGACACATATTTCCACATGGCGATTCGCCCAAATCACAGACACTTCCTTGCCTTTGCCATTGGGAAACGTGTATACCAGTTTTGTGTTCTTCCCTTTCACCTTAGCACGGCCCCCCAGAGTCTTCATCAAATGCATGGCGGTTGTAGCAGCAGCCCTTCAACATCGAGCAACTGGTTGATTGTCGCCCAATCCTGTCATTGACTTCTTCAGAATGTCAATATCGCCTTGCGTCCCCTTCAAGACCTGGATCTAACAGTCAACTTTGACAAGTCTCATCTCCAACATGTCCAAAGACTTCAGTTCATCGAAGCGATTCTAGATTCCATTCATCAGAGGGCCTTCCTATCAAAGGACAAGGTGCTTCACATTCGAAGGACAGTAACATTACTGAAGAGGAACCTCAGGGCTACCACCTGGTCGATCCAGGTGCTTCTAGGCTTGATGGCCTCTCAACAACAACGATGATCTCCCTTTCCAAGCTCTATATGAGACTGCTTCAGCACTGGTTCCTGAATTCTTTTGACCCATTCATCGACAGCCATCGATATCAACTCTCGAGACTGAGGCAAATCCTTCAAGCCTTATCATAGTGAAAGGAAGATCAACATCTACTGGCAGGTTCACCACCCCATTAACTCGATCCTTCATTGTTGGTAATGACAGATGTTTCACTCGAGGGCTGGGTAGCCCACTCTTGACGCCTCTCACTCAAGACTCTTGGTCAAGGAAGGAGAAGCTGCTTCACGTAAATGTCTTGGAGCTCCTTCGAGCTTTCGAAAATGTCTTGGCAGATTGCACCATCCAGATCCTCACGAACAATACCACCGTTGCATACTACATCAACAAGCAAGGTGGTACAAAATTGCGGACTCTTTTGGATCTGACTCTTTGACTGTGGAATTGGTGCCTTTCTTAAAGCATCACTCCAATTGACCTTCACCCACCAGGAAAGCAGAATATTGTAGCAGATGCCCTGAGCAGAACTCTTCCGTTGTGCCACAAATGGCAGTTGGACCAGAAAATACTTCAGACCATCTTTGCAATTTGGACTACACCAACAATAGATATGTTCGTGTCAACATCAAACAGACAGTGTCATCTGTTTGGCTCAAGATACCCAATTGAGCAACACTCTCTCAGAGATGCGTTCACTTTCAGTTGGACAGGACCAAATCTTTATCTGTTTCCACCATTTCCGATGATCACCAGGGTGCTCAAAAAGATGCAACAGGATAGGGCTTCTGGGATTCCAATAACATATGGTGGCCTTGGCAACCGTGGTTTGCCCTGTTGTTGATAATGTCAAGGCACTGGTATCTGAGACTGCCACACAAACTGAACCTTTTGACTTTGAATGGCAGCAGGGTCCATCACCCAGACATCAACAGTCTCAGACTAACAGCATGGAATCTACTTCACTAGCTTCCTTGCCACCTTCCGTCTGACATGTGATTGATGCTGCCTATAAACCATCAACAGTTCAATCATACAACTACAAATATAGAAAATTCATGGACTTTCTTCAACATCGAGGTCTCAACATTGATTCCTTTGATTCCGTCTACCTCCTCAAGTTCATCTCTTCTCTTTCTGACATCAGGCCTTTCTCTGGCTTCAATCTGATGTTACCTGGCAGCAATCTCTTCATGACTTCAGCAAAAAGGAAGATCATCATGTTTCACAGACCTGGTGGTATGCAAGTACCTATAGGGATACAAGCACTTCCATCCTCCTGTCTACCCACGATGCCAGGCTGGAACTTACCTCTTGTTTTGTCCCAGTTATCCAAATGTCCTTTTGAACCCATGGTTGACCGTGATGTCAGACTGCTTTCCCGGAAGACTGCATTTCTGGTTGCCATAACATCAGCCAGGAGGGCCTCCAAGCTTTGTGGTCTTCGAGTGGACTGTCCCTAACTGCGTTTCCATCAAGATCAAGTGATTCTCCTGCCCGACATAGCCTTCCTACCTAAGGTTGTGTCAGCCTTTCATCTCAACCAGGATGTTGTTCTCCCTGCCCCCCCCTTTTTTTTTGAGACTTGGAATGAACTTTGCATGCCCTAGATGTCAGGCGTACACTTGCTTTCTAAACTCAGCACACTGCTGACTACAGGAACTCTCAGAGATTGTTCCTTTGTTATTCTTTTTTTTATTATTATTAATTATATAACTAAATCACAAATACAAAACAAGGAAAAAAAATAAAACACCATGTGATATACATAATAGTGAATTAAAAAATTTTTTTCTTTTTTTTTCTCTTCTCTTAAGCAATACTAACTTACATTGTTATTTTGCACCTTTACCCTTAAATTTATAAATCTGTTCAACTGTTATAATTTCACATTTAATTCAATATTTTTCACATCCCCTTTAATCTATTTCTATTGTTAATTCTTTTAACTTTTTTTTTAAGAAAACATTGACATCACTTATCCAATTAAATCTATAAATCACAAGTTTAACACACACACCTACTAAGAATTACAAAATATACAACATAAAAGAAAAACAAAACTAAAACTAAAAAATACCCACCCCCCAGAGCCAACTTTTTATTTAATCCACTTTCCAAAATTGCCATTCTTCTTTTGACAGGGTAGTATTACTATCTCTTTTCAGAACTTTATCCAAAAATATTTTCCAAATTTCTTCAAAATCATTCCCTTTAACCAAACCTTTCACAAACCTAATTCTACATGTTAGTTTATCATTAATTGCAATTTTCCACACTTCGTTATACCATTCCTCTATTTGAAATTTTTCATTTGCTTTCCATTTTTTTGCTATTATTAATCTCGCTGCAGTTAACAAATTTGTTATTAATTCTTTCTTTACTTGAGTACACTCAACCTTATCATATATAGACAACAATGCAATATTTGGACATACTGGTATATCTGCTCCTATAATCTCTTTTATCTCTTTAAAAACCTTTTGCCAAAACTCCATTATCTTATTGCAATTCCACCACATATGCATATATGTACCAATTTCTTGACATCCTCTCCAACATAATCTTGAATATTTCTCATCTATTTGATTTAATTTCACTGGAGTCAAGTACCATTTCCACACTAATTTATAATAATTCTCTTTTATTCTTATTGATAATTTTTTTAAATGACGTTGTTTCCAAATTTTTCTCCATTCTTGTATATCTATATTTTGTACTATCTCTTCCTCCCACATTTTTCTAAAAAAATCCTCTTCTTGTTCTTTTGCTAATATTTTATATATTTCACCTGTAATACCTTTTAGTATTTCATTTTCTTGCATATTTTCTCTTTGAATAATAATTTGTTCAAATTTAGTATATTCTTTAAAATCCTTAACATATCTTTTCATACTCTTTGTCCATTGCTCTAATTGTATATAATTTAACCAGGATATTTTAGTTTCCTGCAATCTCTCTTTCATTCTATCTTTATTTATCATTATTTTCATCCAATCTTTTAATCTATAAATTTTTTGTTTTTTTATTTCTTTCTCTATTATTTCTCTTAAATTTATTGGAAATTTTTCCATCATCACTATCGGAGTTAATATTGATATATTCGGTAATAATTTTCTTTTATTTTTTTTTCCATATTTCTATTATATTTTTTATAAAAGGATTTTCTATCTTCTCCATTTCTTTCTTTGAAAAATTCCTAAAAAATATATTTTCTAATTTTGTCTCAATATTCATATCTTCTATCTCTAACCAATCTAAATCACCCTTTCCTGAAACCCCCTCTATGATATATCTCAATTGATTTGCATAATAATACCATTTTAAATTTGGAAGTCCCAGGCCACCTTCTTTTTGACTTTTATACCAATATTTCTTGTTAATCCTCGATTTTTTATTTCCATTACAAAAATTATTTAATATCTTTTGCCACTCCTTTAATTCTTCCTCTGATATTTTTATTGGTAACATTCTAAACAAAAAGTTAATTTTAGGTAAAATTTTCATTTTTACCACTGCTATTCTACCAAACCACGATAGCTTTATATTTTTGTAGTCCTCTAGTTTCCTTTTTGTTTCTAATCTTAATTTCTTGAAATTTTTTTCCTGTAATTCTTGTAAATTTTTTGTAATCTCTATTCCTAAATATTTAATTGATTCTTTTATTTTAAGTAATCCTCTTTTACTACTTATAAATTTTTGTACTTCTTCTTTAGTATAATTAAATAACATTATTTCTGATTTGGCCCAATTTATTTCTAATCCCGTCTTCTCCCCAAACTCTATTAAATGTTTATCTATCCTATCTATCTTTTCAATTGGATCCTTAATTGTCAACAATGTGTCATCTGCAAATAAGCTTATTTTATTTTTTTCCTTAACTCCAATTCCTTCCAAATTCTCATCATTTCTTATCACATTCGCTAACATTTCTATAACTATTGCAAATAAAACTGGAGATAATGGATATCCTTGTCTCGTTCCTCTTGTTATTTGAATCTGTTCTGTAAATCCATCATTTACCATCACTACAGATGTATTATGTGAATACAATTGATTTATTAACCCTTTAAATCTCTCTCCTAATCCTATTTTATTTAAAATTGTTTTTAATGCCGGCCATTCCACACAATCAAAGGCTTTAAATATATCTAGGGCTAAAATTCCAGCTTTTTGTTTATCTCTGTCCATTATATTTATTTTATTTATCGTTTTCCCTATTAAATTTGCCATCTGTCTTCCTTGAATAAAACCACATTGATCTTTATGTATATACTTATAAATAAATTTATTTAACCTCTTCGCCATTATTGCTGTCAAGATTTTTGCATCTTGATTTATTAAAGATTTTGGTCTATAAGAACCTGGATCCATAGGATCCTTATTTGGTTTTAAAATTAATATTATTAGTGACTGCTTCCATGATAATGGAATTTTTTCACCCCTCAATATACTATTATATAACACTTTTAGTTTAGGAATTAAACCTTTTTTAAATGTTTTATAATATTCTGGACCTAGTCCATCCAATCCTGGTGATTTTCCTCCTTTTAAATTATTTATTACTTCTTCTATTTCCTCTTCTGATATCATTTCTTCCATCAATCCTTTATCTTGTTCTGTTAGTCTTACTTTCCAATTTTTATTAATATACTCCTCTATGTTCTCTAAAGATGTTCCTTTGTTATTCTTCAACTAAGAAAAGACTCCCTGTTTCTTCCCAAAGACTCTCTAAGGAGGTGGCTTCTACAATAAGACTTTGTTATGAACTTGCTGGGAAGGAGCCCTCAGTTCAGTTAAGGAGTCATGCCATCAGAGCTTTATCAGCCTCTGCGGCATTCCTTAAGGGAGTTCCACTTCACGACATTTGTAGAGCTGCTACTTGGTCACAGCCCACAACATTTATATCTCATTACAGAGTTGACCAAAGTTTTTCTAATGAGGCAAAGTTTGGTAGAGCTGTACTATTTTCTGTGGTTCAGTGAATTCACATAACTGATTTATTGTACAACCAGTCTGACCTTGTGCAAGTAAACAACTGTGTTCTTTGCACCCCTGCCTAGCTTGTGTTCTTGAATCTCTTTGTTAGATTTATGCTGGGTTCTGTTTAATGTGCATGACATTCCCTCCTCCTGATGCACATTTGTTTGAGTCACAGCAACCATGAAGAAGAAAGTCAGGTTGCTTACTTGTAACTGGAGTTCTTCGAGTGGTCATCTGTGCACTCACACAACCCCACTCTTCCTCCCCACTGTATGTCATGTCATGTCTATTGTTCCAAGGATGCTGCAGCAGTCCAAAGAGCAAGTGGCAGTGGTGCCAGGGGACTTATATAGCCTCAGAGGAAGGGGGCAGTGTTCCCATCAAAAAGTTAGGGCTAGAGCTCTAGAATGTTCTGAAGGCTGCTCTGCGCAGGCATAGACAACCCATTTGTGTGAATGCACAGATGGCCACTCGAAGAACTCCAGATACAGGTAAGCAATCTGTCCTTACTGCTTTCCAAAGTGCTGAAAACTGTCACTGAATTTGTGTCTAATATTTTCTTTCTTTTTTTGGAAACTTGTCAGGAACCAGCATTGGTCCAGAGACCACCAATGAGTAGCACTGGTCTAGTGGACATGTGGCAGTTCCCATTCCTCAAGGATCCTTTCCCCATCCTCAGGATGTAAAAAATGAAAAGAATCCATCATTATTGGACAAGCAGAGGCCAAGGCTACATCCACTATATCAATTATTATATCCAAGTAAGGACAGATCTGGGTGTTGTGCAAAGTCTTCCTAGTGGGCTGTTGAGTGGTCTACTTTATCTTTTCAGGGGTCAGAATGTAACAGACCTCTGGCTGTTCAAAATAGCTCCCCCAAAAGACTTCTTGCAGATGCAATTGTGGCAGAAAAGAATAATTTATCTTGATTGGAATAGGCCACCAAATAGGCTCTAGCCTGTGTTTGGTCAAACTCACTCCAAGTTTTTCATCAGCTTCACTGTAGTCTCCATTTCACTCACTTTATTACCACCAGATCCCTGGAAAAGGAAGGGGTTGGCTTGACTCCACTCCATGAGAGGAAATGGTCAGAAGTGATTGTGTCCACCGCCCTTTCCAGAGGCAAACCAGAACTTTGACAGAAAAATCTGCTAAGGTGAAGAAAAATTCCCAAGAGCTATCAATAATCCATTCAAGTCCATAACTTTTCCTGAGGCAGATCATCCTAACCATCCTCCATCCCTGCCAAGGTTCTGACTCTCAATAAACCTAAACTCAACCATATCTGTCCATGACAACAGAACTATAGAAGTACAGAAAATTCTTCCACACCAAGACCTCCATCACCCCACACAGCACAGAAACCATGCTCTAGAGTATGACCAGCACCATCACTGAGGCTAGATATTACTTGGGACAGACCTATGGATGTCATGGAGGCCATGAAATCCTGAGCCACTCCCAACAGTGCTGTCTTCTTCTTCTGAAACACAGCGAAGATACTTCTGCCAAAGCTGAAGGAAGAAGTGGACCCCAGCAGTCCTTATCTAGGTACAGAAGTGGACCAGATTACAAGCTGAATCTTAGTTCCAGATCAGACCTGTTGAAAAGAGTCTTGAAGAATAAAAGAGAGGAACGAGGAGTAAAAGAGAATTCATCTAGGCTGCAAGACCAGCCAAGAAACTTCTGCCAAAGATGAAGATGCCCCATCCCAGTCTCCAAGTACAGGTACAAAAATGGCCCAGATTAGATGCTGAATCTTACTTTTCTGCTGGAGATAATACTGCATTTTACACCACACTTGATGGCAGCTGTCTAGCTCAGGAGACACAATACAAGCCACATGGCCCGCACAGCTCTCTTTGCCAACAGCTGCACCACTCCCCGTCCCTAGGATCAGCTGCCCAAAACAGCCATTTTAGTGTACCTAATGGGACAGTTGGCCCTATCAGTCTGCAAGAACAGAGAGAATCAAGCCACTAGCAGGTTGGGTCACATGAAGATAAATGTTTGGGAACTAATACAGGTGTATTCCTACCCCCCTCTGGTATGCTACACTCTACTGATATGCTCTTCTACAAAGAATCCAAGATTCCAGATGCTGAAAGTCACCAAGAGTATGTAAGCTGTAATCTATATATGACCCAGGGAAGGGGAGGTTGTTAACAGCACTACTGATGACTGCATTTTCAGATGGCCTTTCTATTCTTTGTCTGTTCCATGTCCCTATGACCCCCATACTCCCGTCCATTCCTAATTATGTCTGTTGTTATGTCACATCCATTGTCCTGGGAAGAGCCCTTACAGCTGGTTGAGGAACTAAACCCTGTTGCAATTGGTTAAAGCATAAATCCTATACTCTCATACACCCAAAAGCATTGTTTATATCTTCACATAATGCAGGATTGAATGTTGTTTAACTGAAAATATTTTTTTCTTCAGGTGCCAAGCCTATATTTAAATCAAGCCTTGCTTTTAGTTACCAGCACATTGTGTTCAAATTCATCATTTGGAATAGGCAGAAATGTACATTTCTGCCCTGGAAGTTTTTTTAAAAGTGCATGAAGTGATAGTTCTTGCTAGAAGGCGATCTAAACCATACATTACAATTTAAAATGCTTTGACCTCCCCCAGCAAAAGGGGGTATTGAAATATCTAGGAAGCTAGGGTATGGAAAATGTGGTGCGCGCACAAGCCGCAGAACTCTGAATATTTAAAAGGTCAGAAAATAGAATATTGGTACAGATCTCCCTCTAAACTCAAAGCATACCCTGAAATAGTGAAACAGCTTAGGAGCAAATGAGGCAAAATATTGGAGAGCTGTCATCAGGTTTCCCATCTTTTAAAAATCAATTTAAAAGTAGTTGTTGAGGGAGCAGGGAGACGATTTAAATCAGGACTGGGGAAGAGGAAGTTTAAACCTACATCTTTCTCCTATTGTCCCAAAATATTTTGAAGAGAAAATAAGTCTTGCAACAGAAGTCCTAACTAGCTTCCTTGTCTAGCTTGGCCCTTATACTCTAGCAAGGAAACTGATATTTAGAAATGTGTGGCAAGAAATGACTTGTATGGGAAGGAACTTATACAGTGTTCTCAAAATGGAGGGCATAACTCACCTAGGTAGTTTTCAAAGAAGCAGACACATTTTATAGTCTCTTGCAGCATAAAAAGAAGGAAGGAGAGGAGAGGAGAGGAGGAAGTACTGTGGGAGCGCATTTAGTTTTAAAGGTCCTGTCACATTTTTCCCTTCCTCCTTTTTATGCTCACCTAGGTAGGTGTCTGAAATGAGGCACATGTATGGCCCCATAGACTGTGAATACCAGGGAAGTATAGAAAAGACACCTTGGAACACCTAGCAGCCTAAATTTTGGATATTGCACTCTGTGTGTGTGTGTCTGTGTCTGTGTGTGGTTTGTGAATATCCTGGCCCCTTCTTTTTCAGGGATGCTGCTTTTCTCCTGAGTGCCATGGGCTTGTTTTTTCAACATTCCCCTTCTATCTCTCAAAGCATGTGACTTCCAGCTGTCCAGAAGCAGAAATGAGGGTAATGGTGTCATGTGGAACAAGCCAGGCCTGACATCGCACCTGACATGTTCCAGACATGCTGGTTGATCTGCACCATATATTTTCCCTCCAGTTACGGATTCCCAAGTCCTACAGCTTGGGCATATAAAATCCACAGCTGGAAGCAGGACTCTGATTCCTTCACAGTCACTGCTTTTAAAGTAACGTGTCCTGAATTTTAAATGGAGGCAGCAAGCACAGCCTTGACAAGAGGTGAAGGTATTTTGTCTTCAGGTATCTACAGCTAAATGAGAAGTGGTCTTGTAGCACAACCTGTACGTTAGCAGATGGATAACAATTGCTTGCAGGCTGGGCTTGCCATAGATATGAGGCATATCGAATAATATGTATTATGCATCATGTACTATGGAATAGGATGGGTGATCATCTAGTGTGGCACTATCAACAGATTTAGGCTAGCAGACGATGAAACAATTTCAATACATCTTACTTGGCCCCCTAAGGATGTTGAGTTAATTGACAATTTCAGTGAAGACCAGCAGAGGGTGTAGTTGGCTTGAGTTAAGGAGCTGTACAATTTCGTATGTGGTCTTCAGTTTCAAATATGTGTTTATTTAATCTTCATACGTAAAGACTATGGATGTCCCTGGAGTCCAGCATCATGAGATCAAGTGCATTGTTGTCAAAGTACTGAGCTTCATATTTGCACTCTTATCCTCTATATCTTAGATATGTCCCAAAGATTTCAGTGGCACATCCTGTAAGTCTGAATAGGACTGAATTCTTCAGTTTGGAACAACTAATCTGGATAGTTTATAAATATACTTTATGGATATTTGACAGTAGTCCACTCAAATTCCTCTTCAGGCACAGTGTGACTGCTGAAAACGCACTAAGATGGTGCCAGGTCTTCCAGTGCAAAATCCACTAAAATAGATGTAAATTCCTGGATCAAATTCAACCATTTATGTAATCACACACAATAGATTTTGTTTCAGGGTTTAAGATCTTAGCTTTGTACTACTTTTTTTGCAAAAGCCTCATGGAACATAAACAGGAAGCATTATCTGATATGGAGAGAAAGGTAAGTCATTCATGGTTTTTAACAAATGTATTCATTTCCCCTGATTTTTATTTTAAAAACTTTAGTTTGATGTATTATGGATAGTCACTTCCACCATGGAAACTGATCAAAGACAAGTTTTGTGAGTGTGTTTAAGCTGCTGACTTTTCCAAAGAATGGTTTGTTTGATTTTTTTTTTTTTTTTTTTACACAAGTACTGTTTTCTTTTTTGCCTCACCCCCTCCCCACCATCTTGCTTCTAGGCAATATAGCTGAGGAACAGTTTGATTAGAGGCTCTTTGTTCTTACCCTGGAAATCACAAAAATATGGGTGCCCACCTCTTTCAAAGTCATGAGACAGACAATGCAATTCTCAGTTACAGTGAACAGCTTATGTACCAGTTGCAGTAGAGAGTATGCATCTCATGGATCTCACTATGTTATGGAGGGAGCACACTGAATTGGCCCTTTTATATATGGGAGGATGGAAGGCTTCTTTGGTAGGAGGTTTCTGGCAGTGTTAGCGCTGTTAAATCCAAACAGGGTGGAATGTTATAGAAGGTCAAGCACAAAATGCTCTAGCAGTCAGGGAGGTGGCTTGGAAATGGAAAAACTTGCCCCTCCTGATGTTGTTGGACTGCAACTCCCACAAGCCCCAGCCTGTATGTACAGCAGTAAGGAATGCTGAGGGCTGTGGTTCACCAATAGGTGGGGGAACGCGCTCTTCCCATCCTTGGTGTGAAATGATGTACTTACCGCTACTGGATTATCAGTGTGTGTGCGTGTGCACGTGCGCGCCTGCCTTCAAGTCAGCTAATCCACTTATGGCGACCTCATGAATTCTTCATAGGGTTTTCTTAGGCAAGGAATCCTCAGAGGTTGTTTTGCCAGTTCCTTCCTCTGAACTATAGCCTAGAGCACCTGGTATTTGCTGGTGGTCTCCCATCCACATCCTAAATAGGGCTGGCCCTGCTTAGCTTCCAAGATCAGACAGGATCTTTTGGCTTTAGGTTATTTAGGTCTTCAACGTCTTTAGGAAGGGAGGACCTGCTTAAGGACAGAGGTCTGCAGGAGGAGCCCACTCTTCTGAGTCCCGCCAGTGGGGGCAATACAGTATGGGAAGAGGTGAGAGGGGGGCCTTCTTAGCTGTAGCATCCCATTTGTTGCATGCTCTCCCCTTGGAGGTCCAACTGGGACCAGTGTTGGTTGGATGAAGGAGTAGAGGGCGCGCTGATCAAATTTGCAGATGACACCAAATTGGGAGAGGTTGCTAATACATCAGAGGGCAGAGTCAAAATTCAAAATGACCTTGACAGATTGGAGAGCTGGGCCAAAGTTAACAAAATGAATTTCAACAGAGAGAAATGTAAGGTCTTGCACTTAGGCAGAAAAAAATGGACTGCACAAATATGAGATGAGGGACGTATGGCTGGATAACAGTATGTGTGAAAGGGATCTAGGAGTCTTGGTAGATCATAAGCTGAACATGACTCAAAAGTGTGATGTGGCAGCCAAGAAAGCCAACGTAATTCTTGGTTGCGTAAATAGGAGTATGATGTCTAGATTAAGGGAGGTAATGGTACCACTCCATTCTGCTTTGGCTAGACCTTATTTGGAGTACTGTATCTAGTTCTGGGCACCTCAATTCAAGAAAGATATCAACAAGCTGGAGCGTGTACAGAGGATGGTAACCAAAATGGTGAAGGGTCTGGAAGCCATGCCCTATGAGGAGCAATGTAGGGAGCTGGGTATGTTTAGTGTGCAAAAGAGAAGGTTAAGAGGGGACATGATAGCCATGTTTAAATATCTGAAGGGATGCCATGTCGAGGAGGGAGTGGGCTTGTTTTCTGCTGCTCTAGAGACTAGGACAAGGAGCAATGGATTCAAGCTGCAGGGAAGGAGATTCTACCTGAACCTCAGGAAGAACTTCCTGATGGTCAGAGCTGTCTGGCAGTGGCATATGCTGCCTCAGAGAGTGGTGGAGTCTCCTTCTTTGGAGGTTTTTAAGCAGAGGCTGGAGTGCTTTGATGTATGTTCCTGCATGGCAGCGGATTGGACTGGATAGCCCTGTGGTCTCTTCCAACTCTATGATTCTATGATTCTTTCTGGGGCCAAGTCAAGACTTGGCTCTTTATCAAAGGTTTTGGGGTTAATTTAAAAGTAGATTGCTGTGGTTTTAATTGTTGTAGCCTTTCAAACTCTTTTAAGTTGTTGTCATGTTTGAAATCTTTTCCCCCTGCTCTTTTAAGTTATTTCATTATTTTAATATGGAGTTGTTTTAAATTGTTTCTCTCTGTGCTGCCCTGAAAGCCCATGAGAAAGATCAGGATGTAAGTATTTTAATAAACAAACAAATAATTAAAGCCTATGATTGTTCTCAGAGTGACATGAAGTATACTGTATAGGGATGTTCTGTGTATAATGGTATAGATTCTAATTTATGTAATGTGGATCACCCTTTCTGATGTTCATCTTAATACCTCTGGGAATGTGGACTGTCTCTTGATCTTTCTTACTGAAGTCCTACTGATTTCACTGGGAGTGTTAAAGATGTAAAGCATCTCACTGAAATGAATAGGAATTAAATGTGCCTAACCTTGACTGGATTCGGTAGCAGTTTTACATACATCTGTGGTCTTACCGTATTCTCCTCTATCGTCATGTAAGCTAAAGTGTTCATTCTTTGTTTGTATGTGTCTTTAAGTTGCCTGTTAACTTATGGTGACCTCATGAATTCTTCACAGGTTTTTCTTAGGCGAGGAATACCCAGAGGTGGTTTTGCCAGTTCCTTCCTCTGAAATATAACCTATGGCATCTGGTATTTATTGACAGTCTTCCAGCCACATACTAGCCAGAGAAGACCCTGCTTAGCTTTCAAGATCAAACAGGATTGACTATGCTAAAATCAGCTTCTTTCCCTGGCTACCCTCATCTTCATTTTCTTTTCCCCTCCTTCTTTTTCCTTCCTGTTTGAATCTCTTGTCTGGAAGCACCCCAAGGCAGTGGTGTGCCTGGTTACTCTGCAAAGCATCACACACAGATTTGAGGTGCCACATAAGTAACAACAGGAATGGGCACCTGTGTTGTTTGCCCATTCGCATACACTTTTAAGCTGAATTGAATATTTTAGGGATTCACATCCTGAAACTGTACTACTACTACTACTACTACTACTACTACTATTATTATTATTATTTATTTATTTGTTTGTTTATTTATTTATTTATTTGTATCCCGCCTCTCCACATGGATCGAGGCGGCAAACAACCTACAAATAGCATGTATTTCGAAACATTTCTATACATTCCCCCCAACAAGCTGGGTACTCATTTTACCGACCTGCGAAAGGATGGAAGGCTGAGTCAACCTTGGAGCCCGGCAGGATCGAATTCACAACCTTGTGGTTTGCGACTTGCAGTGGCATTTAACCACTGCACCACTACAAGCAGGCAGAGGTTTTCTCTTCTCTTGTTACTGCATCTGCTCCTATGAAGTGTTTTATTGGCACACATGCTACAGCACAAACTTAGCTGGCTTAAATATACTAGAGGGTAACAGGAAGAGAGAAAGAGACCCAAGAATTTTGGATTAAACAAAATGCTGTCTATGTCAGGGCCATACAGATGAAGCAGAAGCAGGTGGTAGGTTATGAAAATGAGAGTTTCAGTTTAACAAGGTATGTGGGAATGGTGATGATGGTACTTTAAGGGTCACCTTACAGAGTGGGTCTTCTCAAAAGAAAATATGAAGACACCAGTCTTACAGCATTAGATGGAAAGTCTTCCTTCTAATCCAGGATTTTCTCCTTGGCTGTTGTTCATCCCAGACATGCTCAGGGAAGTGTGTAACAGCCTAGGAGTTACTAACAGAACAATCACAGTCCTGCCTCTGTTTTGCTTTGCTCCTTAAGCAGCACCCTCAGCACAAGCGCTGATATTCTAATTGGCCCAATCTCTGTGCCCTTCCTTAGCTGGTTATAAAGACTCAGCTTCAAAATATGCTTGGGATCTTGCAGGGGGTTCTAGCTGAGGCTGCCCTTCAAGGGTGTTCAGAAGGCACATCTTATGTAAACAGAGGCAGTCAGATTACTCAGCTCTTTCTAGGACCTGTCCCGCACTGGACTGCTATAGCGCTATTATTCCACTTGCAACATCCTATGGAATCCTGGGGTTTGCAGTTTCGGGAGGGGCCACCTGGCCCCTCCCAAAACTGCAAACCCCAGGATTCCATAGGATGTTGCAAGTGGAATAATAGTGTTATAGCAATCTAGTGCAGAAATGGCCTAGGTTGCATTGCACTGGTTTTGTACCTACTACACTGGCTCCCAACTCATTTCTGGGCCTGATTCTTTGCTAGGGATCTAGTTATTTAAAATACTGCCTCCTTCTGTATCAACCTGCTCATGATTTTTCCATTCATCTTCCAAGTCCTGCTAGATGCTGCACCACTAAAAGAGGTTCAGTTGACAAGGACACAGATCAGGTCCTTTTCTCTGGTACTGCCCCAGTTCATTGTGGAAGAAGTTCAAGTTCCTTGGCTTCATCTTCACTGAGTTTTAAATGGGCTGTCAAGACTGTGTGATCTAGGGTTTTGCTGAGATTCAAGTATTTTTGATCCAGTCCTTGGATGTTTTTGAAATGCTTTGCGCTGTTCTTAATTTGACAGTCTTGTTTGAGTTCATTTGGAGGCCCTTTCAGGTGGAAAGACAACTCATAAAAGTGAGAATAAAACAAAATATAAAGAGTGACTTGAACAAGTAATCCCCCAAGTAGGATTTTATTTGAAAGGGCGAAAATTGTAGTCATATAATAAGACCAACCAGAAGTAGAATCCCCACCAGCTGGCTCCTTTTCTCCACTTTAACTGCATTCATTGCCAGCACATCTATGTTTTTATTCCGATACATGAAATATCATTCCACAGCTCCCCTTCATTTCCCACTATGACAAAACAGACAATATTTATCTGCTTTTCAAACTGCTAAACTAGAGTGGCTAAGTGGTTGTAACTAAATTTCTACAGTACTTTTGAATTGGAATTCTGAAAAGTGTTACTCACAATCACAGTCTACTGTCACCAAAGAGACTGACTTCCCAGAAAATGACTTGAGGTGTTTCTTTTGCATCTCTGCCCGACATGACTGTTTATTCCTATTCCCATTCTGCAGAACAGAAGCCCGGCTGAGAGGGAATGATAACGCTGGCCCTCCTCCCCAGAGCCTACAGCTCAGGAGAGGTTTCAGCTGCCGCCTCCCAGGGGGCAAATCTGACAATCTTGTCCCCGGACTACCGCATCTGTCACAGAAATCAGAAGAGCATAAAAACCTAAGCAAAACTCAGCAGGATGGATGTCCTACAAAGACAGGATGCCAAAAGCATAAACCAGAATATGAAATCAAGAAGCTGTGTAACTACCAGCCAACCAAGTTTGGAAGTGTGTGTGTGTGTGTGTGTGTGTTCCCACTCCACCTCTTTGCAGCAAAGGATAAAATACATTTTTAAAAAGCACACTCCTCACAAATACGGATTTTATTTTATTAGATACCATGTTTGAAATCCCTTTAGAAAAGTAACCCAAATCAGAAACAGACTGGATATTTCCTTCCATAATACATAAATAGAAATTCGTCAGACAATGGTCAGCTCAATGTAAACCAAATCTGAGCAATCAGTTGCATGAGCATGCAAAGGGTCAATGTGGAACTTAAAAGCAAAAAGCAATAGTTTGTTAGAGGGATGCACACTCACAAATACACATGCACACGCACACATACACCTCTTGTTCACAACACACACCTGTTGTTCAGTAGATAGACACAAAAAGTTTCTTTCTGATTGTCAAGCATTTAGAGTCTGTTTGGTTGTTTACAAAATGCAAATGGCAAATGGGTGTTGTGTTTCCAAAGGGATCCCCCAAATCTTGTGTTCTGACTTCCTGCAGCTGTCAGCCACCGTGTCTTCAACCTCAAGTCTGTTCGGCCCCTCATCCGTCCTTTACCCTAACCAAGCAGTTCTCATTGAAGACCACAACCAAAGTGTATTGCTTCCAATCCGCAAATTAGGGGTCTCGGTTGGGATCAGGAGAACAAAGTAGATATATGCTCTAATACTGTGGGCAGGAATCAGGGCTACCCAATAAACTGGGTTGCAACTAAAAAGTGAATGCATGAAATTGGCACAAATACCTGTAGCTTTCAGGCACATGAGCTGGAATCACCGTGGTTGTGATGGCAAACCATAAGAAGTTCACAAATGGCTTCTAACTTCCCCCCACCCACCCCCACCCCCCAAAAAAACACAAATGATGACTGAGTACCATAATGCTGACTATGGTGGTGCCTGTTGCAACTGGGTCTCTATATGCCAGCTACTTGGGCTATATACATATGTAAGCATGTATATACCACAGCTGTCACTCTCCCTTAGTTCAACAAACAGTACAACTGTTGGCTTTGTTCATGGGGGGCCTGAGGGGAGGCTTATTGGGCAGTGTCTCCCGCCTCCTGCGCAAGGCAGGGCTCAGTCGGCTGGGCAAGTTGGCTTGCTGAAGCAGCTCCCTGAAGACCTCCACCACATTCTCATTCTCCTTGGCCGATGCCTCCAGAAAACGGCTGTTCCAGTCCAGCTCCACCAGAGAAAGAGCGTTCTCAGGCAGCACCTGCCTGAGCCCACCAGCTTCTGCCTTGTTGCCCACCACCACGATGGGGGGAACTTATCCTCTTTCAGCTCCAAGATCTCCTCATGCAAAGTCTTCACGCACTCAAAGGACTCGGCGTCATCCACAGCGTAGACAAGCGCAAAGGCGTCGCTGTTCTGGATGGAGAGCTTGCGCATGGCTGGGAAGGAGTAGCTGCCACTGGTGTCCAGGATCTCCACCTTGACAGTGGTGCCACTCACCTGGTACTCCTTGCTGTGCAGCTCTTCCACCGTCCGCCGGTGCTTGGTCTCAAACGTGTCCTGGAGGAAACGCTGGATCAGGGCAGTCTTGCCGACCCCAGCGGCACCCAGAAACACCAGCCGCACATGACTCTTCTCCTTCACCGCCAAGGACATGCTGCTTCCCTACGCTCCTCTGTGTGGGTCTGGGATGGGCAGAGAAAAGAAAGGAGGCTAAAGTCCAAAATGTGTTGCAAGAGGAAGGAGCACCAGGTCTTCTGGAGGCAAGCAGGGCTTCAATGAGCAGTGTCTCCTTTCTCTGTCGCTGGCAACTTTGTCTCCACTCTGGCTCACCAACTTCTGCTAAATGAATTGATGCGGTTTCCCGTCTCTCGGCTCCCCATTTATTGATGCTCCCCACACGCATACACGCACCCACACACACACACTAGACGGAGCCTCGACTGTCTCCTCCAATCTCTGCTGTGGGGAATGTTGGGATGGGTGGGCGAAGTGTGGGAGACAGGAGGGCGCTCTGGGCCAATCAGCTGAGCGCTGTCCTTGAAATCCAACCCCAGCCCCTGGAGAGAAAGAGACTCGCAAAAGAGCTGGCAAACAGCCGACGCGGGGGCGCGCACAGAGAGAGAGAGAGGGAGAGAGAGAGGCGCCTTGCTCGCGCAAAGGCAGGTTGCTCCAAGGAAGGAGCGTGGCCGCCTTTGCGCAGCCGTGCGCTCTCAAGCCCTCGCCCTTTGCTCTCCCTGGAGATTAGCCCTCATTAAGCGGCAAAGAGCCCGTCTTCCTCTTTGAGGTTGCCAGAAGATGCATTGCCCTCCTCGGCAGCAGATTGTTCCGGACGGGAGCGGGGCGGAGAGTCATTAAATTAGCCAGCAAACACAAAGTAGTAGTTCTTCAGACGGACCCACTGGGTGATTTGAGTTCATAAGCCCTGCGCTGGCGAGCTGTTGTCGGGAAGGCGGTGGGTGGCATTGAGACAGAATAAAAAATGGAATCAAGAAAGAAATAAAGTGAGAAATTAAGAGAGAAAAGTAGGTTGAGATCCGTGTTTCTCCTCGCCCCTACTCTTGCCTAAAGTGAACTTCCTTGAAGTTGTAAAACTAAATTTAAAGAATCAGTCCTTTTCAGTGTTTGCAACAAGTTAAATGCATAAACTCCTTTTTGTTGCTATTGCTTAATTTGTACAGTATTTAGAATAACAGGGCACTCCTTAAACCAAGATGATGAATCTCAGGTTCAGCCACCTTTTGCCTCCCTAACTGTGGCCATTTCCGCCCTACACTGTTATATGATCGTTATAGGATTCCACTTCCAACATCCTATGGAATTCTGGGCTTTGTAGTTTACTAGGCCCAAAAGTTCTCTGGCTGAGAATTCTAAATGCCCCTCCCTAAATTACAAACCCCAGGATTCCACCACAGGATGTTGAAAGTGGAATAATAGTACTGTAACAGTGACCATTTCCATACTAGCCTGTTATAGCACTATTATTCCACTTGCAACATCCTATGGAATCGGGGTTTGCAGTTTTGGGAGGGGCTGGCTGGCGCGATAACAGTCTAGTGCGGAAATGGCCAGCGTAGTGTGGAAATGTCCTGACTTCATTGTTGTCATCTTAATGCACCTTCAATTCCATTCCAGTGTATGATAATTTATCTTATTTTTTTTCTTAGCAAGATGTACCCAGAGGGGGTATGCCCTAGTGGTCCTCTCCAGCGGAGAAAGTGGGACTTGCTGAGGGTCACTCAGTGGGTTGCCAGGGTTGAGTGGGTGTTCAAACCCTGATCTCCAGGGGTCCTGGTCCAACACTCAAACCCCTGCACTTCATTGGCTCCCAAATTGCCCTTGGCTCTCAACTAACGAACAGTTTAGGCTTACACACTTTCCAGTATGGTACAGGTACCTCAGTACAGGAAGAGAAGGGTCAGCAGCAGGTCCCAATTCAGATTACAGTAATGTCCTGGAGCTGGTTAATGTGCCATCTGTGAGTAATCCAAAGCACTTTTAACTTTCTCAAAAAAGTATGAGAAAGTACGGGAGGCAAAGGCAGCCAGTTAGAGAGCTGAGCACCAATCCTGGAATCCTGTTGGTTAGACCAGGTAGAACAGACCCACTGAATCAATTACTGAATGATGGATCGACACATAAGTAAATCCAGCTGTAAAAATAATATGTCTACATTTGTACATTCACAGGGCCCAGCACGGTGTAGTACTCTGAGCGTTGGCCATGACCCTTGAGACCAGAGTTTGATTCCCGGGTCAGCCATGGAAACCCACTAGCTGACCATCCTAGGGCATGTCACACACTCTCAGCTTCACAAACCCCGTAATAGGTTCATTTTAGGGTCGCCATAAGTTGGAAACAACTAAAGGCACACAGCAACAACAAGCTATGTACACAGACACACGTGAAGGTCACACCAGTGTCCCTTATGCCCAAGATACACTTGTGGGGAATCTCACAATGAGTGTCAGCAAAAACAAACAATCTAGTGGCATTTTAAAGACTAGTTGGTTTTGGCACAAGCTTTCAGGGAGTGCCACCTATTTCAGTTGCACAATATGTTACTTCAGTTGGCTGATATTACTCACACATGGTGGGCAATTGTAAATAGATGGGTCAAAGGGAACCCAAAAAATAAATAAAAAATACTGGCTTTGTACAGAGTTAGCGTAGTATCATGATTTGAGTTTATGACTATGAGTCTGGGAGACCAAGGTTCAAATCTCTTTTCAGCCATGAAAATTCACTGGGTAAGTCACACTCTCTCAGCCTCCAAGGAAGGCAATAGTAAATCTCATAGGTTTCACATTGCCTTCATACATCTCTGCTGCTTCCAGCTGGTGGACAGACAGATCAGGGAATGGGGACCCAACCTGTGTTGGATAGGATCACGCTTTTCTTGGAGATTCAGCTTGCCTATTGAAGTTCAGTACTCTTCCATGCAGCCCTGAGCCTGCGAGCACCTAACTCCCATGTTACTACATCTCCACTGGGTACCAGTCTGTATGGTTCAAAGTTCTGTTTATAACCTGTAAAGCTCTAGACCTGAACAAATGAACCTTTCACAATCAATACAAAGAGAGATCAGTGAAAAATAATTACCAGATACATAATGTCTGTGTAAATAGATGCAGTTTTAGGAATAGTCTGAAAGTGAAGGTTTAATTTCGAGGGGTAGATGCTACCACTGATTAAAAGACAAAGAAGAGGAAGACAGCAGCAAGTGTGTATCTCCTGAACTATTTTACATTGGTTAATTATGGTTGCATGAATGTGAAAGCTTTTAGATATTGCTTTGTCATGTTGGCTGGTTTTTCATGCGGTGTCATGATGCCACAGTCACTTTGTTCACAGGCTGAAATGAAGTTGGCTTTCTTGCATAGCTTGCCTTAAGAAGGAAAACCTGGCTTTCCCTCTTGAAGCTGTAATAACTTAGAAGTGCAAAGAAGACACTGTGCCTTTGATACACTTTCCGAATGAAGTTGCAATGTGATTTGCTGTTCTTTTAGTGAAGTTTTTTTTCCCCAAAAAAAGCCATGCATCCTTGGTTTTTACGAGGAAGGGAATGGGAGCAGTAACAGCAGCAACAAGCTTCATGTTTGTTTTAAAACAAGGGACCCATGACACTTCACAGACAAGTGGAAATTTGTACCCAGGGGTTCCTAGTCCAACACGTTAACCACCATACTGTTATCTTGAGGCTACTCTGTTGTTTTGAGTGTAGTGGTAGAAACTATGCTGTGTGTTCCAAGCTAAGAAATCAGTTTAGTCATGACTCTTCTCGTGATGACTCAATCCAGAAAACCAGGACCTGTTCATCCTGGGACCACAGAAGAATAAGAAAGCAAAAACTGATGGTGTAGGCTTGTGGGTTGTTTCTTACTTGCCTTTTCACCTCTTTGGACCTGTGCTTTCTTGTTTTGCTATATTTGCCTCCCCCTCCAACACCCTTTCTCTTGACCATGGAAAAAGACTGATGATTAGCAGCCATTTGAACATGGGAGAAAATTACAAACCCCAACACACACATTAAAAAAAGAAAAGACAAATGAGCAATAAGAGATTTTGCAGATAAACAGTTAAGACCTGTTTAATTGGGGCTGGCTTTGGATAATGTGAGCAGTATCATCCACTTAAAGTCAGGACTAGATCAATTTTATATTTTATAAAATATAAAACAGAAAGTTGCTTGCAGTTCCACCATTTGTTCCTGTCCCCCTCCCGCCCGCCCGCTCGCCCCCACCCCACCCCCCGCCACCACATCGCCTTTAAGGAGAATAGCACCTCCCAGCTGCTCTGCTGTTTCAGCTGGAGTAGATTCTCTTTAGGCTAAAACATATGGCTCCAAATTAGAACTGATCAATCTTTAGAATGCCTAAAGCCTGGGACACAATTACCTGGTGTGTACTTTTTAAGGTACATTAGATCACACGTTTCTCTCATTCTAGTTGCTGGAATCACTGAGCAGGAAGTGCTATTAGCAAATGCTACATTTGCTCAGGAAAAAAAATGACAGTAAGAGCCTGACCTAGAAGAACTAATTGACATGACTATAATTTGGTTTGGTCTGATGAGGCACTGTTGGCCTAAGCTGACTTCTCCAAATGACGAAGCAATCTTGTTTGTTTGTTTTTTCTTTAGCATGCCTCTGGTTTTCCCCACATTGTGTCTCAAATCAGAGGTATGCTGGGATGACTCAACCATTGGCCCTGAGATGAATAAAATGTGGCATGTGGGCCTTCGGGAGGGCAATGTCTACCCCAAATTATAATTTGTTTCAACTAAAACTGGGTCAACTAAAACAAGGAGAACCAAAACCAAAAAACCTACAAAGCTTTGCATCTTCTTTGTTACACACCTTACATTGCATCAGTCATTGTGGAAGGAAGTACCCAGTACCTCCTTGTGGAGCAATGCTTCTGTACTCATCATCTCAGCTGGAAGGCACCAGGGTTTCTCGTGGCCCATCAGTGGCCAGTATGGCCAGGAAAATGCTGGGCACCATCTGGCTTCATTTTTGCAGATAGGATAAAGGTGGAGGCATCACTCTCTTGTACCTCAAGCATACTGTCCAGAAATCTGGGAGTTGGTAGCTCTTTGTTTATCCTGAACTGCAAAATTGCAGCCAGATGGTGCTCAGGACCCAACCAACCATTGACCGGCCAGTGATGATGAAGGAATGAAAGAATGAAGGAAAAGAGAGAAAGCCTGGTGGAAGAATGGTGGCACTGATTTACTTGGCCACTGATTGTACAGGACAGAGCTTTCCAAACTGTGTGACGCAACACGTCAATGTGTCGGCTGCCAGGTAGAGGTGAGTCACACAAATGTAAACAGGTGGAGGGGCTGCTGCTTCTGCTGCTTCTGTGGGCCAGGTCTAGGTGAAGGGACTGCCTCTGCCACCACCCTGGCCCAAGGAGACCCGAAGGAGGGCAGTGACGGTGGGCTAAGGTAGAGGTATACCTCTCACAGCACCACCACAGCTGCCCTGGGCTGAGGAAGACCCCACCCAGGCTTGGGTGGAGAAGAGACTGCCTCTCCTGCCACTGCCGCAGCCGCCCCAGACTATGGAAGACCCTGGCAAGGGTGGTGGCAGCAGCAGGGTGTTACCGTAGTTTCTAGCCCGGATTTGTGGGATATCAGATATCATTTGATATCAATAATTTGTCCTTCTTCACCCATTCCTCTCCATGTGCTTGCGAGGCCCCTGGACAAGCACGCACACAGGCATGGCCAAAAATAGCTGAACTATTCAAAACCGATCCAAGCAGGCCAGTAATAGCCAGACTGCTGCTTTAGGAGACCTCAAAGCAAGTACCCTTTTAAGATCATATTATGTATGCATGCTGTTTACAAAAGACTCCCTGCCCCGTGCAGGCAGCTTGACAAGCCAAATACTCAACTGTCAAGCACTCTGCATTTGTATACTGTCTATCCTATTGACAACTCTGTCATAACTCAATCATGCAAAATATTGACCTTTCGGAGGCTTTGTCTCCAGCCCGAAACCCATTATTATCCCCGGGAACGGACTAGCCTACGGGCACATTTTCCCCTATAAGACCCTCTGATTTTGAGCGCTTCTTTGGATCGCTCCTGGCTTCCATCCCTCCTTGCTGTCGCTTCATTCGGCGAGCCTTCCCCGCAGCTCCACGTGCTGAGAATCTTCACTCCTATGGACTTTTCTTCAGACTACCTGGGCTTCAGGGCAGGTATAGTATTTCCCATGCAAAACCTCCTCTTAAAACCCTCTATCCAACTCCTACCTTTATTTCAATAGGTCTGTGTGAGTGTGTTTGCATACACGTGTTTGACTGTGTTGTACATCAATAAAGAAAACAATTATTATTTATTTCTGTTTGCTCCTTTACTCGGCCTGAACCCATAGACATTGGGTTCAAGATCTCGCTAGGTTGCCCTGCCTCTTGTATTGCTAGCTATGCTCTTGCTAAACCCTATTCCCCATTGTGAGCACATTAAGGTGTCCCTCCCGGGACCCCAGAAATCAGGGTAACAAGGGGGCAGGTCCAGGTGGAGGGGCTGCCTCTCCCGCTGCCACGCCGCCCTGGGCCAAGGAAGACCCCAGCAAGGATGGCAGTGGGCCAGGCCTCAGTGGAGGGGCTGCCTCCACTTACTGAATTACTTACTGAATTACTGTGTCAAGAAATGACGAATGTCTAAAAAGTGTGTCACCAACATGAAAAGTTTGGAAAGCTCTGGTATAAGATCTTGGCCAAGGTGTGTAATCTTATTCCCACCCCCAATGCAATTGTTAAAAAGAAGAAGTGACTTCTGGATACTTCTGATTTCAGTTTTTGTATTTTGTTTTTGTTTTTTTCTGACAAGGAATGCATGTGCTGTGGGTCCTTGGGTGAAAAACTAGGCCTAAGGTCTGCCTGAGTTCCCCTTCCCAGCAATAGGAAGGCAGTCACCTGGTGTGGGTGACACTCAGTGGAGAAGAGAACCTCGTGATCCAGGCAACTGCCTGCATGGCCTAAGCCAGACTCCTGTCCTCAGGTGAGGTGGAGGCTGCCGCTCCACCTCCTGTACTGAAGTTCATTCAACAGCCAACCTGGTCAACTTCCTTAGGTAAGATTGGGGCCAGCCCTGGAAGTGAGAAACCTTTTAATGAAATTATTATTTCTTTGTGCCTTTCTTCCTGCAGGCACTGGATGTTCATGGTGGGGCTGGAGCTGAAGACAAAAGCAGGCATTTGTTGCATTGACATTTTTCTCTTTCTTTTCCTGCCATTGTCTTTTCTCTTTCCCTCCCTCCATGCCTCTCTCCTTCTCTCCCTTCACCCCACTTTCTTTCCTTCCTCCACAGCAGTCTGCTAGGACAGGGGCAGATAACACTTGCCTGCAGCCTGAAAGGATTCTTTGCAATGATGTTTTGAAATTCAGCTGAGATTGCTGCAGATTCCCCATCCCTTTTATAAAATTTCCAAATATCACCTGGGTGAGAATTTAGGTACCTTCTTCCAACAGAGATTCACAATGAAGTGGTGGTCCATTCCAGTGGCTATGCAGCCTTCTGAACTGAAAGAACTGCTCTGTTTTCTGTTTGCCAGGAGCACGCTGATAGCCTACAACAGCCCAGCTTCCAAGGGGCACTTCCTCTTATCAGGGTAAAAGACTGACAACAGAGGGGAGGCCTGCCCCTCATAAATTAGGGGCTCACCAGGCCCATGTGTTGCTGGTGATAGTACTCTGAAATAAAGGGTCATCCTTTATCCCCCAGGGTCATGTGTTCTTCTGCAATTAAGAAGACCTCATTTAGATAAGGGGAGTCTGGCCTCCCTTATCAGCCCATCCTCCAGAGGCCATCTGGACAGCCTCTCCTCGTAGTTCTGTTTACTCACTGCAGCTCTAGCGACGGCCCCAGAGAAGCGGATTGAGATGGCCGCAGCAGAGACAGCAGCTGCTTCTACTGCAGCTAACCCTCCTCATCCTCAGTTTCATTACCTATTAATGCAGCTAAGGGCCTAAAGGCACCAGATCCTGTCTGATCTTGGAAGCTAAGTAAGGCCCACCCTGGTTAGTGCTTGGATGGGAGACTGCCAATGAATACCAGGTACTGTAGGCTATATATCAAAGGAAGGAACTGGCAAAACTACCTCTGAATATTCCTTGCCTCAGAAACCCTAAGAAGTCCATAAGGTCACTGCAAATTGAAGACACATTCACACATTAATGCAGCTAAACAAAGGACCATTTCTTCAAGCTTAAACACAGCCTTGCCTAGGTGATCCATCATGCTATTGACAGCCCCTGTCATGGTTTCTCTGTTGGCTTCATGGGCTTGGCCATGAGCCAATGCAGAGCAACCAGAGGAGTCTTGCAGATTTGCCAAGACACCTCCTTTCTAGGACACCATCACACCTTGGTAATCAGAAGCGTCCCCTATTCCTCCACAGCAGTCTGCTAAGACAGGGGCAGATAACACTTGCCTGCAGCCTGAATGGATTCTTTTCAATGATGTTTTGATAGTGAAAAGGTTCTGCAGGAAGAATTGCACTACATATCTCCTCTTAACATCCTGGACTCACTATTTAATTTCTGCAACCCCCTCCCATGAATATCCCCTGACAGGTGGAGGTAGGGATCAAGGGCAGGTGACATAGGCAGATCCTTCTCTGATTCTGGTTCTCTACCAGCCACTGAATGGCTGCCAGAGGTGGGGGGGGGCAGGCAGCTAAACAGTGAGTTGGGGGTGTTGAGAGCAAAGACATAGTATAGTTTTACCTGCACAACCTTTACACTATATCCTTTGCAATACTGGACCTCAGCTTCTGTCTGTATAAGATTCATGTTGGGGTAGCTGGATCACTCAGGGGGCATTCTCTGGATGGTTTCAGCTCTGCATTATCTTGGGTTGCATCCTACTCTTTCAGGCTTCAGGATGTTCATCTAAAAACATGCAGTGTAGCCTGAGATTCCATTCACCCAGAGCTCAGAGATTCTAATAGTTATAGTCCAATAAAGTCAATCCACCCCTTTCCAGTCTCTTATTTTTACAGTGAGTTATGCAGAATCTTGTACTGAAGAGAATATGCCACTAATGAGGAAGCAGGGTTTTCACCCCACTGATTTCCCATCTATTAGGACAGAGTGCCAGCCAGTGGAATCAGCCAACCAGGACTAGTGAACAGCAAAATGGTATCTCCCGCCCCCTCCACGCATAGTTTAAGTCAAGATACTAAAACTGGACTAGTTATTTTGGCAAATCAGAGAAAATATTGCAAGCATTACTTCTGCTCCCTCTTGGTGTGCAGAAGAAATGTGGCAGTGGCAGCAACACTGGTAGGAGGAGACAGCTGGTGGTTGGTGCTGCCTGTTTCTTGAGTGCCTGCGTCCCAGGGCAGGAGTGGGGACACGGAGCCAAGGCAGGAACGAAGGAGGGGCTGGCTTGGTCAGTCGCCTGTCCCATGGCACAAGCAGTCATCCTGTTGGAAGAAACAGCACCTTCTGTACTTGCTGCTCTCTTGTTCACTAGGGATGAGGTGGCTTAGAGAGAGAAGGATGAGGTCTTATATCTTCCTTTCCTGCGTGCTTTTGCTTCCTTTGCCAGCTACCTATCCCTTTGGGCAGACAACATTGTCTGGTTCAGTCAGGGTTAATTAAGTGACTGCCTGCTGATGTAAAAGAAAAAAAAAACTGGTCCAGACTGAACCCTCCACTCTCTTACAGTCTACTCTTTTGGGAGGGAGGAAATGCCACATGTCTCCTTTCCATCCTTTTCTCTTTTAGATGAATTTAGAAAGGATCAGGTTACCATCCAAGAATGTATTTTCTTAATAAATGTTCCTCCTGTTGAAGAGTCTAAACTAATTTTTCTGCTTGCAGTTTGGCTCTTTCAAACTCACCATCCTAAGATAGGCACCTCTGCTGTGACTGGAGTAAAGGCTCTAACAGGCCTTTCATGCCAATAACAGTCTCTCTCCACACCATCCCCTTTAACACATCCAAGCCATGATCCTCCCATATTGTCTTGGCAGCCTTCTCCCACTGGCAATTCTTTTTTTCTTTTTACCATCTGTGCCTTGGTCCGAATTGTTATGCCACCAGCGGAGGAGCCAAAAGGATGTTGGCCCAGGAAGCCACAGGCAAAGCTTGGGTCTTTAGGATGAGCCATTAGAGCAGTGGAAAATCTGAAACTGGAACTAGCACCACTGTAACATAGTAGTCATAGCACTGGGCTAGAACTTGGGAGTTTCAGGTTTGGGGCCCCCATGAGCCAAGGTGACCTTGAGCCAGTCACTCTCCCTTAGCCTGGCTTTCC
Source organism: Ctenosaura bakeri (assembly GCA_948474755.1). Lineage (NCBI taxonomy): Eukaryota > Metazoa > Chordata > Lepidosauria > Squamata > Iguanidae > Ctenosaura > Ctenosaura bakeri. Next base: position 124,824 of record CAOLHI010003190.1, on the reverse strand, counting down.
AAAGAGGGTTGCTCCAAAGATAAAGTGATACAGAAGAGAGCCATGTACATCACCTTGAACCCGCCAGAAGACAGGCAGGATATAAATGTAACTGATAAATAAAGTATCAAATATTCCCTCAGAGTACATGCAGATCCTGGCCTATGGTTCTATTTGTAATATATCACCAAGAACAGGGAGTTTTAGAAGATAGCCTTTGGCAACAGGGTAAAGTTCTCTGAAAGAGATGAGATGTGCCATTGCAACGTACCAGACAGAGAATGTTGGCGTCTACTGTCCTGTTGACTTTGCCATTTTATTGAGAGAGAGAAAAGGAACTGCAAAGGGCATCTGTGAGCCTTGCTGTCTGTCACCACTGATTTTACTTACATGTCCACATGCATCCTCCTTCAGTTGCAGCCACTGCTGGGTGATGTGCCTTCCGTTTTCTTATTCCTTCCAGATTATCTGCTTCAAACAGACTGGACCTGTCATTTGTAGGATGCGGCACATAAATACCTGTGGGTTAGACAGTCTGTCAGGAACTCACTACTCTCAATGCAGTGCTACAAGCTTCTCTATTTTGAGCAGCGGAAGAGACCTAATTTGGCCATTGGAAGGTGCTCTTCCCAGCTATTCCACAAAATTAAGGGCACTGGTCTTTTGTGTTTTGAAGTTAATGACAGCCTTCTGAAAACTCTGCGCAACATGAATGCTATACAATAAGTAAACTCTCATGTGGTTATGGTTGGTTACATTCAGAGTTCTCAGATGACAGCTTTCACAATCTCCTAGCCAACATGGCTAACCACTGGTTGTTGAAGAAAAATCATATAAAGCTCTACTCAGGCAAGAGAAACCACTAAGCATCATGGGTATTCTAGTATATGTTTTCGTACCTGAAAGGAGCCCATAATAGGCCTCTGAACTGTGAGGTAGGCAACATGTTAAAATATGGAGCAATTTGTTCCCAGCTTCTTTGGCCTAAAAATGTCTCTCAGATAAGCCACGGAAAAAGATTGAATGTCAGGAAAAATTATAATAAAGACAGAGTCTCTCTGCTGGGGACAAACAGACTGATCCTGACACAAAGCGCTTCGAGGGTGTGCTAATGAGAAATATCTTGTGAAACCTGAAAGAAACTGAAAGGATCTTTGAAACGGTTTGTGATTGTTGGGTTCTTTTCTCCATTATTGGAAAGACTCAAAGAAGATCAGAACAGACAGTTATTAATTAGAGGATATAATTTCATGTTTAATTTTTAAGGTGGCTACAGTTCCAACAGTTTACATCGTGAGAATTAAAGGCATCCCATTAAGGGCCATGGGAAATTCCAGTGGGTTCTCTTGGCAGGTCCTAAGGACAGTTTGCCTCCTGAGATCCTCTTGTAGTGGCAACAGAGCTTCCTACCATCATTGCTGGCCCACCAGCAGGGCTGAGCTCTTGGTGAAATCAAAAAGGGAACACGATAGGGCAGATCAGAAGAGGCTTTAAGTGTAGCCCACTGGCTATGAGAGGCCTCAGACTCCATTTTGCAGCCTCCCAAACCACCTGCCAATTAAACCTCCTCAGATTTTCATCCAAAAACTATGCCAACTGCTCCCCAAAGTGTGAAAATGTTCAAAAACTCCCATACCTTGGAGCTCCCCCCAACAAGCACCTATATTTTATGTTGGGTTCCATACAAAATGGTGGCCAGATGTGAAATTGGCCCCCAAGGCCCTGCACAGTTGCCCACCTTGACCTACATCTAAAGGTCTCTCCTTTCTTGAATCCTTGGACTTGTCCCCATAATGGAATAGTCTGGAGATGAAATGGTTATCTTTTCCCCACTGAAAATGAAACTAATAGCAGGAAATGTACCAGCAAAAATGGGAGGGTGGGTCAAAACTACCCCTCACCTTCTGAACTGGCTGATGTGAGCCTCACAGGAGTGGTGATTCTTTCAGCATAGCCTTTGCTCCTATCTTTCCTCCATAGGATTTCTCTGTCCATAGCCCTCAATGTGTACCTGTACAAAGACATGAACAAATGTGCTGAGAATGGCTGCACAGATCATATGAAATTGCATGATGTTGATAAACATCTCAAGAAACAGCTTTTATTTCTTTTAGTCCATTGGAAAAAGACAGAATACAGTCATCCCTCTGCATTTGCTAGCGTTAGGGGCACAGGACTTCCATGAAAGTAGAAAAACCGTGGATAACTCTAGGCCCTCCCAAACCATATTTAACACACAAAAAAAGTATGATCACCAGATTCAGCCCATCATGGATTCCTTTGAGGCATCAGGGCTCCCTCACAAAGCAGAAGTGGGTGGCTGGTGGGCTTACTGCTACCTCCACCACTGCCCCACACCATTTTTAAGAGGGACTTACAAGCCTCCTTCACAGTTTCTCAGTCTCAGAAGGCTGACAGTCCCGATTAACAATGGCAAAGGGAGGCAGCAGAGGTGACAGCAAATAATCTGTGAATAATCAAATCCGCAAAAGTGAAACCCGCAAATGTGGAGGGCTGACTGTACTAGGTTGAATCAATCCTTGGACTTGCCAACCTTATATTCTTTGTCCCTCAGCTTCTTATTTCCTTACACATTATTTCCAGCACAAGCCAAAGAAGACTGAGACCTGGGCTCAAGTCTCAATGTGGGTCATTGACTTACTGTGCGGGGCTGCCCTGAGATTTTTTGCTGCCTCAGAGAAAGAACAAGATGCTGCTGCCTCCTATTTCATGTACAAAGCCCACATACAACTGGACTGGCAGTTGACACTTTCCTCAGTACTGGTAACGAAGGAGCCTCCTTCACCTCACCTGAAGGAAGCAGGCTAGTTTGGAGGCCCATCGCTCTCTCCTCCCATACGCTGATGGTGCATCCCAGCATCTGCCACCTGAGGCAACTCATTAATGGTGAAGCTGGCTCTGTTGCTGTGTTATCGTAAGCAAATCATAATCTCTCAACTTGAGCTCTCAGCTTCCCATTAGTAAAATAGCAAAGAATCGGTCTGAATAGGTCATTGGGAGGATCCATAAGACAGGGATTGTAAGCATACTTCACACACTTAAAATGACAAAAGAACCTTGTTTAAGTGAAACCAATCTACATCATAACCATGTAAATACATAAGAGAAGGCCCAATTTCTGTTATAATGTTCTTGTTGGTTCTTTTCAGTTCAGTAGCAGGTATCTCTCCATGAAATCTGAGTGTGTTGGACCCATCGCTCTGCTAGCAATCCTCTTCATTTTTGTTAAGGAAGTAGCATCATGTCATTTTACTCCTTTAAAAAAACACAGTCCAAAACAGAAACTTGTTCCTGGCTGTATAAGCCAGTTCCATGAAGCAGAAATGACACATTGTGGCAGCTGACATCTCCAAGGAGAATTTAGCATGAAAACACAACAAGCCTTCAGCAAGCTAGCATGCTGCTAACTGGCCGCTCTGCCGACTGAAGGCATCCAAGTGATGCCCAGCAAGGGACAGTAGTGCCAAAGTGTTTGCCCTGAATCTGCATGGCAGACAGCAGCAGCTTTAGGGCCTCAAGATGTCCAGATGTGCTGTTTGGAGTGCTCTGTCCCCATTCTCTTGAGGTACCTCAGTGGACTTTTAGCAAACCTCTTTGAGAGGCCTGCAATTGACATAGACCATACAACAAGTGCAGTAGGAATTCATGTTCCATGTGAAGGCATTTGTGGTGGTTTCACTGCCAGTAGAAGTTATCATGACTCCCTTAAAGACCACAATGTATCCTTACACTTGGGAGCTGAAAGACTGCACCAAATAGGAATGGGGAATTAGTGCCAACCAAGTTTCAAAAAGTAGGCTGGTGATGGGGAAAAAAATGTTGTTGCCCTGCCTTGGTGTACAACAGAGAAGCTAGAGAATACGGATTACTATAGATAAAGCACAAGATCTTCCCCATTTGCAAGCAACTCAAATCGCCAAATAGTTAAAATAGTTTAATCATTTGGTAAATCATTGGTTCTAATTTGGCCACCTCAGAGGGATAAGTCAACTGACTTTGGTAGCTTTCCTGCCTTGCCAGTTTGCCTTCCTTTACCACCTTGCCAGTGGCAATTTCACATCAACAGATATGTAATATGCCACCTTTCTCCTGGTCCACCTCCAGGAGAAAGGCATCATATAAATGAAATAAATAAATAAATAAATAAATAAATAAATAAATAAAACATAACCACCTGGTGGTGACAAATTGTTAAAGCTATAACAAGAATGCTGAAGAACTTCACACGGAGTTCTGCTTAGAGAGTAGGTGATCTTCTTCAGTACCTTTGCTTCAGTTGTAAAAGTTTGGTGTAACTTAGTGTTTCTGACCCCCACATATTGGATTATTTCAGTAGATATCTTTAAGGATATCTACAAGGAATAATATATCACAAAATCCAGACTACCCTGGAGCTGGGCCCATACTATAATTGCCTACCATAGAATATATTGACCATTTGCTAAGCAAGTGCTATAAATGGCACAGAGATAGAATTAGGAAGTCCAGATTTTTTCAGAATAATTGCTCATCGCTTATCCTAGCCCAAATGTTGTCCTTTTATATGCTTTATGTATTAAGCATATCGGTAGTAAATAGGCATGGCAAATTCTTTCATGTGGCAGTACTGCATTTGGGGACAAATACTGTCAGTCAGAGTTGCGTTTTATTATCACCTATATTTATCACGATCCCAGATTTTGTAACCTCTAAGACTTGCTATTGTAATAGTCTCTGTATGGGGCTGCCTGTGAAGGTAACTCAGAAGCTTCAGCAGGTGATAAATGGGCAGCTTACCTGCTTGTGAAGCTTGGTTTGACTACTCTGTGGCAATTTAAATTGTTTAGTAGTTTGCTTCTAGGCACAATTCAAGGTGCTGGTACTTATCTGCCAGTTGGCCATGCTCTAGAGCAGGTGTGGGAATCATGTGCCCCACCAGATATTGTTGGACTACAACTTCTATCATCCTCACCATCATACCTAATGATTAGTAATGCTGAGAGCTGCAATCACAAAACTGCAGGGCTGTGTGATCCCTCCCCGCGCCTCTGAATGAGTTATGCCTTAAGAATCACCTCCTTCTTATTTCAGCTCTTCTAAATGATCTGAATTCAGCAAAAAAAAAAAAAAGTCCTGCTCTGTTTTCTTCAGTTGAATGTGGTGCTCCCAATATGTTAGAGTCAATATGTTAGTGTCAGAGACCGGTCCTCTTTCATGGCTTTTTGCAAAGGCTCCACAATATCTCTGTTCCCACTAACTTTTGGAAAGATTGTTAGCTAGTCTCTTCTGTGGTGTTTGGGCTTTTCAACTGGAGACTGAGAAATGGCTGGGTTGGTTGAGATAAATGAATGGGTTGGTCTTAAAAGGTACTACCTACTTCACTTCTCTTCTCCCCACCTCCTCTGTGTTTAAAAGAATAGAATTAGCTAACTCCTGACAACTTAGATTCAAAGATGCAGCACTAGGATAAACTGAGCAGAGCTCCTGCTAAATATTTCCCCTATGTTTCATAGACTCATAGAGCTGGAAGGGGCTCCTTAGGCCGTTGTGGTCCACTCTCTGTTCAGTGGAGAAGCTCCAGTTCCAGTGTCCCCAACAGGTAGCTGTCCAGCCTCTTTTTGAACATGTCCAGAGAAGGTGACCCCCACCATCTGTTTAGGTAGTTCAGTGGGATCTTTCATACTTTACCAGTAATGGTTGTTGTTGCTATGTGCCTTCAAGTAATTTCTGACTTAATGGTGACTCTAAGGCAAATCTATCATGGGGTTTTGTGGGGCTGAGAGTATGTGATGTGCCCAAGGTCACCCAGTGGGTTTCCGTGGCCAAGTGGGGAATCAAACCCTGATCTCCAGGCTTGAAGTCCAATACTCAAAGAACTATACCATGCTGGCAATGGTACTAGTATACTAATACACGCTTGTCTAGAGCAGATGATCCAAGGGTTATCCCATTGTATGTTGCATGTTGCGGGAAATAATCCTTTATTTTAGCAGTGGGGCCAGCAGTTATGCACAATCTGAAACACAGTTTTAATTATTTCCAGAGAAGAATTCTCTTCTGTAGGAAGAAGTCAGTGCAATGTTAATGTGGCAGGGTGTGTTTGTGGGGAGGGGGAATCAAGTTCTGTACAGCTGAAGGTTTTGACCCTAAACAAATTTTCTGTGTCTGTGCTTTTTCTGTGCTTCTCTCTCTTCTTCATGCAGACTCTGATAGTATGCTGCCTTCTGGCTCTCTGCATTATCTGACTCTTCAGGCCCTCAAGGGCTTACTTGGCCTCCTTATGTATTGAGACCACCAGTGGTTGCCTCCATCGTACATGCAGAAATTGGGCTTTTGTTATTGTTCAAGTCTGCCAGCAAAAGTGCTAGCTATGTTTAGGTCAACCCGCACATCCCATGTCTTCTAGCAAAATTGCAAGCAAGCAAGCAAGCAAGCAAGCAAGCAAGCAAGCAAGCAAGCAAGCAAACTAAAATCCTCAGAATCAGCTCATTATGTTTTCCCTCTTATTTGCAGTTAAATTGTTAAATTTTACAGAACAGAGACTGTTTTCCTTTGAATGAGGATATGTGCATTTCTAGCACCTCACAAGGATTTTCATAGAATCTAAATAGAAGACCAACTTAAAAAAAAAAGCCTCAGTAGCGTTATGGCAATTCTAGCACAGGTTTTAGATTTCATCTTTTTGTTGCATGTTACATCATCCAAGTAACTTATTATTATTTCTCACACTGTGACCAGATATGAAAGGAACACATGCAGGAAAACTCCCAACTATGGCTGTTGCATCATGCTTTCATAGTGTAAACTGACACTCATGCAGTTAATTCGTGGTTGGGTTATGCCACCTTTTTGCAGAATAGTGACATTGTGATACCAATGCTGTAGGTTTACTTATGGTCCCATTTTGCAACAGAGTGAGGACAATGACTGTCTCTGCAATCTCAGTGAGCTAAAAGTGGTACATTGAAAGCACTGATTATACACCATCCAGGAATGCTCAATTGCACACGTAACTCTGCTTACACAACTGTGAACTGACTACAGATGTTACTTAGTGACCAAAGACCATGCATAAGGGATCTATTGTTGTCATTGTTGTTGTGTGCCCTCCAGTCTTTTTTGCTTTCAACTGATGGTATCCCCAAGGTGAATCTTCCACAAGTTTGTCTTGGCAGGATTTGTTCAGAAGGGATTTGCCATTGCCTCCTCTGAAGCAGAGAGTGTGACTTGCCTAAAATCACCCAGTGAATTTCCATGGCCAAGTGAGGATTTGAACCCTGATCTCCCAGTCCTAGTGCTATTCCAGCATTCATACCACTGTACCACACTGGCTCTTGTGTGTGTAAAACACCACAAGGGTACCAGCCACTATAAAAATAAAGCATCACAATGTTAGTATTATGCAATGTTGACATAGTCCTTTTAAATATCTAAATCATGCTTATTCTAAAGAATATAAGAGCCATCCTGGATCAACCCAAAGGCTTATTTAGCCCCCTACTACTACAATGACCAGCAACCAGAAGCCTGTGAGAAATACACAAGCAGGAGATGAGTTTTGTATCATCGACCTCTCTCTCGTGTTCCCCATCACACTGTCTCTCCTAATGCCTAGCCACTTATCCTTACTGTCTAAAGTGGTGACTGTTGCTACATCTGGTAGTTTTAACTGCATGAGTGTGAAGAAGAAATGACCCACCTTTATTGTATCTATCTCTAATCTCCCACCATTGGACTTAGTTAGAAGGCTCCAGGCAAACACTCCTTTATGTTGTTTAGATGCCGTCGAGGTTGTTTTGTTCCATCTGTGCTTTCAACATAGGCAGTTCTTGAGTTGTTCTTGTTTTTAAAATCTGCATCCTCCGCTTATTTCTTTTTAAACATGGCATTGTTATTGTTTGCCTTGAGCAGCCAATCATGAGACATAAGGGAGAAGACAGAGAATAGGAATACATCAGTAGTTTAAGGCTGGGCTTTAGGCAGCAATCACAGGGTAAAATATGCATATTTGCATAATTTACACAGTCAGCTTTTCTTGGCACATAATTTGAGTTGCCTGCATGCAAAATGTCAAGATATCTTTTCGTCTATGTACTCCCAGCCTTGAACATTCTCCTGTGGTTGTTTTCAACAAAAGGTTTCACAGTTTTCTGGCACTGATGCTGAAGGTATAGGATGGCAGCCTGCTGTAGGCAACAAATAATATGATAACTCATTAGATTCCTCTCAGCCCTGTGATACATGTCAATGCATTGGCTGTGTGTGGAACAGGGCCTGCCCTATGAGAGTTAAAATCACTTCCTTGGGTTCTGTTATTTAGGACCTTATTTTGAAAGCAGCAAATTGTTATTTATTTAATTTATTTTTCTCTTTTGTGTCTTACTGCAGGAAAGAGACACCACATGCATTTTCCAAAATAACTCCTTGGCTAACTCTGATCTAAAATTAGAAAAGGCTGCAACAAATCAGACTGGAATCTCTGATTAATTTTTTCAGCCTCCTATTTTTGACTTGGGAGGAGTAGCACTCATTTGACTATGTTTTTGCTTATTTTCTGTTTTTTAACATATTATACTAGCTTTGCTATGACTTGGTACCAGGGCAGCTGGTGGCTTCCATGGCAGTGAGGCAGTCAATCTCCTCCAGATGTAAGTCTGAACTTTAAAGGAAATATCCAAGATGTTGAACTCTATCTTCCAACGAGGTCCAGCACCTTCAATATTGCTTTTAAAATTGGGAGTCAAAACTGGGAACAGATTCATCACCCTACTGCTATGGAATTCACCGGTGTCTAGTAACAGAGCTTTGATTCTCACAGAAGCTGCAGGAATAGAAGGATCTCTCCTGATCGTCCTGGGGTCTGAGCAGAGATGTCCTTCATCTCATGGTCTAAAACTGTACATTCAGGTTCTGTACACTCTGGATTCTGTATGTCCAAAATCCAAGAAAATGAGTGGCTAACATCATTCAGTCTTTCCCAAGATGCCTTTCCTAAGAGTCATGGGGATACAGTGGCTGCTTAATGGCCTTATCTCTTCCCATCTCAGTCTTCCTCCTCCACAGCTGTCTCCCCTTATAGCTCTACAGAGACTCTCTGTGGCAAATCTGCCCCCACCCAACGCAGATATTCTCTCTCTGAAGGACAAAGAGATACACGATCTTGTTCCTGCCTGCAGCATGCTTGAGGCAACTGCAGGGTCATGTCAGGGTGTCCTATTTGATTTTCCAAATGGGGCAGGAGAACAGAGGCAGCTCCTTAAACAGATTAGAATGGAGATTCTGATGGATCACTCTGTCCATAAACTTCTTCCTTCCTCCTAGCCCAATCCCAGCATCCGGACATGGAAAGACATGATGCATTTGTATGGGTCAGGGAATGGGCTCACCAGTAGGGGCCTTGGGATCCCTGCAGTACCATCTGGATCTGAGCATTAGGTGGGCTGCTGATGGGGCCTGTGCTAAACTGCTTTCCACAACTGTGCTACAGGCCCAGGCAGCAGCAAGCACACTAGAAAGTGACATGAAAACAAAGCAGGAATCATACCTGAAAAAATATAGATGGGGGCCTTATGGTGGCAGTTCAGTGGCCTGCAGAAATTTCCTTATATATTTGTCCTAGCCCAGTTATGCAATCCATCCGTCTCAGTCAGTCCTCTAAATGTGGATTGCTGCAGGTGCTGTTGTGGTGGAAGAAGGCCCAAGAGGTCTAAAACTTTTTTCTGGAATAGAAACAATTATCTCCCACACTGGATTAAAGTCACAGCTCACAAATGTATCTGTGAGATTTTTCCCAGTGGCTCCTTTGTTTTTGATTCCTGTAGTTCATAATTGTAAGAAAATGAGATCAAACCAGTTAAGATTTAATCTCATCAGCAGAATAGTGCAGTAGAAGCGTGTTATACAGTCCCTTTAGTTAAAGAACCCGTGGCTTGATCCAATAAAATCCAATACACACAGGTAGCTTTGAATAAACATTTAGAAGTTTACTGAAGACTTCTCAATCTACATATATATAGAGTGTTCGCTACCTTAACTAGCTAATGAAGTATTGGATAATCGCTGTATAACTCACCATCCCGCCTGATGGTTTGGGATGCTGTAGGTTCATAGAATAGCATCCATGGGAGAGCGAGGAAGAAGAAGGAAAGAGATAGAACAAAGGGAAGATGTCTCCTTGTATTTTTGGGAGAGTGAACTTTCTTCCTATCAGGATACAATCCTGGATCACATGATCTGATGACCTGGGCCCTAAAGGTATTTATGATCATGCAATAAAAACAGAGAGAAGAGATGTGGGAGATAGAGCATGCACACATGCGCACACGCACAAGAGGTAGCCCTGGTCTAACTAATCCCATTTGTTCTAACAACAAGATGGGGGGAAAGGAGAATGCTGTTAATTTTCCAACAATAATGAGCTCCAGTCGAAATATCCTGAAGGCACCAAATCATGTCTGATCTTGGAAACTAAGCAGAGTCAGTCTTGGTTAGTACCTGGATGGGAGACTGCCAATGAATATCAGGTGCTATTAGGCTGTATTTCAGAGAAGGAACTGACAAAACCACCTTTGAGTGTTCTTTGCCTAAGACTTTCTCAGTTTGGGAGGAACAGTCCCCATTAATCTTCTGTCCTCCATTTTTCCAACTGCTTTATAATATCTTCCCCCTTTCTTCTTTAGTCCTCAGCTTACTTCATTGGCTACAAATTGAGTTCAAAGTGAAAAGTACTTTGCACCTAATTAACTTTGCAAGAGGGCCAGGAGATGAGGGGACAAAATCTTGCCCTTCCCAGTAAGCTCAGGCAAAAACAAACTGCTGTAGCCTCTCCTAGTTTGTGTGTTCTTCCTCAAGAATAACTTTTGCAATCTTACCACACTCTGATGTTGCTTATCCACATACCATAGCCTCCAACATTTCATCTGTGAAATGTTGGAGGATGTGGTATTGATTTGAGTGTCGGACAAGGACTTCAGGTCAGCAAGGTTCAAATCCCTTCTTAGCTATAGAATCCCAAGTCACACACTCTCAGCCTTAGAGGAAAGCAGTGGCAAACCTCCTGTGAATAAATCTTGCCAAGAATACCTATGAATGGGTCACTGTAAGTCAGAGTCAACTTGAAGATGCATAACAACAATAATAAATCTGTTTCTAAATCACTCTCCTGCAGGTGTGGATATGGATTCATGCAGGAGGGCGGCTATGCTATGGAAGCCCCTATCATGAGTCCCCCCCTCAAAACCATCGCTGCATGCTACTGGGAGAGGGGCTACCTGGTTTAAGGAAAGCTCAGCTTGTATTTGAGCCTTAGCTGAAGAAGTTGTTGTATGCCCTCAAGTGGTTCCTGAATTATGGCAACCTTAAAGTGAGCCTATCATGAGTTTTCTTGGCAAGATTGTGTCAGAGGGAGTTTGCCTTTGTCTTCCTCTGAGGCTGAGACAGTGTGATTAGCCCAGGGCCACCCAGTGGGTTTCCATGGCCAAGCAGAGATTTGAATCCTGATCTCCAAAGTCATAGTCCAATACTCAAACCACTATACGATGCTGTCTAAACAACTGTTAATGATATATAAACCCATGTGTTTTTCAGTAGTTATAAGTCTATCTGTTTATGCTGTTTCCTAGAGGTGCAGGTAGCCTCCTCCCCCTACTAAAAGGCAGGTGGCATGAGGAGTGTGCTGGCTAAAGTGTGAATGGGTCAACCAACCATTTGCTTCATTATGACTGATGACTAATTAGAGCCTGAGATTTTTAAAAAGAACACAGACGTGTTCCCTTAATGGCTGTGGATGGTCCCCTGAATGAGTAACTCACCCGGAGAGCTGGGGACTGTGAGAGAAAAAGCAGTTCAGACAGTCTGGACTTGGAAGACTAAGCAAGAGGAACAGAGAGCCTGAGAGATAGAAACCGGTTATATGCATATTGAAGGGCAGATTTTCTCCCTTTTGTCCTCTTGGTCTCACTGGATCTGGGGCAGTACATCTTCTGCCTTCTAAGAGTTTGCTCCCATTTAGGCTCTGAGTGTATACGTATAAATGAAACAGATTTTAGAGGGTCTACAAAGACAGCTAGCATGGTGACATGGTTGAGCATTGTACTACAACCTTGGAGACCAGGGTTTGATTCCTTATTCGGCCATGGAAACCCCCGGATGACCTCAGGCACATTACACACTCTTAGCCCCAGAAAATTCCATGGTAGGTTCACCTTAGTGTTGCCATGAGTTGGAAATGACTTGAAGGCACATTACAACAAGAGGGTCTACCCCACAGTACGGGTCCCACTGGTTTGGGAAGTGAAAAGTGGGTGCAACAATTTGCTAACATTTCAATGCACATTCGTGACATGCCCATTTTTCCCTACTGTGATTAAGAAACAGAACACTAGACAGGGCCAGACAGGCTTTGTTCTTAATGATGAGAGGAGGGTTCGCTGAAGGTAGGAAGTAGGTTTAGTAGACAGCTGATATGAACTTCTGTGTGGACATATTAAATGCTCCACAGGGTACAAACCTGAGAAAATTAGCTTCTGTCCCTGACAATGGGTGGCCAGCCCTCACTGACAGGGAGAGATGCATACACAGTGTGTGTGTGTGTTACAACATGCAAATCTTTGAAGTCCACCCCCATTACCATAAGAATGGCATTTTACTGGTTGTATACATGTGGGTGTGTGCCTCAGTCCCACTCACTCCATGCAGTCAAGAATCAGAAATCCCTCTTGGGGAGGCCATGCATCCTTGTCATTGCCAGGGTCTTTTTCTGCTTCTAGCAGTATAAATCATTGTCTGATACATGAAGTAGAAAAGGAAATAAAGAGAGATGAATAAAGAAAGTGTAGGAGCAGGAAAGAAAAGTAAACATCTGATGAATTCTCCCCCTCCCAACACCAGATGTTACTTCCATCCACCTACCTACCAAATGCTAAATTGATGGTTCATTTGCTAGAATTTGAACAGAGTGATCGATGACCCTTTCACACTATACAATTATAATGCTATTACTCCACTTCAACTGCTACAACAGCATCCTGTGTAATTCTGAGGTTTGCAGTTTGGTCAGAGGCACCAGAGGAGCTCTTGGGCTGGGAAATCTGAGTGCCTCTCCCTCAACTGGAAATCCCAGGATTCCACAGGATAGCACCATGGCAGTTAAAGTGGTGTTATAACTGTGTAGTGTGTCATGAGCCCCTGGTTTTGGATGGACTTCCAAGGAGCTGTCCAAGGTGCTATACATATTTGAGGAGGGGAAATAGGGATCAGTACCTTGGATAAATATGAGGTGTGAATTGGCCCTTATTCTAACTTCTCCCCCTTCCATAAAAAGATAGACGGATTAGTATCTTAGGTTTGTCTGCATAAGTCATTAAGCCAGCAAGAAGAGAAGCCTGGATGAAAGAATGGATCCTGTACTGGGGGCATTTGCTCATTTTCTTCATTTATCAGAGAAGGCTAGCATTTCTGCCAGCGCTAAGGTTTCCTTGGTAACAGGCAAAGGTGCTAAATCTCTTGTCTTCCTCCACAGATACTCCCCCAACCCCCAATTTTTGCTGTGAATCTGATCTCCTTCATCAGTTAAAGAACAAATCCTCCAAAGTGAAACACCAGTCATTTTTCCAGTTGTGCCTTCTCCTCTAGTAGCTCTGTCAGGTGGGAAGGTGGGCAGAAGTGCTGGGAAGTGCCTGACTCCACTGCTCCCCAATGATTTGGCCAGGCTTTGTAAGATGAACCATCCTAGCATGAGAAGGGCATCTAATCTGGGGAGAAAACTAATGGGGGTGGAACATGGAAAAGTCAGTTGAAGTATTCCTCTGAAGTGAATGGGAGGGGATAATTAGAAATTTATGTCCATGATAGCCTTCAGTATTCATTGATCTGCAAAACATGATTCAGTGGGTAGGGTGCCTATGTGGGAAGGGAGGGGTTGCCCCCCTGCAAAATCCTTGCTGTCTTCCATTAGCTTAATATATTTGACTTTCTCCCCAAAATTCCCTCCATCAATTGTTTATTTTACTCTTTTTAAAAAGTTTTCCTTCTCCTTGACCTCAGCTTCTTCCAAGTCTCTTCTTACTGCCTTCTCCTGCCCCTTATCACTGCAGGTCTGCCCCTTTCACCTTCTATTTCCATGCTTTCTTGCTGCACTGGTCTTCCCTTGGCATAGATATCCGTTTCTTCCTCTGCGTTCAGTGGGCTGCCTGTTTCAATTGAAAATAAAGAAGAAGGATCACATCAGGCTATTCTCTCTCATCTATGCATTTTAAAAATGGGCCGTTTCAAATAGGAGTATGCCAGAGACTGGGCTACAGCAGAGCCTGTAAATCTTTGATTCTCCAGATATTTTGGATTACAGTTCCCTTATCTTTACTGTTAGACTTGCTGGCTGAGACCTTCTGAGAGTTGAATTCCACAACATCTGGAAGGCCAGATGGAATAGGCCCTTATTTCTCCTCAGATCAGTTTGGCAGTTCCACTCTAATAAGGTGCCCTGGCAATATCATTTATTCTGGCAATATCATTTATTTAGCCCTGACTCCACCCAATTTATCACAACCTTTGTGTAACCAAGCTAGAATCTAAGGCCCTTTCCGCACCAGGCAATTAGAACGGGGCAGTGCGTCGTCTCACGAAGGTTGTCTGCAGCTTGGAGCAGACTAGAAGCAGACTACTTACTGGAGATCCTCACCTCAGTCCGCTCCAAAATGACCCCAAGTGGTCCTCCAGCATTTTTTCTAAAGACCGCAAAAAACAGGTCTTTATTTTTCTGGAATGCGCCATTGCGTTCCTGCTCCCTTGTGCAGATTCATAGGCTCACACCAATGCGAGCCTGCAATCTGCAGGGGGCAGGCTTTAGGCCTGGCGAGCTTCAGTGGTTGGTCAGGACCCACAACCAACTGGAAGCCGCCGTTTTGGAAGCCGGAAGCTGCCATTTTGGAAGCCAGAAGTCACCATTTTGAAAGCTGGAAGACGCTGTTTTGGAAGCCGGAGCAGTGCAGATCTACAGACCTCGGACTGCTCCGATTCATCCTGGACCAAGGAGAAGCCCTGTGGAAGGGCTGCAGGGACAGTCCGCATTGCTTCGGACCCCAGAAGAAGCGGTAGGTAATGGCACGGAGCGATTCCCTCACCTCATGCGGAAAGGGCCTATGTGTTCACTCAGAACTAAACAGTTTGTTTAAGATGGCATGTTCCCTTTATTATCAGTGAATTTAGGTAACTCAGACCAACTCAGCAGTTATAAAATAGACAGTGTCTTTTATTATAGCAACATTAGAGATAAAGTATTTTGTTAGAGCTCATGTATAGTACAGTGTTGATACATTAAACCGTTCAAACTGCTGACAGACTGATAAAAACTCCCAGACTTAGACACCAGTTCTCTATGTCTTTTCTACAGCTGCTTAAACACAATTCAACCATCCTCTCTGGCCAAGATCTCACTGAAGTCTCTCTTTCACAGAATCTCTGCCTTATATATAATTCCTCATATTCATAAGTACTCCGCATGTGCACCACAGTTTTGGGTTTCACTCTTAAGGTACTACTCCTGCTGCCAGCAATTCACCATCAGGTAGCACTTGCATTCCAAATGGTTGACTCCAAAAGCAGCTTTAAAATTCCTTTATCCTTACCATTAGCCATGCTGGCTGGGATCTTCTGAGAGCTGAATTCCACCACATCTGGAAGGTCAGAGTTTTCCCATGCAGGGACTAAAGTACAGTTTTTTGTGTGCAGGATGTTTTGATTTACGACAGTAGTCCTTCTACCTGCAGGAAGAATATGCTCTTCCGCTGCTGATGAACATCTTACTCTGAGCCTTAGAAGAAGTTTTAAAAACAATATGTTGTATGACTTGTTGGTCATGTGTGGCCCAGGTATATGGCAAAGAGGAAGTGTGGTTCAAGAATATTCCAATAAAGTAACAATACTATCACTTTTCATTTTTATTATATGCATTACAAATGCAGCAAACGTAAAAGTTGTCTGTTTGTACAACTATTCTGTAAAGTAACACTATATTTTTATAGGATCAGTGGTGATGTTTATCTTAAGTGCCACTCAAAAAAAAGATTGTTAAATCAATATCCTCCTGTCTTTTAACTGAAAGAATGGAGGGAACATGAAGAAGCCACTTGGGATGCATATTGGACAATTTAGCTTGTTTGAATAAATATGAAATTTGACTCAAGATGAAAGAACTCAGGTGTGGGGTGCAGTTGCCCGAAAGGGGCTGCTGTAGAAGCTGCTATCACAATAAGGAGATTTGCTCAAACTACCATTTTGCTCTCTTGTGGTTTGTTTGATTGTCTTTTGCATTGTTTTAGTCTATCACTGGGCTGTAGCTAAACACAGTCAACCATTTTTTCCTTCCATTTACCCATGTTGCTTCACTTGCCATCTTGCCTGATGAGGGGTTCTGTAAATCTCAAAATCTTGCACAACTTTTTATTAGTTGGCTTTGTACTGAGCATTAGCTCATAGGAATCTTGGAATTTTTCTAATGGCCTGTGCACTTACCTTTGATTTCCCCCCACCTCTGGTTGGTTGACTGAAAGGGTAAGACAAATTTCCAAATCAGAGTGCTATCCACAGTTTTTGGCCACAAATGGAATTTCCATGTTCTGAAGCAGTAGATCCTTGAACATCTGGGACTGGGAAATCAGAGCCAGCCCTACCAATAGGCGGAGTTAGGTAGTCACTTTTGGCAGCAGGATATGGATGTCAGGGCACGGCAGCAAATTGCTTTTTAATTCTTATTCTTGTAATTGCCTCTGTTGTTGTACTGCAAGGATGGGGAGAAATGCTGATAGGATTTTCTGGGATTTTGGATGTATCAAAAGCCAGCATGGTGTACCAGAAACCAGCATGATAGAGTGGTTTGAATGTTGGACTACGACTCCAGGAGACCAGGGTTCAAATCCCCACTGTGCCATGAAAACCTCTGGGTGTCCTTGGAACAAGTCTCACACTCTTAGCTTCAGAGAAAGGCAGTAGCAAACCTAGATAAATCTTGCCAAGCCAAGGGCACCATACATCACAGTTGATGGGAAGACACATAACAACAATAACAGAATAACTTGCCTGGCTTTGGATTCTGTACACCTTGATGGGGATAGAGAGAGGCACCATTTCTTGCTCTACCTCAGGCTGCAATGTTTCTTGAGCTGACCCTTCTGAGGTCAACCAACAAGAAATGGCCATCACTTTCATTTCTCTGCTTGGGAGCTCAGGAACATCCAGGTGGTTGTTTTTTGGAAAGCTGGCCCATTCCCATTAGCTAGTCCTCATGTTCTTATGCCAGACTGGTGTACATCCCAGCGAGGCCATTGGTAAGAACCCAAAACCAGTGTTTTGGCACAAGAACACAGGACTGAAATAGTAAGAAAGGAACTGCCAAGTGCTAATTGACAAGTGCCTGTCTGCTGCAGGCTTTGACATTTTAGAGGAAAACATTCATTTATCTGTATTTAATAAACTATATAGACATAAGTATCACAAGCTAGTTTGGCAGCTGGTGTTGTTGAATGGAGTGAAAAAGAAGTTAATTATGTTTTTGATTAAATTGAAAATCCCTCTCCATCTCCTTCCTGTCTTTCCTGTCTCCCCTCCAACCATCTCTTTCTTGTTCCACTTCATGAGAAACCAAACATGACCACTAAATGGACTGAGGGGTGAAAAGGCAAAAGGGAGGGAAGAGGACTTTTGAGGGAAAATGGGGATAGCAACTGGTTGCTAAGTGCTCTCTCTCTCTCTGTCTCTCTCTCAGCTTTGGAAATGATCCATGTAAGTGAATCACTGAACTTAGGACTCTCCATGGAAACTGTTAGAGGTAAAACCAGACAGTGTTTACCCTCACATTAAGCCTCCCTTCCAAAATGTAAAAGACTCCCTCCCTCCCTCTCTCTCTCTCCTCTCTCTCTCTTACCCTCTCTTTCTAAAGATGTGAAGCTTGAACAGCTGAGCCTCCACAGACACAGAACTAGAGCGGATGCTTCACACTTTTATCTGTTGGCAAGCACACAAAAGCTTTCATGTGGAGAAATGCGGCAAAACATTTGCATGGAAACGAGGAGCTGCTGGGTCAGTGCCACATCATCCCCTTGTGAAATGTCTCCTGCCCCTTTCTGGCTAGAGTCCACCAACTATAAGTTTCTCTTTGCTGCTCTTTTGGAGTCCACAGAGCTTGTGCCATGACTTGGCCTGTTTTGAACCTCAGCCACTCTCATTCTCCTTCTTCCTGCACCCCCGGGACTGAACCAAGACATTTTGCTGTCTGATGATGGAAGGTTTTTTTGGGGTTTTTTTTGGAGCATATAACCAGACACAAGCTGCCAGACGTATGGTTGGAGGGGGTGGTGGTGGAATCTGACTCATGTTATGCCAGGAAGGCAAAGAATGCATTGGAATGGAAATGTGTAACAAAATGAGTATGTAAAAACCCTTTCAGAATTATAAAGGCTTTCAAGGATTATTGTGAATGTGTGGTGTGGGGAATCTGGTGCTTTGGGAGGTATCAAATTTGGCAGCACGGGTGGAAGGTGACAAGGCTGGCTGCTGAATCTTGCTTCAAAGCGAATGCTGTGTGTGCCCCCTCCACCATACCTGAAGGCAGCAAGTCAGTTTAGGGGTGAAGGATAGAACCCCCAGAACAGCTCCATCCTCCAACAGAATAGAGAAATTAGTTGTTGATAGGCAATATCAGGATCACTTTCTCCATGTTCTTATAATTTTTATCTTGAAACTAAATGATACCTATAAAACTCTAGGAGATACTTTACAAGAAAGGATGTCTACTGACAGTTCTACAAATAAGAATCTCAAAAACAAGAGAGCCCTACAAGCATCCCTCTATAACGTGAAATTCATGGCCTGAGGAGAAGTGTATGTGTGTGTGCACGTGGGTGTGTTTCTCTCTCCTAATACCTGCTATCTTGCTTTTCTTCCCTTGAAAAGGCCTCCTCTCACCTCCCTGCATTTAGGTTCTCTAGGCAAATGCAGATTTGGAAGGATAGGTTTCTTAAGGTAATGTGTGGCTTCACCTCAAAGACCATTGACTTGGGGCCCTTTCACACTACACAGTTATAGCACTATAATTCCATCTTAACTGCCATGGCAACATCCTATGGAATCCTGGGACTGGCAGTGGAAGGGGAGCTTTTAGTATTCTCAGCCAGTGAGCAACTCTGATGCCTCTACCAAACTACAGACCCAGATGTAAAGTTGAAGGCTTTCACGGCTGGAATCCATAGGTTGTTGTGGATTTTCTGGGCTTTGAGGCCATGTTCTATTAGTATTTTCTCCTGATGTTTCACCTGCATCTGTGGCTGGCATCTTCAGAGGATCCTCTAAAGGTGCCAGCCACAGATGCAGGTGAAACACCAGGAGAAAATACTAATAAAACACGACCTCAAAGCCCGGAAACCCTCAATAACCTACAGATCCAGGATTCCTCAGGATATTAAGTCATGGCAATTGACATGGAATCGTAACTATGCCGTGTGAAAAGGCCCCTAGTGAGGTAAAACATAAGACATTTCTGCACTACACTGTCCTAGTGCTATTATTCTACTTTCAGTTTCCTGTGGAATTCTGGGATTTGTAGTTTCCTGAGGCCAAAGAGCTCTCTGGCTGAGAATTCTAAAGGCCTCTCCCTAAACTGCAAACCCCAGGATTCCATAGGATGCTGAAAGTGGAATAGTAACACTATAACAGTTTAGTGTGGAAATGGAGATAGTTGGGTAAAATGTATCCCTTCCAGCATTCCTTACCACCAGCTACCCTGAGTAGGGGCTGATGGGAACTACAGTCCAACAACATCTGGAAGGCTATACTTTGCCCCTCTCTGGAATATAACAGTAGGGCATGACTTAGAATGGCATGGTTAAACAGAGATTTTAATATCCAAATTATGTGGTCTGCTTCTGAGACAATTTGACCACCACAACCACAATATAGAAACCACACACCACTGTGTGATAATAGATCTGCCTAGAAGTTATAATGTGTTGTGAGCAGGTTGTTGGTCATTTTTTGTTTGTTTCATAAACAAAATGAAGACTCATCCTTATAACAATCAACTACATGAGCAACTAACCATCTGAGGCAGATACTTGCCACTTTTAAGGTGAAAGAAGCAAGATTTGGGGCAATGTCCTTGATGTTTGCTAGTGAAAAATCCAGTTTTTGTAACTGGCCCAACCGTCCTTCTTATAGAGTATCTTAAATATATTCCTGTTCTAATGGACTAGAAGAACAAATGTATGACAAGTCCTCTCCTGCTCTTTCACCACACATGTGCATTCAGCATCATAAGTGAAATGGTGTTTCCCTGTAGTAGGTGTCTACTACAGAAATGGCCACTAACTGAAAACTAAAAACTATTGATGCTGTTCTCACAGAATATTTTGAAAGGGTTGCTAGGTAATTTTCATAATCATTTGTAAGTATATAGTACCACGAAGAGGGTGTAGCTCGCAGCAGCATTGGACAGTCAACTGACAGGAAAACATCAATTTGTTTTAAAACTGCATTTCAGCTACATTCAGCTTTAATTCACAGAAGTAAACCTAACCAAAGCCACAATATTAGATCTCAAATATATATTTGAAATCCACTCTAGAAAACAAATTTTAGTGAATCTGCTAACAGCACACATACACAAGTGTCCTTTATACCGTATTTTAGTTAAGTACTTGGGTTACATCCAAACAACACATTTATAGCAATATAATACCACCTTAACTTCCATGAGTCCATCCTATGGAATTTGGGGGCTTATAGTTTGGTGAGTGACCCAGCATTTGTCTGCTGGTGAGCTCCAGTCCACTCCGCTGTACTATAGCGCTAGAGCTCTCTAGCAGAGAATTCTAACCAGCTCACCAGATTACAAATCCCAGAATTCTATAGGATGGGCCATTGGTTAAGAACACCCTCCTAAAATTCTTAAATAAGCTGAACAATTTTACCATAAAGGGCTCATTTAGGAGCACCCTAGCCAATAATTCCACTTCAGTTTTTAGTAGTACCGAAAGAGTACTCTGAAGGATGCCTGGTACCATATGATGCACTGTATTCTGAGAACATTTCAGTTTGGTTGCAACATAAAGTGTCCTCCAAAGTTCTCCACCATAAAGGAAAGAAATTTGGCTTTCTAGGGCCTCTCTACACTACGCTGTTTTAGGGTTACTTCAACCTCCTGTGGAATTCTGGGGTTTGTAGTTTACTGAGACCAAAGAGCTCTCTGGCTGAGAATTCTAAGGGCTCCTCCCTAAACTCAAACCCCAGGATTCCACAGAATGATGAAAGTGGAATCATAGCACTGTAACAGTATGGTGTGGAAATGGTTTATTTTTCTAATTGACCAGGCTTGTTGGTCTGTTCCACCACCCATTCAATGACCTCAAAATTATTCGTCCAGTTTCAGAATAACAAATTTCTTAAATGGTTTTTGTATTTCACCCTGAAGTTGATGATTCCAAGTAACTCTCATCTGAAAACTGTGACAGAAATTTCCTAAATTAATAAAACGGCAACAGTTCAAATTAATAACAAGTGATATTGCAACAACATTTCTGTTTCTTGCAAGCAGCAAGCCCCTGTGTTTGATCTGTCTATATTTATTTTGGATGTATGTTGTACAAATTCCACCCAGTCTCTCACAATCTTCAGCCTCCTGCTTGTCTGCTGTCTTCTTGAGAGCCCAGAACAGCCAGGCAACCAAATCAAATCCAGCCCTGCAAGAGTTTATGGCTGATAGGTATGAATCATACAGTGTATAAAACATACTGTCTGCCAATGGATCTGTAATTAGGAGTATGTACTGCTCATTATTAGCAACTCTGTTGTGGTCTTACACAAACAGAATCCATTTAGCTGCCAGATGAGTATCAGTTGTATGAATTTAATATTAATAATAGTTACACAGCATTAATGAGGATGCTCAATGAAAATACAAAATCATCTGCCCAGCGTCTTAGCCAACTGTTGTTAGTTCATCCATTGTTGCTGCAGCTGCCACTTGGACTATTTGGGGCTACCTTCTCCAACCTCCTACCATCCAGATATGTTAGGCTAGCTTTTCCATCAACCTCAACCACTATGGTTAAATGCCTGCTGGTTTCTCAATTGCACCACCAAGAACTATCAAAACATCCAATGGAATACAGAGTTAGACTGAGTGATGCAGGAGAAGCAAAGAAAACTGGGCAAGGATGCAGATTATGGTAAAGTAGCAGCTACAATGGGTGCAATGGAAGGAGATGAAGAACTATCAGTCGATGAGCATGCATACCAGGGTCAGGCGAGCTCTTCCATAGGTTGGTTTCACAGTTTTGGATCATTCTTTTTCTCTGCTCAGATCATTGAAACAATATTTTTAACCATATGACCTTCACCACAGTTGTTTGAAAAGTTTGGTCTATTTCCAGGCACATAACACAGACTATGACCTATAAATCCCTACAGTATTTGGGTCCTGGATAGCTAAAGGATTGCCTTTCCCTATATGAACTGGCTGGTGTTTTAAGGTCTTTAGGGAAGGCCCTTCTCCAGGCCCCACCATCCTCAGAGGCATGTTGGATGAGAGTGTAAAAGACAGCCATTCTTGTTGGCTGCTCTCAGTCTGTTGAACATAGCCAAAGGAGACTACTGTGGTCCCCTCTCTGTCCTCCTTCAGCTGGCAAGCAAAGGTTTTTTCTTCAAGCAAGCTTTTGCAAGTCAGTGGCTGCCTAAAGAGGAGCTTTTAATGAAGGGTGTTGTAATTTGCTTCCCCATCATCACGTGTGCCTTTAATACGATCATCTGTTTAATTGCATTTTATTGTTATTACAGGGCAGTTGTGTCCGTGAACTGCCTTACATCCTAGTGCTGGGAGAAAAGCAGAAGAGAAACAAACAAACCAACTACCAAAGAGACAATAAAATGCAGAATGGTAAGGTTGAATGAGGAAAGGAAAAAGCCAGTGGAGATTGTTTTGTGGAGCCCTGAGCTATCAGAAGAATAAATGGGATTTGAATTTCAAATAAGTAATGAAATCAGAGAAGTCTAGTCCATTGCCTACTGCCACATCCTCTCCTCTCCATGTGTGCTGATCCATACACATCTGTTTCTCTCTGCTTTTTTCTGGCAGCCCTTCCATGAACAAAGACTGTGCACCTAAAGATGTGCACTTGAGAGACCTAGTGGAAAGTCCGTATTAAAAGTAAAAGCATTACCTACAATACAGTATTTTAGAAGCGGTAATACTAAAGCACATTCTCAGCCCCAGAAAATCCCATGATCGGTTTGCCATAGGGCTGCTATAAGTAAAAAAATAACTTGCAGGCACACAACAACAATAATAATAACAATAGCAATATCCTAAAGGTACCAGTTCCTATTTAACCTTGGAAGCTAAGTAAGGTCAGCCTTGGTTAATACCTGGGTGGGAAAGTGCCACTGAACACCAGGTGTTGTAAGTGATATTTCAGAGGGATGAACTGCAAAGCTTTCTCTGAGTATTTTTTGCCTAGGAGGACCCTAGGAAATTCATGGGATCATCATAACTTGACAGGCAACTTGAAGGTACACACATGCATACACACACAATGAGAGCTGAGGCCATGGGGTTGTCTAATATCAGCATTAGCCATGGCAGGTGTCCCTAGTCATGGTTGTCTCCACCATGAAAAGATGTTTTTATTGTCTTTGTGTTTAAAGTTCAATAGCTACTTCTGAATTTCCATATGACCTGGGACACCACACACTCCCTCAACCTAAAAGGAACACAATGGCAAACCTCTTTTGAACAAATCTTGTCAACTCCCCCCGCCAAAGAAAAAACCCTAGGATATGGTCACCATAAGTCACCACTACCTATGTGAGCATATACAGATTTTCTGCATATCTATGACCTCTTTTGTCCATCTCCCTTTTTGCTGATCTATATCCTCTTTCCTCACAACATGGAACTGGCCACCCTAAAAATGCTCCAATATGTTTCTTATCACAGTAGTTGAGAGGAGAAGATTTTGTTGTCTCCTTCTTCCCCGACTCCTGCAATTCAAGCACTGTTGTACACAAAGCTGCCAGTATAAACAGAATCCTTTCCAGGATGTCCCAGTGAGGACAGATCTCCTTCACCTTATGGCTGTGCTGACCAAGGAAGATGGGAATTGTAGCTCAACACACTGAGAGGCCTCTGAGTTGGGTGGGTGAGGGGGGAGTTGTCTTTGTGCCATTATGTCCTAAATCCTCCCTTTTTCCATGTAGGGATTAAAGTTGGAGGGTCCCCTCTTGGTTTCGGTCTTTCTTCTTCCCTGTCTTCTGGTGGGTGTAAAATGCATTGAATGGAGAGAGGCGCCTCCTGTTTTGCTTGCAAGCCTCCCATTACATATTCAGGCCCATAACGCTGGTTTCAGCTTGCCCTCCCATCCCAAGCTGTTCTTGTTTTGCAGTATCAATTAGACAGGGGGCAATTAGCTGCAGCCTGAGTTAAACTGAAAGCTGTGCTCCTAAGCAGCTATTGACAAATAGCTGGGTTGCTACCATGGAGCAATTAACATCCAGGGCTGCTTTTCTCTAATTCATGTTTTTATAGCTTATTATCTGATGATACAAATGCTGGCTCCCTGCTTTCGAGGCAGTAATGAGAGCTCTCCACCAAGAGCTTCCACCCTTGATATTGGAGTTATTGGCTAAACACAGGCTCTTCACACATCACCATAGCAACTGAGGAACAGAGCAGAGCACTGAAAATGGGGAGGGGAAAGGGGCTTTTCGTTCCCTGAAGAGACCACTTTGGGTTCTTTTTGTTTTCAGGGACAAGTAGTAGGGACCAGGGGCTTCCATGTCAGTGGGGTGGTGACTCATCCTTTGTTTTAGTCGGAACTTTAGAGAAGCTCTCCAAGGGGCTGATTCCTCTCTCACCTCCCCAAATAGGGTTAGCACCTTGGACAGCGCCTGCAAGGTCTGAACAAAAAACTGGAGCATATATACAATTATAGTGCTATGTGATGGGATGAGGAATTGCAAGAGGGGTCCTGCTTTGGAATATCATAGCACAGATGCCGGTGGAAGGGGCAAGAAACACCATCACACTGTAACCCAGTCTCTAGCAGAACAGCCCTTCATTGCTCAGTTTGGCTGCTGGCTGTTATGGTGTCAGGGTGCAATAGTGCTATCCTGGCAATAGCGCCATAATCAAAAACACAAATACCAAACAGTTATGAATATGAAAGTCTAGCTTATGTATACACAACCATTCAATAGGATGCCAGCCATAGCCTTTTATGTGCTAAAAAGTTCAGTCCATTTCAGTCTGTTAGATGCTCTTAAAGCCATCCCCTTAGCATATTGAGACAAGTCTCCTTTTTTTGTTTGTTGAGTAAAAAGATAATCTTTTGTTGACCTTGGAGCAGCTACTAGCTTTCCAAAAGACCTGTTCCTTGTCAAGAAATGTGGGAGATAGTGCTGGATTTCACAAGGAGAGGAATGAAATCGGCAAGGCAGAAGCTGAACAACAAGCAGTCACGTGCCCACCCTTCCACATAGGGTCTAGCAAAGGAAAGAAATAAGATTAGTCTTCTTTGTAAAATACATAAAAGTAGCTTTACAGTGGGTGTATGTGTCTGTCAACTTATGGTGACCCCATGAATTTCATAGAGTTTTCTTAGACAAGGAATACTCAGAGGTAGTTTTGCCATTTCCTCCCTCCGAAACATAGCCTACAGCACCTGGTGTTCATTGGTGGTTCAATCAAGTACCAACCAACGCTGACCCTTCCAAGATCAGATGGAATCTGGTTCTTTTAGGGTATACTGGTCCATAATCAGCTGCATGGTTTAATGGAGAAAAGAAAGGGAAGAGAAAAATATATTGCAGGTTGGAGCCATGCAGGAAGAAAGTGGGTACAGAAAAACAAACTAACAGAGAATTACTGTAAATATATTCTGTGTCTAATCTCCCATGGATTAACATGAACATTAGTTATGAGTGACTATCAGCATGCAAGGCTTCTAACTCTTAACACTTCTGGTGATTAAAACTGCTAGAACAGGTTTGTTGATATGGGTCAATACAACTTTTTGCATTTTGGAGTCTCCTCAAGGCAATGGCTCTGTGGTCTGTCATGATTAGCTCCTCCACTTCAAAACTTACTGCTGGCATATTAGTTTATGGGCTGGTGTGGTTGTGGCTACTGCTATTCCCCTTTTCCTCCTCTTCCTCTTACAGGAACTTGTGTAATTTCTCAGAACCCCCAACTGCAATCAGTAGTGGTGTCCTTCAAACAATTCATTTTCTGTCATTCTGAACTTGTCTTTTTGTGGAGCCTGGCTCATACGAACCCAGGTGAATCCTAGCTCTGGAAAGTCTTGTATTTAGTATGCTGATGACTCTCAGTTCTGTTTCTCTGTTACATCTGAATCAGGAGACGGTGTCCATGGCTCAGATTCACACTCGAAATGTTCTTGTTGGATCTATGATATGGCGACAATACTGACCTCCCATAGTGGACTCTTTGTAAGGAAAACTGTGTAGAGTTAAGGTCCATCAAAGGCTTTGAACACTCAAAATGGGCTTTTTTAGAGGCTAAATATCGTTATTAAATGCTTTAAAAGAAATTATTAACATGAACCTTGCAAAAAATTACAAGGAAAAGGTATCTATGAGATCTGCATCAGCCCCATATGTGTGTGCAAAGCTATCCTAAACAGAGAATCTTAACTTTAGAGGGAGGTATTTCCTGCTGTCCCTCATTTTCTGTTGCATCCCATAGTGTGAGAAGATGTGTTTATCAGGGGCTGATAGATTCTGTCATGGCAGCCAGCAGGAGTTCTGGAGTCTAAGGGGAGCAAATGCCGGTGTTTACATAACAAAGGGGGGCACTGGGGAGAATGATGTGGAGTAATATTCTGTTTGATTATTGCTTTGTTTATTCCATTCTGGTCCAGTGCTCCTAATAAATCCATATTCCCATCTATGCCATGTTTTTCCTGTTTTCTAAAACAAGCTTCAGTTTTATCCCATTCAATAAGTTGTTGCTGTTACTGTGTCCCTTCAAGTCGTTTCCAGCTTAGAGCAACCCAAAGGCAAACCTGTCACAGGGTTTTCTCGGGCCAAGAGTGTGTGAATGCACCCAGGGCCACTAGGTGGCTTTCCCTGACCAAGCAGGGAATCCAACGCTGGTCTCAAGGGCCATAGACCCACACTCAGACGACTATACTATGCTGGCTCTGCAAGTTACCTCAGGAAAAAAGGGCCTTCAGTGGACTGTAATTCCCAGAGTAGTTTCCCATGGATACCCACTTATTGTGGACGTATCCCACTCATGCAGGCTGTATTTATATTATTTAAATATGAAATAGCAGCACACATTTTGCAAAGTTTGTGTTTGTATTGGTGGTAAAATATATTAATAAATATTTTAATGGTTCAGTGCTGGATAGCAATATGTGTGAAAGGGATCTAGGAGTCTTAATAGACCACAAGCTGAACATGAGTCAGCAGTGTGATGCGGCAGCCAAGAAAGCCAATGCAATTCTCAGCTGCATCAATAGGAGTATGGTGTCTAGATCGAGGGAGGTACTGATACCACTCTACTCTGCTTTGGTTAGACCCCATCTTGAATACTGTGTCCAGTTCTGGGCACCCCAATTCAAGAAGGTCAAGCTGGAGTAAGTCCAGAGGAGGGCGACCAAAATGGTGAGAGGCCTAGAAGCCATGCCCTATGAGGATAGACTTAGAGAGCTGGGTATGTTTAGTCTACAGAAGAGAAGGTTAAGAGGGGACATGATAGCCATGTTTAAATATTTGAGGGGATGCCATTTAGAGGAGGGAGAGGGCTTGTTTTCTGCTGCTCCAGAGACCAGGACAAGGAGCAATGGATTCAAGATGCAGTAAAGGAGATTCCACCTGAACCTCAGGAAGAACTACTTGACTGTCAGGGCTGTCCGGCAGTGGAATCTGCTGCCTCGGAGTGCAGTGGAGTCTCCTTCCTTGGAGGTTTTTAAGCAGAAGCTTGATGGTCATCTGTTGGGAGTGCTTTGAGGGTGTTCCTGCATGGCAGGGGGTTGGACTGGATGGCCCATGTGGTCTTTTCCAACTCTACATTTCTATGATTCTATGGTGCAAATCTCTTTTCTACCTATATGGTGAGTTTACTAAAAAAAGAGGGAAAGACATTGTTGTTAAAGGCAGTGACACATGGGGATCCTCATGGCAGTGGGTGGCAAGTCTGTTCTGGGTTTTATGTTTATAGGAGCTTTCCAAGGCACTGAATCCATCTGGGGAACCAAGAGCCACCATTGTTGAAAGTTTGCTTTATAAATTAGTCCTTTGAATTCCGAAGGAAAAAGAGCAGGTCAAATTAGAAATTAGGTGACTTTTATTGCATGAATACAAATAAAGTGTAGGGTTTTCATTATGCAAATAGCTGCCCCAGAAGAACAAGAGGCTCAAATGGAACGTGTACTCCCACACTCGCTGCCCGTGTTGTATTTAAGTCTTTTATCCCAAATCTCAAGTCAAGTCTCAAGTCTCAACCGTCAAGTCTCAAGTCCTTGCAAGATACTTTCAAGTTTGGGAGCCAACTTTATATCCCAACTTGTGTTCCAGAATTTCTGGGCAAAGTCAAATGAAGTCAGTTTTAACAATTTAAGTAGAGTCGGCCCCCTACTTTTGTGATTTTGCCATTTGCAGCTTTGGAAGTGAGGAATAGGATCCTTCTTACTTCCCATTTGCAAACCTGGAGGCTTCTTCAGAAGAGGGGAATGGGATCCTTCTTATTCCCCATTACTGAAGCTTCAAGAGCTTTAGAAGGAAGCATCCTTCCTCCCCAAGCCCATTGGCTAACACATTTGCTGTTCCCCTCTGAGAAACACACCCTGCACGCTGGGGGCGAGTCTTGCCTTCTGCTCTTAGGAAAAGTTTTAGAAAGCTCCTCCTGTATGCAGTGGGGACAGGCTCCTGAGCAAACCTCAACCCCACCTCAACCCCATTGCCTAACCCATTTGCTGTTTCTTCTGAGAAATGTGTCCACACTTTGGGCTTGAGACAGATTGTCATGTGACCAGTAAGTTGTAAGGTTTCTGGATGAATGTGTTATGTTACTGAACCAAGTGCAGCAAGTCAGTCACTAATAGCATGCAGGTCTCAAGTCGAGTCGATTCAGTGTGTAATTTTTGCCAAATTGAGTTAAGTCACTGACTTGAGTCCCAGTCAATCAACTCAAGTCTACATCACTGCTCACCGCCCCTCCCCGACACAATGGTTCTGACTGAAATTGCCACCTCCCCCCACATTGCTGCTATTTGCAGCCCCTGTCATGCCAAATTTTCAGTGTCCAATCCATTGTCATGAGCACAGAATGTTCCAAGAAGATGAGTAGAGATTAGTGAGTACTTCACATTCATCAAGGCAGCCCTAGATACTACTCATAGCATGTACCCCATTTTCTGTTATCCACAGGTGATGCCTTTGACTCTTTCCTGGAAGGTTTTAAGGTATGACTGCACACATAGCTAAAAGATTTCCTCAGGGCTGCTCCACACAGGACTGATGTATTGGGAAGTTGTGGTATTTGCTGTCGTAGTTCTTGGTTGCTGTTCTTTTACTATCCAGACAATATTTTTGTTCTCCCAGACTGTTTTCTGGCAATCCCTGGCGCTAGCTGCAACATTTTATTCCTACCATCATGTGTGTTTCTGTTTAATTCCAATGCATAGTGGAATAATATGTTCTCTTCTACTTTTAAAAATCTTTTTAAAGCTACAGTGCTATACAGCTTGATTGCTCTTACAGATGGGGAAAAGGTCTCTGGATATATTGAGAATTTCCAGTACTCTTTGTTTTGATTTTGCCTGCATATACCCAAGTTTGCTTTCAAATTTTTTCTTGAAATATCCTGGGTCTTCCTCACTCCTTATTCCATGTTCTTGCTCCTTCTCCTTCCTCTGATCAAGTATCACATTTAGGCCCTTTCCAGACATGGGGGGAAACGGCCGAAAACGCTACTCACCGGACTTCTTCAGCGTCCGGGCAAGTCCGTCGGGACAAGGAGGAGTACGAGCTTGTCGCTCCGCACTCCTCCAGCATCCAAAATGGCGGCTTCCAGTTGGGGGAGGCTCTCCACCAACCGGAGAAGCTCGCCAGCCGAAAGCCCACCCCCGGAAGATTCGCAGGCATGCACTTGTGCACACCTGCAAATCTGCTCCAGAGTCGGGTGATGGAGCAACACAGAGTTGTGCGCTCCGTACTTTTTGAAAAGGTCTAAAAAGAGGTTTTTAAAAAGCATGCCACGCAACCAGTTCCAGTTGCTCTGGAGTGGACTGAGGTATGGAACTACAAAAAGTAGTCCACCCCCAGTCCGACCTCCATCGGAGGTCGCTCTGCACCATTTTAAAATCCCGGTGCGGAAACGGCCCTAGATTCATACAGTTCAGAAATTGCTTTCCGCTCGTTTTGACTAAGCCTTTGTTATTATTCAGCAGTTATAGTCAAAGTGCTAAAGTGCTTTAGCAATATTACATTAGTTAAACATTACAATAGTTAAACATTAGGATCATTTTGTTTGGGTGCAAACATTCCTCCTTCCCTCACTTGATCTTTGTTGAATCTGTGTCCTGGAAACAATGACTGTGTTTACTGACAGTAGCCATCATAGCTAGTTCTGGAATAATACTAACAGGCAACCAAGTAGATATACATTTCCTGTCAGAAAATACTGTGTCAGTGTAAGCTCACTGGGGGAATAGAAATGAAAAGTCCTTGGTAATGCTAAGAGCTCTTGAGAAATACTTTGGGATGAAGAAAAGGTCATGTCAAAATAAAATTGGTCTATACAGGAACAAAACCCGGGACTTTCAGAAATTTTTTTTCCTGGTCTGTAGGGGTTCTCAGTGAAACAGCACTTTTGCACTATAACTGTACATTTTTTTTTTTTTAAAAAAAGAAAATTTCAAGAGGAGAGAATTGACCTTCAGAAGATAGGGACATCTCACCAAACTATCCCCCAGATTTTTTAAAAAAAAAATCTTTGGAAGACCCCTACTGCAGATCCCAAAAATTGCTACTAACACCCTCTGGAATAATAAAACAAGTGGATTTGGAACCAACAAGAACTGGAAAAACCCAAGGAACTATATCTTAAGACTATTACACTTCCTTAAACCAATCTGGAAAAGCCCTAAAACAGGCAGATAAGGACGAAAATCCCTGAAAGCTGACAACATTTGGCATCTCTCAGCTTTACAGTGGAGAGGAATATTATCTGCGAAACTGAAGCAACAATCAAAATGGCACATGTTTTTGAGAGATCAGTATGAGAAAGGAGTGGCTCGTGGATAAGGAGAAGGGCTTGATCAGAAACACAAACTCTTTAAGGAAGGACTCGAAGCAAGGTTTTTTAACATATGCTTCAGTTATTCTTCAAGGACTGGAACTCCCAGGTTTCCTCTTCAGCCTATGAAAGGCAGGACCTACTGGCAACCCGTTGCTTGAGGGGAGGGTGCCTTGCCTTGTAGCGACAAAGAAAGTCTCCCTTTCTCTCTCCTACCCTCTCATTTGGTTGAGCCACAGGTCACTGGTAGCAGTAAGACTAATGAAAAGACTAATGAAATTTGCCCCTGTGGCAAATCTACAGCTCTCCTCCACCCCACCCCCGCCACATTGTCAATACACACATACAATAGATATTTAGCAGAAATGTGAAAAGGAGTTCTGGAAAGAGAACTTGCAAGCAGGAGATGCTTTGAGAGTGTAGTGAGTTACAGTGCCCAAACCTTTCTCAAAGTTGACCTTCCAGGGGGAAAAAAGCTACTCAGAGTGGTTGTTCAGGACTGTGCAGGCTTTGAGGGCTTCTGTTCTTAGCTTTAGGGGTTAATTGTGGTGGAATAATGAGATTTGTTGTGCTATGGTCCATTAGAAATATTTGGCAGGGGGCAGTGGAGGAGAGGAGGAAAGAATTAGAGAAAAAAGATCTTCCCCTCATTTCCTCCCTGATTTTGTGTCAGGTCAATCATTTCGTTGGGCATTATTTACTCTGGCTCCCTCAGAAGCAGTACGAGGCTTTTTGCCTTTTGTGGGTTGGTTGGTTTTGTTCTTGCTCTTTTTGATTGAGATGCTTCTTTGCTACTCTTCCTAGATAAGTCCTCTGAAAGAATTAAATCAAACTGTTCAATTGTACAAGCCTATTATGTTTAGATTCTCCGGGTCTTAGGGGGTTTATTAACAAACATCATAACCTTATGGAGAGCCTCTGCTTGCCACAGGTTGCCTAATGCCTAACATTAATTCTTTCATGACATGGGTGTCCTGGAAATGCTTTTGTATAAAGTGTTTCTGAAAAGCTGCTCTTGGCTTCTGTGTATTAGGAAAAAAGGAACATAGAGAGGGATGGGAGGACGGGGGAGAACAGTGTGAGAACAGGGTCGCTTCTTAAAGCTCATCACTGATGTTCAATTTAGTAAAAGGCCTCTTAGAGGCCAAACACATTAGGAGTTTCTGCCCAGCGCACAATGTCTTTATTTTAATCTTGTGACCTGGTAGGTGTCATGAGGCAGTAGGAGAAAGCCTCATTTCCCTAATCCTTTCCTTTTGTGACTGCTATCTTGTTTAAATATTGTCTTTCTCTTGCTGTTCCTGGAAACCATGAAGGCTCTAAAACAGCACCTCACGTGGTGACCTGCGACACCATGCTTGAGCAGTCTTCAGGGCTCCTAATCCCCCCCCCAATGTACTTGATGAGTGCGGTGAGTTCAGAGCAGGCAGGTGTATCCCATCTGTTTCCGCCTCATTACATCCTCCTCTTCCTCCTCCTCCCTCGGTAGGGTGGCAGACATGGACTAGCCATTTGCTGAGCCAGTTGTGCAGCTTTGTGTTTCATGAATGAGTTGGAAACAGAATCACTTCCATTTGGCTGCATTTGTTGAACTCTGTTTCTGTTTCACACATACGCTACAGAATGCCTGTGCTCATACTTTTATGAAGTGATAATACGGAGTAACGGAGTGCCTGATCACTGTTAATGGTTATCTGCATTGGTTTTGGGATCTATTTGCATACCACAGCTGAGATCCAACATCACACGGGCAGGGGGAATACATAGTTCTGTGTCCTCCTGTTTTGGCAGTTGTCAAACCCCTGGTGGATCCCAGCGGACACTGCTTGGTGGTGCGGAAGTAAGTGAGAGGGAGGCAATCCACATAATGAGGGAGCCGCTGGTCTTGGCTTGGAGATGGGAAGAAACAAGGATGTGCTTATAGAAGGAGTGCACTCACCTTTTCTTCCCCTCTGAGTCCAGACAAGTTGCATCTTCATCATTTGAATTGCCTGTCTACTCCCTCCCTCCCTCCCTCCCTCCTTAGTAAGCAAATGCAGTGGACCCTCCCAGGACTTGTCCCCTATCATGGGGAGATTTGGGGTGGAGTGTAAAGGGCTAGAGGGCTCCTCCCCTCCCCATTTGGTTGGACCACAATTCACTGGTGGCAGGATGAGTAATGAAAGGCCCGTGGGCCAAATCTGCAGCCCCTGCTCACTCCATTGTCAATGCACACAGGTGTGTAGCTGGAGGGGCAGAAGAAGTTCTGGAGAGTTCTCAAGCAGGAGCCCTGTCTAAAAAGAGACACAAGTGTTCCTAAGCCACACCTCTGTGTGTTTGCAACTAGCAGAATATCACCCCCACATGTGTTTTGGTCACCTCCACTGGGTAATCCTGGGCACATCACATACTCTCAGCCCCAGAAAACCCCATGATAGGTTTGCCTTAGGTTCACCATAGACCGGAAACAACTGCATAGTACACTCATGGAAGTCTTAAGCTTCTGTGCCCTTCCAAGGACATTGGAATCCACGGCATTCTGGAAGGGAATGGATTTCTCCAACCACCTCCGTGCTGTTGTCTGTGTAATGCTCACCTCCCCCAGACATGCCACAAACAGAATGCTGCTGTTTCTCTTCTTTGACCTCCAAGCATGGAACAAGGGCTCCAGGGAGTTGAGCACGATGCCTACTTCACAGATAGGACTGTACTCTGCTTCAGTCTAGCAATGGGTGCTCCTGGGCTGAAAGAGAGCATGATGTTGGAGCAGCTTTGATTTCAGCATTTCGCTCATGGTCCAGGCAGATTGGACCAGGGTGACTGCGAGAACTGGAACAGACTGGCTGAGCAGTACAGAATGGAAGAAGTCCTTGCCTGCCTTGTCCTCTTGTGTTTCTTTTTTAAATATGTTCTGTGTTTGCCAGGGGGAAGCCTGCAGCACAAAAAATCAAAGCCAGGACTCCTCTGCTCCAATACCTTGGGGGAGGGATCCATCTGAATGGAAATGAATTGACAGGCATGTCATCATCCTCTTTGTTAAGACATCCAGAACATGATTAACAATTTGTTTCTGTGCCAGCAAGTAAGCTCCACTCCCTCTTCCCATCCTAACATTTGGAAATTCTTCTGGCTTTTAACCACAAGAGCACAAGATCTGAGACACACTTCCTATGTTTCTTTTAAAGGGTAGATTTTTAGAAAACTTTAGAAAAAGAAAGGTAACAGCAATATCCAAACAGTCAACACAAAGCACGCTGCAAATACTAAATGGTTGAAAAATCACAAAGAAACCACAGTAAAGTTTGAAAAATGGCATTGATTTAGGAATAGATGGCAACAAGGGGACTTATTTTGGGAAAAGAGCTGTTTTTATACTTCAGACCATGGAAATTCCTCAGAGGTTTTTTGGGGTGGGAGGAGTTCACAGGCTGCGTTCACCTGCTGGATGATTTTTGTTACAGACAATTAAATGGGTGTGCCTACAGATACAATTTCTGTAGAGAATGGCTGACTAGGGCCATTTCTGCACAAGACTGTTATAGCACTATTATTCCACTTTCAATATCCTGTGGAATCCTGGGGTTTGCAGTTTAGGGAGGGGCCTTTGAGGATGCACACCCCAGGATTCCATAGGATGTTGAAAGTGGAATAATAGTGCTATAACCGTCTCATGCAGAAATGGCCTTGGCTTCATCTCTGACCCCAGCTGAAAGTCTCCTGTAGTTTTCTTTGGAAGGGGACCAGCTCCTTGCTGATCTCTGCACTCTGAGAGAGGGGCTGGGAAGCTGGGAACACCTCACATGAATCCAAGCAAAATCTCCATGGATGGACATATTCCTTCTCTTTCTCCCAAAAGAGAAAAGTCTCAATGTGCTACTGGTGCTGTGCACAGGCTGTGAAACCGTGAATTGGGCTTATCTTCTGGGCCTAACTAACTATGCCAGTGTTTATCAACAGCTCAAACCAAACCTCAGCCCAGGAATCACAGAGACTTAGATCTTCTAGGTTTTAAAGAAGCAGGCTGTGACATTTTCCCAGTCTTGAAGATGCACTGATTGTGGGAGGACAGCATATTTGCTTACCCCTCTCCCTTTCAGGGCAAGCCTTGATCATTTCTTTCCTTGCTGGACACTCTCCTCAGACTTTGGTGGGACCTCTGTCTCCAGAACACCAGGCTACTTACTATGTGATGTGTGTGAGTGCGTGTTCCACTTTAGAAAGCTGTGTAAAGGCACAATTGCAACAGGATCATTATAAGGATATTGTGCAGCTGAAGAAAATGCAGAGAAGAACAACTAACACTGCTGACCTAAAGGTGTCTATTCAAAAGCCTCATTGAATTCCATATAGTTTACTTCAAAATAAGTTTACAGGATTAACTGAAAGGTGACCATAGGAATGCTGTCTCATCAAGAAAATGGTGCAATTTCCATGTACTCAGGAGAAATGCTAAGGCTCTGTTTATGAGTCACCACCAGGAGGAGGAAGAGGAGGAATGTCCCATCTTTTTCCGAATCTGGGACTCAGGGTAGTTTATGAGAGAGTTAAAACAGACATGGCTGAAAAAAATTATATCATATGGAAGTTAATATAACTTGACTGTCTAAAC
This sequence comes from Ctenosaura bakeri, assembly GCA_948474755.1. Taxonomy (NCBI): domain Eukaryota; kingdom Metazoa; phylum Chordata; class Lepidosauria; order Squamata; family Iguanidae; genus Ctenosaura; species Ctenosaura bakeri. Next base: position 88,951 of record CAOLHI010003190.1, on the reverse strand, counting down.
TAAGCTAAGCCAGCAATAAAATAATTTACACTGATTACAGTGTAAAGGAGCTTCCTTGCTCTCTGTTCAGTAGAATCAATGCTTATTTCCTTCGGGACTATGCTTCCCTACATCTATTGCCAAGAATGGGCATTGTGTACACGTGTTTCTTTCTTAGAAGAAGGAGGAGTCTCCCAGTCTCCCAGACAGTGGTGAGAATGATTTGGTCATCCAGATGCTGCTGGACTGCATCTCCCAGCATTCCATGCCATTGACTATGGTGACCAGAGCTGATGGTACTTATAGTCCAAAAATATTTGGAGGGCTGGATAACTCCCATCCCTGCCCCAACAAGTGGATTTCAAATCTGTCCAAGAAATGCAGGAAAACAAAGCTGAGGTACAAGCAGAGATTGGGAACTGAGTGATATAGGAGCAAGAGAACAAGAAATACTGTTTGAGGCTGCTTTGGATACTGAAACACAACAGTGAAGCCAGCCAAACTTTGTTGATATTGTGTTCCTTCAAGTTGTCCCAATTCTTGGAAAACCTAAGGCAAATCTACATGGTTTTTTTCTGGGGCTGAGAGTGTGTGATGCACCCAAGGTCACTTCCATGCCTCAGTGGGGAACTGAACCCTTGCCTCTAGGGTTGTGGTCCAGTGCTCAACCCACTACACCACACTGTCCCTGCAGTGGGTGCCGTTTCAGAATCAAAACTGCCCTTGCATTGCCCACTTTGCCAAATGAAGATACGGGTGGGAGGTTCAAATTCCTGTTTGCGGGATGATCCACTACAGCTCCTAATGGCAGCAAAGGGTTCTACATTCTCTGTAGCTGGAGGAAGGCACCAATGACTGCTTCCGCCCCCAGCAATGCCCCTCTTGTGTATAAGAGTCCCAGACAAGCGTAACCTCTCCCTGCTCCACTTGTTTCATGAAAGAGACATTTTATACTGAATGAGGTTCTCATAAAAAAAAACCCTGAGCAGCTGGTAGTAATTAAGAATATAATTATTTCCTTAAAATAATTATTAAGATGAATTATTATTAAGATTTTTTAAGATGAAAAAGAATATCAAATGACAAATGAAAGAACTTTCACATTCATTTGGAATTCAGCTAACTGAATTTGAATATTAGTATTTTAATATTTAGCTCATCAGTCCAAATGAATGCACGATACCTAATTCAGGTTAATATTCAGTCAGAAATCCCTAGAAGGGAATTGTGACCAGTTGGCCAGATCCCAGCAGTGTCAAAGAATGCATCGTACTGATATTCTGCCAGTCCAATTGCTTGGAAGGTTTCTAATCAGAAGAGAAGTTTTCCAGAATGCCTTTGCTGGGGCTGTTGCTGAAAGAATGAGATACTTACTAGTATTTTCAGCTGAGGATGAAATGCCTCAAGGGTGCCAAAGCTGTTTTTCAGGTGGCAGGAAAGTCATTATTACTTTTGCCTACTTGCTGATACTTGCAAATTACTTTTCTCCTTCATTATTATTTCAACATCCTTAAATATGAAGACTCTTCACATGCAAAATGCCTACAGTCAGCCCTCCACATTTGCAGGTTTGACTTTCACAGAGTTGATTATGTGTGAGTTTCTTTAACCCCTCTCCTTCCACCTCAGCCCTTCTTTTCTAAGAGAACCTTTCCTCTTAGCAACTCTGATCAGGCCATACAGCCCTTTAAAAAAACCTTTAAAAAAACCTCTGGTCCTCTTCATCCTCTACCTAAGCTAAACTAAGCTAAGGATGGCTCACAGCCCAGTTTCTCAGCACCACAATGCCCTGACACATACACACCCAAGGAAGAACATGGTCAGGACAGAGGAAATATAGGGCTACCATGCTGACCTACCCCCTTCCCCCTCTCCTTTCCCTGACCTGGTTTGGACCCTAAATGCCCCTTCTCCCCATCATGCCTTGGGTCACTTCCGCACTTCACTCTTATAGCACGATTATTCCACTTTCAACATGCTATGGTATCCTGGGGTTTGCAGTTTTGGGAGGTGCCAGCCAGCCCCTCCCAAAACGGCAAACCCCAGGATTCCATAAGATGTTGAAAGTGGAATAATCGCGTTATAAGAGTGAAGTGCAAAAGTGGCCTTGGTCTCCTTCTCTCTTTCTCTCTCTCCCTCACACACACATTTTGATATTTGTGCTCTTTCCACTTTTGTGGAGGTCCTGTACCCCAACCTTAGTGAACGTGGAGGAACAACTGTACTTAGAAGGGCCTTCCATGTGTTCACTATGGCTTGCTCCCAAGGAGATATGCACAGGATAGATTACAGGCAGCCTTCATTGTACTAGGGGCGGGGTTCAACTACAATAGCTGTGCTTATGTTTCTGACTGCTTCAACATTTAATACACTTCTGATTGATGGTTCTACAGGAGGCTCAGCTGCCTAGGAGTTTTGCAGGTTCAATTTTGCCAGATTATTTAATGGTGAGGGTCTTCAGCTATCCCAACTTAGTCTTGGGGGGTCCATCTCCAAGCTAGATAGGCATAGCTGTGTGACTTGTTCTTGTCTATGGTTGGAGAGCTATCTTATGTCAAGCCCGTTGGTGTGAAATGCTCCTTAATCTTAGCCTGTAGTATGGTTTGTTTGCAAGTTTGAGAACATCCAAACTTTGACATCCCTTTCAATCACCTCTGCCATAGGTGAATCCAGTGGCAGCTAGTGGCTTCTAAGTCAGTGAGACTGTGAGTCCACTCCAGCTTTTAGCTTGCACTGTAAAGAACCAATTCTAGGTGCTGAGCCCTATCCCAAATGACAGTCACTCCAGAGTGTACTGCTATCTCTTTCCTTCTTCTTGATAAAGCTCAATGCTGATCCAGCCTTAGGCCTGCTGAATCTGCATTGTTCTCTATTAGAAACCTGAAGCCTACTAGCCAGAACCAAGAGTACAGTAAGTGGCTCCAGGGCAGATACAGCTGTAGAATTCAAGAACAATGTGGCTCTGATCACATGTTCAAGACAGGAATTTATCTACGCTACCATTTAAACAAAAAATCCTTCCATAAGGAATGAGCCCCAAATGTGGGTCATCACATACAACTGGAACTGGAAAAAATGTGGACTAAAGATGTAAAAATTACTTCGAGCTATGACTTGAGAGAAAACATCTATAAAGTGATGTATAGGTGGTATTTGACTCCAGATAGATTGTCTATACATCTATATAAAGGTACATCTAATCCTTGTTGGGACTGTGAAACTAAAGAGGAGACATTCTTTTGTATGTGGGGGACCTGTGATAAACCTAGAAAACATTGGATTGCAATCCATCAATTGATAGAAAAGATGCTGAGAACCCAGATTTTTTTTCTTCCTGGAACTGATAAATGATAAGTTTGAAAAGAATACAAGAAAGTTATTCCAGTATACAATTACTGCAGCAAAACTGGTGTTTGCATAAAACTGAAAGATTCACAGATACCAACACAAGAAGAATGACTGATGAAGATATTTGACTTAGCTGAAATGAACAAATTGGCAGTTTTGATAAAAAAGGGTAATATAAATAACTTTAAGAACGATTGCAGGGGGAAATGACATTATACATGAAGAAGAATTGGGGAAATTGACAACTTTTGGATTTGAAATTTTAAATGATTTAATAACCACAGATATAATTTGGTATTATTAGATAATGTATGCAATTGAATAAGTATCCTAGATTTTAAAGTACCTTGGAGAAAGAATAAGATAAAATTATGCATATTCGATCCTAAGCAGTGTTGGAAGTGAAGTAGTTAGTTTTTATATGTTTAGATTGGATTTAGTTTTTCATGTTTTTTTTCTTTAGACATTGATGTTATGTATATAAATGTATGTTGTCTTTATCACTAGTTTTGCCCTGTACCTTATCCTTTATATGGAGTTTTAGATATTCAAAAGTTATGTGTTTTAATAAAAGTATTTTTTTTAAAAATCATACCTGAAATGAAACTATCTTAATTTCAACAGCCTGAATTTTTTTAAAATACATTTTTAAAATACTGATTTTTTTTTTAAAGAAATACATTTTTTGCCAATAATCTTACCCAAATGTGATGCTCTGTTCATACTCTTCTCCCAACTAACTCTCAAGTCTCCATTCTTCTCTCCCACTTCCCGCTGGCATGGCAGTGGATTTTAAAAAGATTACTAGCATCATCTAGTGGACATCTCTGACTCTGCACATATAACATTGAGTTACACAATTTGTTCAAAATTGATTCTGTTCATTAGATGGACAGGTGATGCCTAAATTGTTTCAGACTGTTTAAATTCTGTGCTTAATTCAGCATAATAATCTTTTAAACTGTGTTTTACTGTCTGTAACTCACTGTTTTCAGTGGTTACCTGTTTTTCTGATCAGGTAGTGAGACTCCTTTGGAGCTGGTATTGTGAGAAAGGTGGTATATTAAAGTAAACAAACAAACAAACAAACACAGTTAGGCCCCCTGTTCCTTGCTTCAGAGCTGCCATATTCTCCACTATCTGCATGATAGGAAAACAATAATAAAGGCTATTCATAACAAGACTGCTGAACTATACTGTTGTAATACATGAAGAACCGTCTGCCTTGTGCGGTCTCCATTTCCATCTCCTGCTAAATTACCCTATAGCTGTCCAGCTCACAGAAGTTAACTTGCTATATTTCAATCCTTAATGATCTGGAGAAAGCAGCCAACTTCAAACCATGGTTTATGATCTTGAAACCATAGTTAAGGTATTTTTTTAGCCACAGTTCTGGATTTGACCATAATAATTCACAACAGAAGCCAAAACTTCCATTGTCTTCTTTACAGCTTTGCCAGAAGGAAAGAGAAGGGGAGTGACATACACATAATATCAAATTAATGTTTAGTGTTACAATCAAACTAGACTGCAATGTCAAAAATAAAAGACAACGTGGAACCAACATCACATGCTCCTGAACTTGACATAGAGTGTCTTGGGTTACTTGGACTTGGATTGCTTTATAGCTTTTTGCTACTTCAGGAGTGTTTACTTGATGGATCTCTCTGAAGCAGATTGGGCATGTGCTCTTTCCCTCTCCCACTCTGCCCATGTACGTACACGTGCATCACACTAAGAGAAGGGAGAGGCAGTGCTGTTTTTACTCCAACATTTCAGGATTCTGCATCCTCTATAAACATAAGGAACTGCTCTTAGATATTTTGCATGGTTTATGTCTCTCTTCCTAGTCACAGGGAAGCAGAAATGTAGCAACTTAAAAATTGTACTCATTGGCAATCATTCCTACAGCTTCCTGAGGTTCCACTGGGCTTGAACCACTTTCTTTAGAACCATGTAACCTTACTGACTAGCTAGACCTCTGTTCCTCAGACTACCTTCCTTTGAAAAGCTGATACACTCAACTTGCTGCATATGCTGGTGCGGGAGGAGCACCACTAATATATGAACTGAACCACTCCCGGGCTAGAGGAAATCTAACAGAGCCCTGGAGGCATTCCAGCATTCCAGCTGTCATCACAATTGTTGGACACTGCCCTTGTTTAGGAATTCTAAGTGCATTCCTCCCCTGTCATGAGAAAGCCTTCAGGGAGAGAGGCTTTTCCTCTTGAAAAGCTTACTCGTCATGGCTAATATGCTCCCCTTCCTCACACACTTATTCAATATTATTTATCTAACATTATTTGTTAGAACTGTAAAGCTCCTCCATGCTGTACCAGCATAAGAATTGTGAAGGGTGACATAAGTTGAATCCACTCCCAAAACTGACCCCATTTCAGCAACTGTGCTGATGTAAGCTGCAAACAGGAATAGGTCAACTCTCAAGAGGATTCCTCTAGCATAAAGCAAGAGTCAGATATTTCATAAAGTAAGGCATCTTTATTGGTCCCAGGTAATCCCGTCCTGCCGACTGGGATTACAGATTACAGGACATGACTGTTAATGAACTGCTCTTAGATCGTAATACCCTGGCAGAAGCAGAAGCCAATGTGAAGACTGCCTTAATTCTGGTCTTAAGGCAGCAGGTTTTCTGAGCATTGAATGTTGGTTTTGAAGGATGTGTATCATTACACTCTTGAAAATCCCATCCTCTTTGAAATGTATTTGAACCTGCTTTTTTTGCAAGTTGACCAACACGATACATGGGATCAATGATGGGAAACTGTGAGCCAGTGTGGTGCAGTGGTTTGAATGCTGGGCTAGGAACAGGGTTTGTATGCCTACTCAACCATGGAAACCCCCTGGGCAAATTGCATAATTTCAGAGAAAGGCAATCTTAAACCTGTGAACAAATCTTGCAATGAAAACCCATGATAGGGTCACCATAAACCCTATGATGAGATCCAATGTGGTGTAGTGGTTTGGGGGTTACACTATGACCCTGGAGGCCAGGGTTCAAATCCCCACTCAATCCTGGGAACCCACTGGATGATCTCAGGAGCATCACATACTCTCAGCCCCCAGAAAACCCTGTAATAGGGTCACCTTAGGGTCACCATAAGTCCAGAATGACTTCACACAACAAACTCTGTGATAAGGCCACAAGAGGGATATAACATAACAACTGTGATTCCATTTGAAGGTGTATAAGATGTGTTGGCCAATTTGAACAAATCAAAAGAACAAAACAGGGTAATCCCATGCTCAATGGGATGAATGACATAGGTAGTATGCAGCTTAGAGAGGAAGCTATGAAACTTGACAGAAGTTTAAAGTCTAAGAGAAAGAAGGCTTTGTAGCCATTACTTGCAGTCCAAAGCAAGTGCACAACTGATAAAAACATAAAATTAACAACAATGTGTGGACAGGATGAAATGAGAACAAAATGTTTTCAGATTGCATTTTACTGTGGATATGTGAAATTGTGTTTGCTAGTCATGCAGATATGGGGAACATACTGTACTGTTATTAAGAAGCATGAAAAGACACAAACGAGGCATCCATCTGTTATCAAGAAGACTTCCTTGTATTATATTAAACTATGCTTTGATGACACTCTATACATTTTGTAAGGAAGGGGATTTCAAATGGAGGTTGTCACTTTATATGAGCTCTTAGTAAGGATTGCATTCTTTGGGGAAATTACTAGTTCCACCTAAAGAATTATAAAGATAAATAGTTTCTTATTTGTGTATAGTTTTTTTTAAAAATCTAGCCACTAAATACACTGTGAAACCTTGAAAACTGAATTAAAATGCTTATCAATATCCAAAATATTTTCTGACAAGAATTAGTTTAATGAGGAGGAACAATTTGGATGCTGAAACTTTTTAGATAGGTCTCTAAACAAAACAAATGGTATACCAAACACTTGACATTCAGCCTTAAAATTAGTGCCTTGATCTCTCAGCTCTGATCTTTTTGCTACCATGCTGGGCTAGAAAACAAATGTAGCTCAGACTTGTCACTTTGTGAAAAGGGGAGAAGGAGATCTGGCTTTCTTCCATTCCCTTATCTATCTGGTGCTTTCTGTTTACTCAGCTTCTTTCTGTTCTCTCCCAGTCTTTTTCCTATCTGAAGCTTCCACATTGCCTGAGAAGGGCCTCACCACAAACTCTTCTCCTGTGCCAAGTTTTCAAGACCAAAGGCTTGTGCTCCCAGAATCCTGCCGGGCTGAAGCCAAAACCTTGCCTGCCTTCATTCTGCCCTTGCTAGACTCCAGATTCCATGAACTCACATTCCTAAAGAAACTGTCTGGATTCCCTTTGCAAAACAGTGTGCCTCTAGTGGCTTTCTAAATTCAAATTGAGACTGAATGGACACCAAGATAACTAGGCTAACAATTATTGCCACAGGCTTTTTGTGGGACAGAAAACCTTTAATAACTTTGGAGCCAGTGCTGAGAATGCAAATTTAATTGACCAAGTCCAGTTTTGGGCACCCCAATTCAGGAAGGACATGGTCAAGCTGGAGCAAGTCCAGAGGAGGGCGACCAAAATGGTGAGAGGCCTGGAAGCCATGCCCTATGAGAACAGACTTAGAGAGCTGGGTATGTTTAGTCTGCAGAAGAGAAGGTTAAAAGGAGACATGATAGCCATGTTTAAATATTTGAAGGGATGCCATGTAGAGGAAGGAGAGGGCTTGTTTTCTGCTGTTCCAGAGACCAGGACAAGGAGCAATGGATTCAAGCTGCAGGAAAGGAGTGTGATAATGGGGCTTCCCATTATCTAGACTTAGCTAAAGGGGGACACTTCCCTCTTCCGGGAAACCAAGGGTTAATGAGGTGTTGGGATTAGATTACATTTTACTGTGGGTCAGCATCATAGGTCACAGGGTGAGAACTGACCAACCAAAAGGTAAGAGCTGAGCATCTTCAAGATGTTTCCAGATGCTTCCAAGGAGAAGTTAGAAAACTTCTTAGAGGCCATGTGGCCGAGAGAAATAACAAAGGGACAACAAAGGAACAACAAAGGAACTGCCAGTAGCAGGCTGCAGGCCGTAGGCCTCGTCTCTGGCATCTTCTTCGTAGAACATCTAAGCTATGAACATCTGTGAGTACTAGAATAAAGTAGTTAGCCGCATTAGGCTTTTCTATTATTTTGGAGCTGGCTGATCTAAAGAATGTATCTGTGCTTTCATATCTGTTCTTTTTGTAACTACTTGTAACTAAGTGTGCCTGGGAGGGGGGAGCCTCCCATGTGTGTTATTGCCTTGTTCATTTGCATGCCTTGAATAAATACTTTCTGTAAAAGACCCCGTTTCTCTCCTTCCCACGCCAACGCTAGATAGACTGGGGAAAAAGGGAGATCCTTAAGCTTAGGGATTGAAATGTAATGGACAGAGTCCCACTGTACTGCCTGTAATTCATAATTCAGTGGGTGGTGGCAGCAAAGATTAATATTAATCACGTACGGGAATGTACATTCCAGTTTCACATACTGGAATTCTACATTTCAGTATCACAAGGAGATTCCACCTGAACCTCAGGAAGAACTTCCCGACAGTCAGGGCTGTCCGGCGGTGGAATATGTTGCCTTGGAGTGTAGTGGAGTCTCCTTCCTTGGAGGCTTTTAAGCAGAGGCTTGATGGCCATCTGTTGGGAGTGCTTTGAGGGTGTTCCTGCATGGCAGGGGGTTGGACTGGATGGCCCCTGGGGTCTCTTCCAACTCTACATTTCTATGATTCTAAGTAATTGCCTTTTTTCCTGTTAATACATAGCAGTTCTCTCTCTCTCTCTCTCTCTCTGACCTTCAAGTAACCTGTTGACTTATGGTGACACCATTAATTTCACAGGATCTTCTTAGGCAAGGAATATTCAGAGGTGGTTTTGCCAGTTTCTTCTTCTCAAATATAGCTTACTGCACCTGGTATTCATTGGCAGTCTCTCATCCGAGTACTAACCAGAACTACACAAATGCAATGTGGGCCATTTGTACTATATAAGAGAACCTTCATCTTGCTGTGCCAAAGCAGTTTCAGGGGAGGGGCTGGGTTGATAACCTTCCAGTTATGAAGTGGCATCTCCTATGCAGAACGGAGAGAATCTTTGCTGAGTTTGGAAGGTAGGTAACGGCATCAAGGCATAGTGATTCACAGAAATAAAAGAGGGAGCACGAAGTTAAAGAGAGCCATTGCCAAGTACCTGGCAAGTGGTTACTGAAGTCTGCATTCTAGCCGTAGTAAACAAGGAGAGCAAGGATAATAAGCCCATCCTTAAACACTAATCGGAGTTGATGCCAGCCTTTCTTTGGAAGCTTAAGCAACAGAACAAGTTTTAAAAACAATTTGAAAATGAATAGCTTATTACGCTAACAGTTGCCGTCCTCTCTCTTGCCCTCCCTGTGGCATTTAAAATTTAATCAAAGGACAAAAAGGTCTTGCATTGCTTCAGGAAGATGTTGAGGAAGAGGTTTGAACAAATGTCTAAGGAAGGGCTTTTCATTGCTTATGAGCAAGGGGTCTTAAACATGTTACAGCTGGGGGGCACATTCAGAAGTTTGAAAAAAATGTCGTGGATGCCATCACAAAATGGCTGCCATAGGGGCTGACAAGTCTCTCACATGCAGTCATTTGTAGGAAAGCAAACTGGCAAGCCTGAAAACCTGAACATAAAGCAGAGGCAGGGTTTCATGCTTGACATACGAAACCACACCTCTGACCAGTTCTCTACATTTACCAGGCCAGACCACCATTAGCCCATTCGCTCTCTCTCTCTCTCACACACACACATTGTTCCCTGGTCCCTCTGTCTTCTTTTCTAATTAAACCTTTTTTTCTTCATCTGACTGCGCCCAAAGGCCTCTACCTTCCCCTTCTCCCTGCTTTTAGGGCAGGAGCACCCCCTAGCTTGCTGGCCTCTAGCTACTCAATGGCTTGAAGTCTGTTGGTTAGTCCCAACTAAAGTAAACCAACTGAATCAACTGCTGAATGGTGAATCAACACATTGGTGTAAAAACCATAGATTCAATGGAGACTAGCCTAAATACCTAAAGGCACCAGATCCTCTTTGATCTTGTAAGCTAAGCAGGGTCAGCTCTGATTAGTACTTGGATGGGAGACCACCAACAAATACCAGATGCTCTAGCCTGGATTGCAGAGGAAAAGACTGGCAAAACCACCTCTGAGTATTCCGTGCCTAAGAAAACTATATAAAAAATTCATGGGGTTGCCACTTGAAAGGATCTATGTGTTGACACACACACACACTTGAGACTAACAATAGGATTCAAGTCATTATCTTTAAGAATGCTTTTAAGTCGCATCACTCATGTATTTTAAAAATTAAAAATACAGATTTTATTTAAGCTAGAAGCACTTTAGGGGACTGAGCAGGTGCTATGTTGCCAAAAACAAACAAACAAACAAAAAAACCCCACCTGTGTAGAGGGCTTCTAACTATCTTCCAGGCTATTGCGAAAAGAAGGGACAGAGAACATATGCATAGTAGGAAGGAGAAGTGGGATAAAACATAAATTGCCCATCATAGATGTGACCAGCAGGTGGTGCTGTGTGAGAACCAACAAGGCCTTTTGGGCAGGCAGCTTTATCAGAAGATGTGAATGCATGGATGATCTATCAAAACACTGCAGGATAACACAGTATGTGTTTCTATTTCAGGATAATATACCAAATAATGTATGCCTTGCACAGAATATATAGGTCTCTCTGTGCAAATGTTTATGGTAGGAATCTGCTCCCATTTAAACTTAATCATAGTTTACTTAGCCTGGTGGTGTTCTTGCATCTCTTGCAAAATCAATTTTGCCGGTCTTTGCTAAAGACTGAAGTAGATGAAAGTACAGGAATACTTCAGTTAACAAAACCTCTAACAAAGAAGTTTCTTTTTTCAAAGTCTTTATACTAGTATCCAATGCATGCTTAATCTCCTAGTCCTCTGTCTAGCTAGGAGGTTTTTTGTTTTTAGCATAGACATTGACATGATTGTGAATGAGGGCTGGAGAAACACAAATTTTTAGTGCTGGGTTGTAGATGTCTGTAGTAAATGCTGCAATAAAGCTTGAACTTGGAAAGAATAGGATCTACAGTAGCTCATCTACTGCAGTTTATATGCTTGCCTAAAACAATCAAAGTAAACAGCAGGCGCTTCCAGAATCCCTTACTAAGTATGTGTGAACAAAAAAACAGAGAGAAAAGGGGAAAGCAAATAAGCCAGACTCACCAGCTGCCCTCAGCATGATTTTTTTAAAAAAGTACAGAACTGTAAGCCTGGCCACCAAAATGGAAATCGTAAGAAAGTAGGGGTTGGTGAAAGAATAGTATCATCCCTGTATAGATTTTGGAAGAAATTTTCAAATTGCCTCTAGAAAGTTCAAAACATTTTTCTTTACTTATAAGTAGCATTGCGCTACAATGTGGAGGAAGCAGCTGGTAACTATGCATTGTCCCAAGCCTGCCAGTTGTCAAGATGCCCAACCAAGATAAATATTCTGCCACTTTCAAGTTCATCTCAACTTTGCTAGATACCCACAAAGCCTGTGTATCACTCTTCCAAAAGGAAAAAAGCAGCAGCAGAAAAAGTGTGTATTGTACTTAAAACAGAGAACTTGCTTGCAGGTAAAACAAGTGGCCTAGAATAAAACCGCCTCTGTAAGTAACTGCCATTAATTATGCTAGATCTGCAGTCTTACATAGTTTCTCCTTTCATATAAGAGCTTAAATTGTCAGAAGTGAAGATTAGACAAATGCATGCTAACCAGCAATGGCTACTAGTCATGATGGTTACAAACTTCAGTACACAGACACCGTACCTTTCAACACCAGTTTCTGGTGGGCAAGAGAATGCTGTTTATGGCCTGGATCCTTTTGTTAGCCTAAAGTAGAATAGAGCAGAGCTATTGAATCAATGAGTTTTACCTGTGTTGACTTTCCACTCAGGATTTGATTCAGTGGGTTTACTCTAATTGAAAATAACCAATAGGAGTCAGGCCACTCTCATATCCTGCCTGTGTGTTTCCCACAGCCATCTGGTTGATCCTTATGGGAAAACAAGATGCACGATTAAACAGTCCTTTGGTTCAATCCAGCCAGGGCTCTTCTTATGTCTGAGGCCCCAACAAGCTGAACTCAAACAGCAAATCCTCCTCCTGTTTTTGAACCCTTTCTACTTTTGAATGTATCCAACAGTGGAGTCAACTGTACACTCTTCTCATGGATACCATCACTATCTCAATGAGGTGTTTTTACATGGTTTGGGGAAGTTTAGGTAATGGAGTACAGTGATCCATGCAGGTGATCAAGATTCTTATTTACCTGCATTTCTATCTTAATCTTTAAAAAAACAAAAACCCTACATGTCAAAATTCCTTTTAGGCTGTGTCCATCTGCCATCTTCCGTCATACTCTATGTGGAAAAGCAAAGAATATCAACCCGAAAGAGAGAACAGAACGAGAGTGGCAGCTGTCTAACAAGGTGTAGGGAATCTCTTACGCGGAGTAATCCATCTCCCTCTCGGCTGAAGCCAACACCTTCTCTTTGAGCAGATGGTGATCAGCACAAAGATTGACAGAGCCCCAGTGTGATGTAGGATGAAGTGACTCAGAACCCTCCCCAACCCTTCATTTGAAAATAACTTTAATAGAGAACTCCAAACTGGAAGCACAGCCTGACTTAAGCCCTTCCAAAACCAAGAGGGCTGCAAATTAAATTCACATCATCTCTGGTACAGAGAACATAGCAGCTCCTTTTGCTCAGGGCAATCCTATCACACTGCCTCTGCTTCAACAGTCTGTTGCATCTAGAATAGAGCCATCTCTGGAAGCAAGGTGAGAAGAAAGAATTCAGACTTTTCCCCCAAAGAGTTCACATTTATTATTGATACAAATAAAAAAAAATCTTTTAAAGACTGTTATCTTATTACCAAGATTGAGGTAATATGTTTACAAAACATTTACAGAACTTGATATGAAGTTATGAACATGGAGAAATGGCTGGATGTAGTTCAGACCAGCAGAATTATCAGTTCTGGAGGAAGGAGGAATGGAGTAAGGTCAGCAGTGAGGTCACACACTAAGGAGAAGAACAAGGGTTAGCTGGGTCTTAGTTGCCATGGCACTCTGCTAAAAAAGTCTTGCATTTTATGACACACCCTCAAATGTTTGTGCTTTGAGCTCTGAAAGATGCATTAGACTTCTAATGAAAAAAGTATCCCCAAAAGACACTTCTGAGCAAACTTAAGAAATCTTCAGTCAGGAGAAGTGGCTGCAATTCAAAAAAGTTCTATAATGCCAGACATCTCTGGGCTGATGTGGACTGTTGAGTGAAGAGGTTTCTTTACAGCTGTCAGCAAAATCGCCATCTGAGAGAAAGAGAGAGAGAAAGAGGGGACCATCTTTCAAGATAGAGCCCTTACATGTGGGGGGAAAAGGCATGCCCCCTGGAAGCAGGGCATCTCTGAGAGGACTATCTATAAAAAGGCTTGGCATGGCACTATATTTCCTTGAGGCAGGAACCATGTTTCTGACTGCACGTCAACAACTAAAACCGCTACAGAAGATGGAATTCATGCTGTAGTCTTTCTAGTTAAGCAGCTGTCACAGGAAGCAGAGGCAACGTATTGTTTATCGAACATATATTCTCCCCAGCTTGATTTAGTCAGTTCTTAAAGTGTGATTATCTTAGCCTGATACTCTAAAGCACACATAACTGCGGCCATATTTTAACTGCAATTACTTCAGTCAACATTTTAAGTCCTTTAAATCAGTCTTTACTGCCCTGATCTTAAACAAATTTCCTTATTTTCTCATTAAGACATTTGCAAGTTGTATTCATCATTTCCTTTTTTCCAAAATGAAGCACACCAGCCATGGACTACAAGTTGCACAAGCATAGCATCTTCTCTAGATGAAGCCTTCTTTATTAAGGTAAGCGAGGTGTGGTGAGTACTACTTTCAGTTCAGAATATGATCTATAGCCCTTGCAATATTTTATTTAGCTGGCTATTATGATCTGATACAACACAGCTGACATAACCTGACCTGAACATTTTGAGTCCTGAATTCTCCAGAAATACATGCCAAGTCTCAAGCTAAAGGCTCTCAGAATATTAATGAGCATTGGGTGATGCTTACAGACCATTTAGCATAGTAATTAAACCCTCCATTATGGGAAAACTTTGATGGGGGAGAGATTTGGTTGTGATCACTGTTGCCATAGCAGACAGTGCTTTGTTAAAATGCTAAGTGCCTTTCCTATATTACAGTGGCATGTGAGGTTCTTCTTTGAATTCATGGCACAGATAAGGGAAAGTAAGAGGAGAGCAGGAAAGGGAGAACTGCTGCAGCCATGCCTTCCTCTAACAAGTTGTTAGCAGAAAGGCTGCCCTCCCTTCTGCAGGCGTTTGCTCAGGGGGAAAAGAAGATTCATGTGAGGTGGGGTGTCAAATGCACATCCAGAAGGAAGAAATGAACCTGAGGACCCAAAAGAAGTCCAACCTCAGGGGCTGAGTCCAGGAGAGCCTGCCCTGCCCTCTGCTTTCCCATGTTCAGTGCTCAAAAGTATAATTCTGGCCTAAAACCTTTCAATGCCCAAAGCTGGAGTATGCCCTTAATACTGTGATTAAACGGAATGGATTATGTGTCAACATGGCTGCCTGAGAACGACAGTCGTTCTGCCTCCTCTATCAGAGGCAGCTTCCATCTACAGCAAAGCTAAGAAAAACAGCAGGAGGTCAGCCAGTCACCAGCTGGCACTTCATGAAATGTCACAGAATCTAGCCACTGCTTCTCCTCTCAGCCCCAGTGCTCAGCAGGGTAACAGAGGAGGGAGTTCACAGTAGCAGGAAGGGGAAGGGGGGTGTTTTTGCACTTCACTGGCACAAAGTTTTAGGTTAGATTTGTTATGCGCTATAGAATGTTTTGGTAGAGTGTTAATTTTTAAAATAAATTCGCAACCACTGACACACTGATTACTCAGTTCTTTGCAAAAAACAGCCCTTGCATTTCCAGGTTAGGATTTGTGCAAGCAATTTATAAAAAAAAAATGAAGAAAAGAAGAGATAACTATGGCTACTTAAGATTAGAGACACTCCTTCAGTTCTAACTCAAAACAAAACCAGTATACTTAAATGCACACAGCTACTTTACTATCTATAAAAAGGCCTTCCACTTGCGTTGTTCTTTGTTTTGTTTTGTAATTGTCACTGATGATTATGCTGTACTGCAGTTGGCTGCCACAGATGAGGGTCCGGCCATCTCATCAACTTGCTTTTTTTTTTTTTTCCTGGCAGTGGCACTACCTGGAAATCATGGAGCTAGACTGAGACTGGCCAGAGGAAGTGGTAGCTGCACTGAGTTGAGAAAATCCACTGTGACTTGATTCAAGGCTGCTCATGGATCCCCTGCAGAGGGAGAGAGAATGACACACAAGAAAGGAAGACATATGTTGAGCATGTAGAACTGCACAATAGAGCTGTTCATTTTGGCTTCTTTACTACAAAGGCACACACAGGGTATTTAGTGGCCTGCTGAAATACCCTTTCACCCTAACTACAGCATAGTTGACATCATCAGTAAATCCAAGAAACTAGGGTCAATCATCACCACTTTCCAAAAAATTTATTAGAGTGAAAAACCTCCCCATGGAGGTTTCCATAAGTCAAGAGAAAATGTGAACCGTCAAGAGACAATGCAGAAATGAAGACCAAGAGTGCAAGCCAGCAATACCCCCAAAAAAGCATCTGACTGAGTAAAAAGATCCAATAAATACGACATTTTAAAATGTTTCATAAGTTCAACAATTCCGTGAACGCTTGCTAAAGAAAACAAGCATGTCTTTAGGGCTTTTTTGAAAGGTCTTGTAAGGGTGGGGCCTGATACATCCACACTGGCAAAGCACTCCATAATGGAGGGATTTTTCACCAGGCAAAACACTGTCCCATTCAATCTTTGGTTCAATACATAAATCCAAATGCTAGAAAGGAAGGGCAAATGTATAAATAAGCATTTAATTAGAGTCATTTCCAAGAATCTTCTTCCTGATGACATGCACTGAAAACTATTCACTGAAAGCTATGTTATCACTTATATTAAAGACTGAAATTAATTTGAGGGGACTGTTCTATTTGAAACTTGGTTATCTCAACTGCAACACTTTGCATGGAATAGCAGCAATCATTCCTCTTTACTATGGCCAGACCTCCAAGGTATGGCTTTATTAAATCAAGATAACTTGAATTTTTGTTGAATTCTGCTGAATTTTAGAAACACATTCCAGCCTGAGTAAGACAGAATATGCTTCTTTCCTCTTCATATGAGCAGGCTGAAAACAAGTGTAACCACCCTTAACTAGGATCCATCTACTTTATGTATTATCTGACAAACCACTGACATTCCAAGTCTCTAGATAATCAGTACAAAGTTGCATTTCAAGTGAATGTGAGTCATTACAAAACACATTTGTAGATTCCATAGTTATAAAACAGGAGAAAAATCTTGCAACTAGTGTTTAATCTCGTGAGGTTCAAAAATTTAAGAGTGGGGCTTTCAAATGCCCTTTGTAACTTTTATGGCTGTTGAATCAACCTTTAGAAGCCTGCCTAGGGCCTTGTGGCTACAATCTCTTTCCTGTATCCCTGAGTATAAATACCACTTAATTCCAGTCATAATGCCTTGTTCTTATCTGCTCCATGGGTAAGCAGGAGAGCTTCTTATTTCAGATGTTTTATTTATCTTTTTTAACTTTTGCATGTTTTAGAATGATTTTATGCTGTTTTATGTGGTGATTTTAATTGTTTTAAAATTTTATTATGAAGGATTTTTTTTAACTGACTCTCTTTGGTAGCAGCCTGGGTCCCACTCTGGGAGAAAGGCAGCATACAAATGAAATAAATAAATAAAATAAAAATAAACAAATCCTTGCTATTTCTGACTGATAATAATTGATCCCAACTTTTTTTTTAATTTTTTACTTGAAGTGAAAAGGACATGTACTCAAACTCTCCTACAAAAGTCAACCTTTGGGGCCCTGTGCAATGAGAAAGGCAAGATATAAAATAAAGAATGTCCAGTTTAGGACCAAAATGTACAAATTCCTTATTATTACATATTAGATACTAATTGTGCAAAGGACTAATGCAAAAGAAGGGTGAGCCAATAAAGGATGTCCCTGCTGCTATAGGAGGCAAGATCTCTGCAAATCACAGGTATTTTGTGAAATGGACTAGGAGCTTGGCAAACAAAGTGAAAAATGCTTTCTTATAGCAGAGTCTGTAAGAGGCAGCAGGGCAAGGGAGTAAAACATAAGCTCACTGCTGCCGGACTGCTTTCAACCAGGGGCACTGACTGAAACTCAAAAGGGTACATGCAATTCAGTAACTGTCTGTCAGGAACACTATAGCTGTGGATTCCTGCACTAATAGGGGGTTGAACTAGAGGACCCTTGAGGTCATTTCCAGCTTGATGATTCTGTGACAGACACATGCAGCAGCCTTACACATATTGATATTTTCAGGTGAGAACAGACTGTTTGAAAAAGTGTTAAATGGAGAGTCACCTGCTATGTAAATCCCACTGATTCAATGATCCTACTTTAGCTGGCAGTATCAATAGGATTCAGGTCAACATCTCCATAGACTTCAATCACTCATCACTGCAATGATCGCTGCTACAGTGCTTTTAATGTTCTAGAGAACTTCCCAATGATTTTTGCAGCACAGGCAACCATACAAATTGATTAATTCTTTTTAGGTGATTTTGCCATCCATTCCCAGAATGGTCCTTGCAAGGGTACCACTGATCATACCTGAAATCTTCTGACCCAATTACTTCTGTGTAGTACATAACTTTGCACTTATGGGATGACACCTGTAGAGATGCCAAGACATCATCCACACGAGGCAAGCTGGTTGTAGCACAGGCAGGCATACTGTGGAACTTCCACTGGAGAATGTAGAAGCCAGGCCATCTTGTCACATGTGACCCCTGAAGGCAAGAGTGGAGGAAATGGCACAAAAAAAAAAATCAATAAAAAGATAGCAAACAAGAATTCAAATGCAAGAGAGAGGAAAATAATTTGTTCATCCCAAGAGGGTTTGTGAGGACTAGCAAATTGTGCTCAGCACCATCTAATTTTGCTTCTTCTCAATTCCTCACTCAAATACTCTCTCTGCTTTTTGTTAAAAAAAAATGGCAACAAGGCAGCACATTTTGGTTTCATTTGTGTGCATTTTGTTCATGATGTAGGTTGTGATGGTAGATGTGGGTGTGACCAACCCACTCACTCCCCTCCCTATTCTGCAATCCTCATGCAGCTCCCTTCCTTCCCAATGCCTCCCTACAATTTCAGCTAAAATTATTACTATACTATCACTGCTATATTATGGTCTTACTACCATAAACTGCTATGTTGCTGCTTCTGTGTTTCTCCTTTGCCATACATGCACTTTCCTTTTTCTCCTCTCATTCTTCCAATGTGTCATTTCACACAGGAAATGTGGCTACAAGTGTGGGTGGATCTTCAGGGAAAAACACAGTGATACAACCACAGAAGCTTAACGCAATAGTTTAACAATGCTACAGTTCTAGATAGAGTTTATTATTTAAAAACAAGTCCCTCCACAGGGGAGAGACTGGGTTCCCTGGAGTGGTATTGGGCAAAGGAAGAGGTCAAGTGGGACTAGGAGGCAGGCTGTGAAAGCAAAAATAGACACCTACAGCCAACACCATAAGACGTTGCCTCAAAAGAAAAGGTACCACAACAATTGATGCACACGTGGATTGGAATTCAAAATCTACCAGGACAGGAAAAAGTGCTGCATTCAGCAACGGATTAAAAAGTTATGGTAACAGACAAGAATTACCAGGAAATAATAGGGACAAGAGAAATATTGTACTTTGAAAGTTAAAGTACAGCAAAGAAAACCAACATGTCCTGACACATTTGGCCAATGTAGATGAGTCCTCAGATTTACAGAGTTAGTGGTGTTGAAACTTCTGAGCTAAAGGGGTTGGTAAGCAAAAACGCTTCTAGGGAGCTGAGATCAAAATGTGTCCTCCTCATAGCTAACTGGCTTGCTTGCTTTCTATCAGCTGAAGACAGGAAGCTTTCCTCAGGTCATGCACAGAACAACTGATGGACACTGAACATTTCTGCACTAGACTGTTATAGCGCTATTATTCCACTTTCAACATCCTATGGAATCCTGGGGTTTGCAGCTTAGAGAGGGGCCAACCAGTCCCTCTTGTTACTGCAAACCCCAGGATTCCATAGGATGTTGAAAGTGGAATAATAGCGCTATAACAGTGTAGTGTAAAAATGGCCTTATTTCAGCATTAACAGTTTTAAATTTGCAGACATCTTCCAGATGGTGCTTTTTGAATGGGACAAGTTCCTCCAGGTTCACTGAACTCCTAGAAAATGGAGCTCCGTCTCAGGCAACTGGAGTCCCCTTCCCAATACATGATAACAAAGGTGGATCGAATATTCCCCTGCCTGTGATTCTGCACTGGTGCAGGCTTACTTGGTGGTGGTGTGTGAGTCTGCACCCAATCTTATTTCAGAAAGATTTGCCTTGTTTCCTTAATTTTGCTGTCTAGTTTGTATAAGGGACTGCCAAGGTCTTCTTTTCCTCATCTAATGGCACTCACGTCTCAACATACACAGTTTTGTATGCACACAACAGCAAACAAAAGATCTCTGCACATTCACCTATGAATCACATGGCTGGCATAGGGTTAGGGTGGGAGCAAAAAAGGTTTAGCAGGTCGGGGGGCAAACTCACCATACTGGAAGATGACTGTCTTAAGAGCCATTCACACCCTAAAACTGCTCTATGAATACATACTTTAGATTTAGACAAACTGATGTGCTAGTTTCAATCAAGTCCCCAATTCAGCCAATGGACCTCACATGAGTGAAGCCACCAGTCTTTAAAGATTCCACATAGCTGATATTTTTTCCTTATAGCTTTGAAATACTTTTGGATTTCTAGCTATCCTTTACTGCAGTCCCAAAAAGACAACCTCAAAACACAAGTAAACAGGTTACTCCTTGGAATACATTACTGACAGATGGTTCCTGACAGCATTTAGTTAGGAATCAAAGTATGCATTGCATCTGAAGACTTGTTCTCACCTGCACACTCTCGCCTTCCTTGCAGATAAGTGGGGACTCCACCATACTGTAGTCTCGCCCCAGCTGCCAGGCCTTGTCTATGAGTTGCACATTATTGCCACCAGGGGAGGTAATGCTGTGGGCCCCTAAGGAGTCCTTTTTTGGAGGCTGTGGTGCTCTCTTGGAATGATAAATATTGAAAACAATGTCACCTTTACAAACATCAAAATCCCACGTGATAACAGAGGAAGCTTCCACAATTTGGATGAAAATCTAGAGCCAAAAAGAAAAAAGGAAAGAGATGATATTAGAAGTTTTTGCCTATATTTGTTATAATTTGTATTATGAGTGATTTGGTAGGCATAGACAGGAGTTGGTTAATTGATTCTACATCTGACTGTATAACATTTACAAATGGCATCATATCATTAAAGCAGTATTGTTCCTATTTCACCATTCTAATTTTCATTTTAAAAGGAGGAAAAAATAATTCTTACAATTGCAGAACAAAATCTGGGCTTTGAAAGTTAGAAAGATGGGAAGCAGATGTGGAATATTATTCAAACTACACTGCACAGGGAAAAAAAAGTGATTACTTTCCTTGTTGTCTGTGAGCAGAACAATGGGCTTCTTTTAAGAAAAAAACACAAAGGGTTATCTTCCCAGAAGGGAAGGGTTGTGAAGGGTTATCTACAGACAGCTATTGGGGTGCTAAGACATGTATGTTTAGTTAAAGCACTGGCACTGTAACTTGTGCTCAGAATAATAAGGCAGAGATGAGGGGTGGGATAGCTCCTGTTTTTAGAAAGCCTTGGAAGTTCACTAAAGGTTTTCTACCCCTCTCCTCATAAACTGAGCACTGTCTACCAACAAATACTCATATCAAGGCAGGATTCTGCAATAGTTTGGAGATAGCTGAGAAGTTCACTCTAGCTAATGACTGATTAACCTTCATAGCAGCAACATAGAGAAACTGTATAAGAGCTGAGCTCCGTGCTCCCCGAAGGAAACTCGTAGGATGCTTCCCTCCACTCTACAACAATGGAAGAGAAATTTCTAGCTTGCTGAATTCCCTTCCTCATATGAGAAATTATTTTCAAGGACAGCAAGCCGAAGTATTAACTGAATCAGCCCCAAAAGAATGAAGCTACCAAACCATGAGCTAGCTCTGCCTGTCCCTGTCAGACAATGGGATGGAAGGAGGAGAACAAACACACCTCATGAGGAGCACCTTTGAAGACACTTGCAGACTGGTAGATGGTTTCTGTCCACAGCTTTATGTCTTCATTTTCCAGTTCTTCTGCTGTTCTGTACAGGGATTTGGGAACCAGCCCACCCTCTGGAACTTCACACTTCAGAGTTTTAAAGAGAGCAGGGAAGGAAGAAAATCACATTAGATCTCTACTCTGACAGAAAGCATCACCAAGAATACACCAGGAGATCACTCTGATTCTTATTGTGAAGAGCTTTTTGATTTCAGTGAACAAGAGCAAAGTAAATTACTATGAGAAAGGAAACTTGAATGATTTGATAAAGATTTTCATGTCTACCATTTCATATTGAAATGAAGATTGTGGTTCAAAAAGAGTACACTGTGATTCCTTGTTTCTTTTTAGAAGATTTTTAACTCCAGTCCTTAATATACTGGTAGATACTTCAAATGTCCCTTAAACTATGTGTTCTTATCATCCATCAAAGAGGAAAGGGATCAAAGATGATATGAACTTGTGCCATGCACCACGTGCTACGCAGCAGTTTAAACTACTAGCAGCACATGCCATTTTGGGAATACTAGGACTACGACATCTCTGCCAGGGAGATTTCGAGATCTGAATCAAGACTATGAGGACTCTCATATCTTGCTTTTACATCAATGTCTTAAGAGTTTTGAAAGCACTTCACATACTTTGAGTAATTTTCTACTATGGTCATGTAAGAAATACCAAGATCATTAATCCCAAACTGGACATGGGTGGAGTGGTATTGGGCAAAGACAACAGCTTGCCTCAAGGCACCTATTCAGGTTACCTTCATGGTTGAGACCAGACTGAAAGCAGAGACTACTCTGCCCACATCTGTAGCTATTAGGATGGAAACCATTTTCAGCAATCCACAAGCAATCAGCAATTTTGGACACACTTGTACAGATTTATATTTGTATGTTTGTAATCAGAACTGCAGTGAGCCTCAATTGCTGTTATCTGAATGTTTAGTTTAAGAACATTTGCCTTTCTTAAGAACATATGACTTACATAAATTCCTTAAAACTGCAGCCTATTCATACTGGAACATAGTGATTTTACACCAAATTAATGCAGTGAAAAGATTAATTATTCTTCACTTTCCTTGTAATCTTCTATAGCCAGTGGTTACCTACCATACATTCTCCACCAAGGAAATCTGGAATAATTTCTTTGTCAATATAATCCAACAGCCCACCAGGCCCCTGATAATCATTGCCAGCATAAATCAGGAATTTCTTTCGAGTGTTGTCATCTATGAATGGACTAACCTAAAAATAAAATATAGATAAAGTTACTAAGTCCTCAAAAAACTTCAAGAACACATTTTAGTCTCACTGAAACTAAGAGAAGTGACAGATGCAAAAGATGGAGTAATCTACCAGACCTCCCATATCTTTTTTTTTTATTAGATGGATTTATCTTTTGGTTCTAGAAAGGAAGAACCCTACAGAAGTCAAGCTTGCAAAGGGTAGTTTGAGTATTTCAAAGTATAGGCTGGAGACAAAAACACATGAACTTACCAGTGTCCAAAGGACGGGAAATACCCTGGGAGCTCGAAGAATAAGAAGACGCCCCAGCGTTTCTGGATAATTAGCTTCAACTACCTCAATGATTCTTAGCAAGGCCTTGACTCCGGGTCTCCATAAGTGTCTCATATTCAAACCCTCCAGATCCACCAAACAGGTCCAAGAGCTGTTTTCCCCCAAAATAAAAGTACTTGATTTAACACACTCATTGAACATTTAACTCCACAGACAGTTCAGTCAAGCAAAGTAAAGGGTTTTGTTTCACAGACACTGGAGGGCTGGTTTACATTAGCAATCCTCCCTTGCTTAAATAGCTAGGTGATGTAGAGTTTTAACAGTAAAACAGCACAGCTACACATAACTTTTTCTGAAGGTCAGCTTTATCTTAAGTAGTCACAGAAGGAAAAATGCATTTGTTGTCAACAACTCTGAGCTAGTACACAGTCAATTTCTATGCAGCAGAAAGAAGACAGAATTTGTTCATGAAAATGACAAGTTTTTCCTTGACCAACATTGTGCAGTTAAGTACATTTATACATCACTATTCTTCCATCACAGTCTCAAAGCTGTGCACAAGGGGCTTCCATGTAGTCTCTCATTCACACACTGACCAAATCTGTATCAGCTCAGCTTCACAGCAGGACAGCTGCATTAAGTGCCCTTAGACCCATACAGTAGGACCATCATCACTGTTCAATCCTGCTGGTTTTGTCAGAGCTACCTGAGAATCAAATGATTTCCATTCATGAATTCTGCTTCCTAAAGACTAAGAGACATATAATGGGTGGGTTGCCAGAGCCTTATGGATTCCGAGTATGTCCTACTGTATAAGATGTGGGCCCTGTTCATGCAGATAAACTTGCAGATAAACCGTAAGATATTACGATAGAGAAGCATGGCCTAGGTGAGTACAGAATATCTCTACATTTCAGTGAAACAAACTAAGTGGTGGGATATTAACTATATTTCTTTACCTTATAGGTCTTCCAAAAACTTTCGTATTTTCTTCACACCTCCTCAGCCCTTCTTCATTTATAGATAAAACCTGCATGTGCACATATATAAAAAAAGAGAAAGGGTGTTGTAAGAAGCTGTTGCAGAATGACCATGGGTGTAATCTGGGCACAAAACTGCTTTGATTGACTGAGTTTTAGCTTTATTTGGGTGCTTTTTAAGCAGTTTTAATATGAGAAAAGAGCCAGTTTGATGTTCACATTTTTGCCAATTCAGCCTTAGTCATGCATGTTTCTTTCTCTAAGAATTGCAGGCTCCAATCATATTGACTTGGGAGTAAGTCCCACTGGATTCAATGGCTTATCTATAGAGAAATCCCACCTCATAAGAAAGGTGGGGTTTAAATTCAATAAATCATCACCACCATCCCCACCTCCATCCCCCACTGTTATCCTCCTTTT
The DNA here is from genome assembly GCA_948474755.1 of Ctenosaura bakeri. NCBI lineage: Eukaryota > Metazoa > Chordata > Lepidosauria > Squamata > Iguanidae > Ctenosaura > Ctenosaura bakeri. Next base: position 64,311 of record CAOLHI010003190.1, on the reverse strand, counting down.
CAAGTTCCAGATCACTAACTTCGTACATTTAGATTTTCCAGTTCTGTTCTTAAACTGACCGTAACTGGAGGCAGTGCTCAAAGGGCACAAGCGTGCGTAAGCGGCAGGGAGTCATTTAAGCTCATTTTCTTGCTTCTGTTGTCAGCCATTGATTCCTGCCACTTTGATATTTGGGTGTAGTGATATCTCAAGAAGCTATATGCAATTATCTTTGAGCAGTGTTAGCTAACCCACTATTATTATTGTTTAAGCATAACTGGGGTCTTTTTCCTCTAATACTGAAATACAAAGAATGAATTTTATCTGCTATTTTGATCCACTGCATTACGCTGTGGAACCACAACTCTGAGTGCAAAATGTGTTCCATTTTCCATAAGCACAGGGTGTATACAGAAAGAGGGCCAACGGAGATATCTCTTCCTGATAGTTTAAGTACAAAGACTGGAAAAAAATCTGCAAGCAGAAAATAGTTGTTTGCTCTCCAGCAGCTTAGGAACACTTGAAAGTGGAGAAGCAGACTAGCTTAAAATGCTGCATGAAAGCAGAAAGGGCTGAACCAGAATGGAACTGCCAAGCCCACTGAGGGCTTCTATCTACCTATGCCTCAGCCTCCTCTACACACACTGCAGAATGCTGCAGCATGAGGTATTAAGGACGATGGTACCACTTTGGACTGCAGGTGGGAAATCACATTATTTGCTTTCCCATACAAAAGCTCCCAAACAAAGCAGAAAACAAGTGAAGCACTGAGTGGCTGGTCCTGAAAGGCTCTCTTGCCTTATGCTTGTTTACATCAGAAGTAGCTGACTACAGCAGGTCTGGGAGAGATTTTTATGCCTCAGGACCCTCTGGAGAACCTCAAGGATTACCAAAAAATAAAACCAAAAAAGTCCACAGGGCCACTGTTTGCCCACCCTCAGTTTACATGCTTGCAGAGATTTAAACACATACACATGCTCACAGAGGAAACATTTTAAAAGGCAGCTTCCCCCATTTACAGTCTGAAGTGATGTGGTATACTCCAACACACTGGGGCCCTCTAAAACCTTATCCTCCCATCTGCCCCTGAGGGCAAAAGTTAGCTTTACATTCTGACAGAATCAGACTTTTTCAAAATGAACCTTGACTATTGATAACAATAGCACTGGGACTACCATTCTGGAGGGACAGAGAGTAGTAAAAAGGTAACATCACATTTATTATAAAAAGCAGTTGCATTTAAGGCACTTACATAGCGAAGCAAGGCTTCTTCCCCAAGAGCTCGCACTAAACCTTTCGTGTCCATCTGACCAAGTCTCAGCACATACAGAGGACGCCCATCTGAGCAAAAAGGAGGAAAGACAACACTATGATCACAGCAGTACACCATGGAGGCAGCACAACACTCTCTTTTACAGGAGCATCTTGAGTTATCAAGGCTTGCTCAATAACCTAGATTTCCATAAAAGTCATCACTGCATTTTTTGGGCTGCAAAGAAACCTCAGATAAGTAGGGACATCCCCTCTCACTTCTGATTCCATCAGAAACTCCTCTTTTCACCACATACCTTGCGATGAGGAGAAAGCAAATACATGGCATTTATCATAAATTATACTGTAAGCTAAGAAACTGCTCTGCTAGCTTGATAGAACAGAACAAAAAAATGCACAACCAAAAATAGATTCTTTTGTTGAAACAGCTGTGTTGTACTTTCAGGGTTCGAACAGCTGAAATTTCAGGCATCATGCCACACGATAAAAACCTGAGCTTTCATTCAACCTAAAGTGTCAGGCTCTCTGGGTAAAAGACAATCTTGTAAAAGTTTGTAAGAATCTGTAGAGATTCAGTTCTTGAGCATCACATAAGAAATTTGGCAGAAAGGGAAGTGATCGTTTAGCACTGGCAAAAGTTTAGATCTTGCATTTGAACCTGTAAAATCACAACTAGTCACATTGAAATAGGGATGAAGATCTTCACACATTTTCTTCTCACATCTGAAAACAGAAAAAAATTCTTCCACTGGGTGAGAGTGTTTGTACATCATTGTATTTTTTTTTAATTCATTTCAGGACTTTGTTAAAATATACATATTTTGTTCATTTTTTTGCGCAAAAAGTTCTATATTGCACAAAGACCAATGTTTTTGTGCAAAACATAAAAAACAACCACCTCCATTTAAAAAAAACCACACTGATTTTTTTTCTCTAGGTTGGCATGAAAAAACTCCCAGTATTTGACAATTTCTTCCATGGGCTATCTCAACATGATTTCTCGTTTAGGATGAGAAACCATCACCCTTTCTTGTTGAGGATAAGGAAAATGGCAAATATTCTTTATGTCCCTAGCAGGGAAGGTTCTGGTATACTTCCCATCATGAGACCCAGCTTACTGCCCCTGTTTCCCCCCAACCAAGGCAAAATTCTGCAGATTCCAGAGCTTCATTTAACAAAGTCAGTTAAAATATTTTATTTAAAACATTATGGATTGACCCAAAAACCATGAGTCATCTCCTTAGTTTTTCAACCAATGTTCTCTCTGTCTCTGGAACATATTTCTGAAGGAGAGACTTTAATGACTTCCTCCATCCTACCCAAATGATGCATGAAAACAGATTGATAGTTCAGGACCATTTTGCTCCTATCAATGCAGCATGTTTTAAAAAGCATTAAAAGACATTTAGAAATCCAGAAGACCTTTCCCAAGAATCCTCTGATTACACTTCAAAGTCAAAAAAAGTAAGCACTTAAAAAAAAAAACTATGCTTAGATGCCAGATATTATTCTGTCTAACCTAGATGGAACCTTTTGAGCTCTATGTATTTCAAAAAGCTTGGCTTAACAGATACAGAAATGAAAAAATTTGAAGGACTGCAAGAGAAACTCAATTGTTATCGGCTGGCATTCTGTTGTTAATCTTACGTGGAGGACCCATTCAACCAACACATAGGTAAATCCTGTTAATTCACAAGGTCTGGTCTAGTCAGACTATAAATAGCATTTAGACCACTACATCTCTCAAATATTAAAAATTTCTATCCAAATCCCTAGACCATGTGTGGGCAACTGCTTGAGGTCCAGCAGCTGCACTGGCCTCTCACCGTGTCTTGGAGGGTCACACCCACTGTTCCTGCTAAGAAATGCTAAGGCTTTTGGGAGCGGGTATGGGGGGGGGATTAAGAGAAATCTTAACTATAACAAATCTGTTGTTCTTCCAAGTCTTAAGACTAACAAATGTCTGAAGTAACACTTTTCTGGCCAGATTGCCATTTATCACATACATCAAACCCTAGCTATTATAAATCTGTCAGTGTTTAGAAGATGTCACAGACCTTGCAGTCCTTGTTGCAAGACAGTAACCTGGTTTCCCTATTGTGGAGGGGGTTACAGTGCAGCTGAAGGGGGTGAATCTTTTCCCAGGAAAAGCTAGGAAGACAGCACCTCTCCTTCCCCATTTGTCAGTACTCCAATCTAACCCTGCCTTCCTGAAATTTTAGCCAGTTACAATAGCATGTTTCAACACTCAGATACTTACTCTTATATAATCACTCTCATAGCTAAGGTTTATCTGTGTCACACGAAACTGGTGTGGAGTGAAGAGATGCTATCTAAACATAGTGAAATCAGTGAAACAGGTCAAGAAACCCAGGTCAGAATTTAAACAATTAATCCACTTACAGCTGACAACTCTTATGTCAGGGTCTGGGATATAGCCTTCTAACTAAATGAAGGGAGACAAGCGGAGTCTGTAATATTGGAATGCGTAAGTTAAAAATGCAACTCCAACTCTTACTCTAAATACTCTAAGCAAAAGGGTACTTCAGCTTCCCCCCCAAATAATTTAATATTAGCCTCTTAGAATATAATGCAATTATTATTAACACTCTAAGTACCATTCTTCTTGTTTATTATTCCTGCTTTCTTATCTTACTTGTTGTACTTGCTGATGCTCTGTGCCTTCAAATCAACTCTGACCTCTTGACAAGATTTATTCAGAGGAACTTTGCCATCGTCTGTCAGGGTAAGAGAATGTGAAATGCCTCCAAGGTTGTACAGCTAGTTTCCATGGCTGAACAGGGATTTGAACCCACAGTTCCTCAATTGGCTCTCCCTTGTTGTATCTATATCTATAGATATCAGTGCTTCCCAATTTATCCATTCCCGGGGCGGTGGGGGCTGGCAGTTTTTCCCCCTAATGTGCTTATTTGTGCACAATTGTGCCTCCCATTTCCCATGGAATGATGCACTTCTAAGCACAGGCTTTAAAAATGTTCTGGACTGTTCAGATTAAAAGTTAGTTTTAAAATGTTCTTTTCCATACAGATGGTAAACAGGGAGGTTGTTGGAAGAGGACATGTTGTGAAGTTTTCAACAAAGGACACAAAGCAACTGCTGCATGCACTGTCCTGTGATGTCAATGTAACATGTATTATATAAGGAACTTCATTTCATCCAGCACAGCAGATTTTTCAGTAAGAAAAAAAAATGTGAAAGGTGTTTTTGTTCTCTTTTTCCCTCTGCACAAGTAGCTTATTGGGGGGGGGGGTGCAGGCCAGCATACATCTTACATTGTGTCTTTTGATCATCTGTTGCACTATCTTTTAATGGTTTTAATTTACATTTCTCAAGCAAAAATGAAAAAAAAAAAAGATTATTACTTCTTACAGTGGGTATGTAATAACCAGTGCTGACCAGAAAGCAATGGTCAATTCCACTGATGTACCTCTTATGCTCAGCAAATCTCCAAATGGGTACATACATAAAAACTGAATGGAAGTGGGAACAGAGGAGAAAAGGAAGTTCTGGTTAGCATAATATAATTCTTCAACATGCAAATGTGGTGTTCTCCTCTATATCCAGCTATCATATATTATAGACCACAGTATTGTTAATAAGCAAATCAAAACACTTTAAACAGAAATATCCTTGGCAAGCTGATCCATATCACAATAGTTTAGGCTCTCTTTCCAAAGCCACACTAACCTCTATAGCATCTCAACATATTGGGGTGGGCAAAGTGCAACCCCATGGGTCACATGTGGCCCTTTGGCTCCAAAAATGCAGCCCTCAAATCCCAACAAAGCACTCAGGACCCTTTACTTTTTAAAAAATATGTTGTTTGTTTGTTGTTGTTTTGCCTCTTTTCTACACAGCTAAAAGTCACTGCTAAACTCAGTGGGTTTTGCTCTCTGAATACCTACATGTACCTCAGAAACTTGCCAGAACTACCAATAATTGGCCATAAGCGAAAAAGGAAGTGATGTTGCTAATTTCCTATTTCAGTTTTGGCTGATTATGGGAGTTTGGGTGAACTTCTAAAGTACAGAAGGGATTGAGAGGGATTGAGGGAGCAAAATGATTGCAATTTTTAGTGATGCTGAGCCATGGGGGGGGGTGTCTTGTGGGGCAAAAATATACCTGAAAAAAAAAATTCTAACAAGGTCTAGGGGCTTTGCTGCAGCAGTGCAGCCCACTGAGAGGAGGGCATGGAGAGTAATAGTGGCTCCTGCCCCCCGCTACAGTTGCACACCCCCTGCAGTAGATAAAACTCATCTTCCACACTGACAGGCACTCTGAGGCTTCCTCCTACAAAATGCTTTCCATAACTCTGTTACTATACCTTTGTCATGGTGATGCCAGCCTCCTGCATAGAAATCCTGTAGTACCTGGGGAGGATTCCAAGTGTCCAAAATATAATCAACCTGGTGCTGCTTGCGCCATGTTAACGACTGACACAGGATCTCTCTGGCTTTGTCAATGTTGAAATCCCTGGCACGCAAGAATCTTAAGATGTGCTCATCCTTTGGAATCTGTAATAGGTAGTTAGCAATGACTGAAGTTAAAAATCAGTCCATTCCACTCCAAGTTATCTGGTCCTATTTAAATTTCTTTGACAAGCAGTGAAATATCTACTTTCCATTCGTACTGCAGAGAACTACGGCTGATGCTTTAACTGATTATCAATATTTAAAATAATATCTAAATTTATGAAGAACAAAAATCAATTTTGTTTATGTTTGCATTCCAGTTCACATCTTGCTTGCATTTCTAAGAAAAATGCCCACTCAAAAGAGTTTATACTATCCAAGATGGGATAATGTAAGTATTGTACAGTGGGCCCTTGGGTTTGATTCCAGGATCCTCCATGCAAACCAAAATCCATGGATGCTCAAGTCCCATTTTACACAGATATGTGTGTATATATATATACACACATATATATATATATGTGTGTGTATATATATATATATATACACATACACACACACACTATATATATATATATATATATATATATATACAGAAACATACAACATACAACAATAAAAACAATATAAAAACAATATAAATATTGTTTTTATATTGTTTATTTTATATAAAAACAATATAAAAAATACATACAACACAAATGAGAAAAAAATATATGACAATACTATAAAATAACCAAAAGAAAAAACCTACCAAATAACTACAAAAACTATAAGTAGCTAAAAATTGGTTCCCACTCTTGTAGGAAACAGCTTATATTAGTCGAGCATCCACACCTAATTAGTAAATACTTCATTCCCATTCTTAATCCAATCTTATCAACTTATTCTATAGTCACTTATCAACTTATTCTACATTCTCTATTAGTTCTAAGTAATAATCAATAATCAATCAACAAGTAGCACTAAAAAGCCAAAGCCCCATTATATAAATGGTGTAATAAAATGGCGTTCTTGATATAAAATGGTGAACAACTCAAATGAGTGCCAGAGACAGCCTGTGAATCTGAGAAATGGTGGAAGGCTACAGCAGGGTATGTCTACATATCAGTATAGTGCTTGATATGCAACAAAATCAAGATTTGCCTTTAAATTCTCTCTCTCTCTCTTTTTTTTTAATATTTTAAAGCTATGGTTGATTGAAACCAGGAATGCAGAACACATAAATACGGAGGGCTGACTGCATACTTTTTTCTTTAGATTATATGCATCATAGGAGCAACCTTGAAGAACGCACATTGCCTTACTCAGACAGCTTAAGAGAATACAGATTGTTGATGAAAAACATTATCACCCACCCCAACACTAATTATACTATTTCTAGTTAGGACTTCGTATTACAATTCCAGAGAGACAAAGGCTAGGAAGAAAGGGCAACTTTTGAAGTTATATGTCAAAACAGACTCTCTTGCATGGAAATCATGAAATCTGGGTGAGAAGGGACAAAGGAAGCTGAGAAGAAGAGATGAAGGAAGATGAAGGAAGCTGAAAAGGAGCCTGATGGTTCCTACTTTAAAAATATGAACAACTAATGGCTAGTCTCGGAGCAATATCAGGAAACAAATATATCAGGAACAAACCAAAGTGCTAGGTGTGCTATTTACAAACCTGGGAAGGAAAAGAAAATATTTCACCCAGATACAGTTTAACACAATAAAAGTGGTTAATCTGTAGTGGTTCCATAAACTTGAGCATACAAAAGAATCACTAGGGCATCAAGCCAAAATGTTGCTTTCTTTAAGTCCAAAAAGCATCTGGCCTCTACATTCTGGGAAGCAGATTTAAAGATTAGACTTTTCTATCCCACCAAAAAACCAAAAAACGCCTCCTCGAGTTATCTGGTTCAAACTAGTTCAGGACCAACTTATGTAAGTGTCCATTCCCTTGGATGGAGCACTGACACTGTGCCAGACCATCTTACAGACAATGTATTTTTCTGACAGACAGGAAGTTAAGCAAGGAGACAGATTCTTACTTTGCCTTTGTGCGTTTCCTGGAGCCACTGCCGAAGCCTGATGAGGCAGCTTTCTTGAAGTGGTGTCAAATCGCCCAGATACCTTTTGATGTAGTCTGCGTCTAGCTTGTCTGAAATGGCATTTATGCAATGTTATTAGAGGCAATGGTGCGAGGCCAATTAACAATGGTTTTCTGGGCACATACTTCATATGGAAGTGCTCATTTGTCATTTACTGAGCAAGCTGCCATTTTCAAGCCCAGACTGCTCTTGATATAAGTTCATCAGTTGCAGCTTTGGTAAGCCCTTCTGAGTTATTTGCCTTTTGCAGTTCCAATCTTCTAGTGCTTTGTGTACCCCAGAGAATAACAAGTATCTTCTCCCTTCTACCACCAAATTTTGTGAGTCAGTAAAACTCAGCTGAACTCCAAGCAATAAAGTTGTAGTACTGCCTGTACAATTTATTCTCTGCCATTTAAATCAAGTCACTACATGGAGGAAAAGATATTGAGATATAGAGATATTGATTTTTTGGTTATATTATTAGAAGCCTATTGAGATGACAATGGCAACCCCAAACTAGTTATACTAGAGAGAAGGACAAACAACGCACCATCAGGTGTTCCAGCTATGGGCTCTGATGCACTGTTGCAAGTGTTCATTTCCTTAGGACTTAGCCCCTCCTTAATGGCAGCTTCAGGTATGTTGACTGGAGAGGACAATGGCCGTCTCACATGAGATGCTCCACGTTCAAATGTGAATTTCACAGGGGGAGTCCAACGAGGAATATATGTTATTCCTTCTTCTTCTAGCTCCTTCAGGTAATACTCTATTATTTCTTTGCCCTTGAAAACAAAACAAAAGACATAAAACAAGACAGTCCTTCAGTCATAATTACAAGGCTCCTGGGGACAAGACATTATTCCATTCTTGCTTATGGGAAGTTAAATTCTAATCTAGGACAGAAATCCACTATTAACCGCTAGGTTTTAATCCAGCATCACCCACAATGAAACAGAAAGTTATACAGAGAAAAATAAAGAGACAAAGCAGGTCTCTTCCACGACACAAAGAAATTTAGAAGAAAACACAAGTACCTCCCTGATTCCTCTTTGCTGAGACATGACTGACTGGAGGCATAGTGCTGGATCCTAGACCTGACATGGGCAGTTGTGCATCTCCTCTAAATATAATTTAAATCATGGGTACTATAAGCCATCCCCCTTTACAGCAGATTTGGGGGAGGGTTCCTCAAAGGTCTGGTACTTGTAAATTTCCCTCTCTTTTAAAACATGGCACTAATTCCTGACAGTCAAGTCATGCCTGTCATTGGGCAGTTATCCCCTAGGTAATCTTTCCTGGCCCAGTAACCTCCTGATGTTTGGGACAAAATGCCATCAGCCACAGACAGCATGTTTGACTGTCAGTAATTTAGGGAACTGTGAGTCCAAAACATATGATGGCCACTATGTTACCAAAGACTATTCTATAGAAACAGGAAAAAATGATTGTTTTACTTTTGGTATGACAGATATTGCTTTATTCCAAAAAGAGGTAAAATAATCCAAGTAATTGCAGAATAGCAGGCCAGCATACACTCTGACCAAGATTAACAGATCTGCCCACATCATCCAGCTCAGAATGTGCCATGCCACTCGCAGACGATGACAAAAGCCAAAAACTACAGAGTGACAGAAAAACAATGCACAGAAAGACAAATCCCAAATGCATTCAGGATTATACCCCGTCCTGTGGCAATATCCAAAAGTGGCAACAATATGTCCTTGGGTATGACACAGCAGACCAGGAGCTAATAACCATTACGGCTCACCTTTTTAATATTGCTGGTATATTGTTTCATGGCAATCTTTTCTACTGTGCTTTCAAAGCCAAAGAAAGATTTAATATCAAGGCTTGCAGACTGTTCAAAACATGTCCAGTCTTCATTGTCAGGGTGCACCTAAAGAGTTGAGAAATAAAAGCTGAGCACTTAGTGTAGGGGGAAAAAAGTGATTATTACCAGGATGACTGTTCCTAAAGTATAGTCTATTGTTTTTTCTTTCATAAATACCACTTCATGGCATCTCATCAATACATAGCAACAGTAAGTCTGGCTGTAAAATGAGCTTCAATATGCAATGCAGACTAACGGCCAGCGAAGTATTTTGAGTAGACTAGGTTGAAAATAACAATACACTCTAGGGTTGAGGAGACAGAAGGAAGACTCCTTTAAAATATGAATTTCAAAGTTTATAGTTCTCCTGAGTTTTAGTCCCATTTCAAGATCTGAAGGCACGGCGCAAACAGCTGGTTATTCTCTGCATTTCAGCAATTACACTCAGCATTATATGCAAGTTACTGCTTTCAGCCCTCCAGTACACCCTTCTTGGTTCAGAGCCTACTGTTACAAGGCAAGGTAGCAGTGAAACGTAATTGCTTCTCAAGCCACACTGGAAAAGATTAGCAGACCATGCTGGTGAATCAAGGACCCAACTTTATTTATAGAAAGAAATGCATTCCCCCCACAAGTATCCAAAAAGAATGGGAACCCTGAGGCGTAGCCCCTACTTCCTAATATAATTTGCCAAGGTTGCCAGGTCAAAGCACATGCACCAGGAAATTCTATGACATTAACACATTTGATAGAGGTTTTGTCAGGCACCAGATGATCATTAAGCCTCCTGGAAAGTAAGCAATAATTTCCTACTCTTTGCTACATAACCCATTCTCTACTTTCTTGGCATCTTAAGAGAACAAAATATACTATGCAACCTTCACAGTGTCAGCTTGTTCTTTCAAGGGAATTTCCCTAATCCCAGGATACATAAGAAACAGAGATGCGAGCAGTTTTTGAGTTAGCACATGTGAAGCCATGTTAGGGTTCTCCTACAACAATGTGTATTGTTTTAAGTAAAGATATAAGCATTTTAATACAGATGGATCCTAAGCAGAAACGGGTATGCTTGCACTCACCAAAACCATGTGTTAGGTTCCCCTCACTCTTTATAATGCAAGGCTGCAAGTTGAGAGTAGCTACATACCAATTTTGGAAAGCTAACTCTTGATATCTCGCTAAATAAATTCTCTGTGTATTACTCCAACAATGCCTTATTTACAGTTGGAAAACATCAGTTGCATCCCTTTAAAGCCATTCAATAGAAATATTAAGGAACTTAGGTTTCATCTCCAAAATGCCATTTGCTACTTTATTTACTCTTTCACCTCTAGGATATTCAGCATGTTCTCAGTTTGGTTTTCTGCTTGTATAATAAGTAGCCAAGAGTTTTGGTGTCTGCTGAGATGCTGTCATCTCTCAGAGAGGAAGCTGTCTAAACCCCCTTATCTTTGGAGATATGGGTTTGCTAGCCCTACATTCCTCAGCACTGGTGTCTAACCTACTTTTGAAAAATATGCAAACAGTGAACACAGGCCTGAATATAGACCTGATTATAGGAATTTCTTAACCTGGTATTCTTGTCATTCACAATACTGGCAAGTTAATTGGGAGCTCAATTTCTCAGTGTTTAGATCATCTCAAGTGGGAAAGGAGAGATGCAGAACATGTGATCAGGGCCAGCATATTTCATAGTCTAACACTGTAGGTGTGGCATTATTATTATGAGGGGAACATTTTCTTTCTCATTGGTAATCTGGGGATTATCCCATGCATTGTCTACCTCCCACTGTCTGAGATACATGGCCACTCGAACCAAGGTTGGAGGTAAAAAGAGAAATATACCCTCCTGTTCTTAAGAAAAAACAGCTCACACAACAATGTTGGTCTTCAAAAACTCAGAAGGACCAGAGCAACAATTCATTAAGATATTACCTTTATGTTTAATTAAAATTCACTAGACAATTTATGGTATATCAACCCGAGTTTCTGACTACTGGTTATTTAACAATAATAACAAGGAACTGAAAACTATCTCCACTCTGCAAAATTAAGCTGTCACATCTCAGATCTGTAGCAACTGCTTCCTTCCACAGACCTAACATTCATTGCCCTCCTGAACCTTTATTCTGAGTATGGCTTAACTTCAAGGATCTATTTTCTTAAAAAGGAACATGAAAGCAAACACTAAAAACCTGAAGCCTACATATGGTTATTTTAATACACTACTCTCCCTCAGTGTACCATCTTTACAAATACTGACTTGCATGAGACCGAGAAACATTTAAATTAAGTCGTGTGAATGTGAAATGTTTACATTTAAGCAAAACATGGAGCCTTCTGAAGATTCATAAAAAACACAGTTCAAACCAACCAGATTCAGATAATCTTAGCCATGTTTACTGATAAAACAAAGAAATGGTACCCCCTGCTTGCTTTAATATGAAGTGAACATACAGGGTTTTATCAGTGTCATCAAAGGTTACTGAAGTGGATGCGACTGAATAAATTGTGTGTTTTGAGCAGCGAGACACAAAAACGCTTGCACATTATAGAATTTATCATCTTGCTTTGTATTTCAGCTCTTCTTAACAAAAGAGATTAGGAAAAACATGGATTCCTCCAAGCTCAGTAAACATTGTTATCCCATCTATGGCTGTGCATCAACATATTAGCAGGTATGACTTTAAGCAACATGTCTGCTGAGTTAGAATGAAAATGCAATGTTCTGAAAGGACACAAGACTCCTAACAGATTCTCTGTTTTTATTGTCCAAACATAGACTATTCAAATACAACACTGCTTTACATAAAGCATGGTAGGATACTGTTCAAAGCAAAAACATCTAGAATATACAAATTAAACAGGTGGAAAATGGCAAGTACCACTATGAGTAAAACTTCCATATCTAGAAAGAGTCAAAATCAGGCCTCTACCAAATATCCCGAAGACTGCATTCAAGCCACTCTTTACTCACCGTGTAACAGCAGCGTTCATTAATAACAACTCTATTTGAGAAAGTTTCATTGTAGGCCTCTATGTGTAAAGTGCGGTCTCTCCTGTTCAAGGAGTTCTTTTGAATGAAGTAAACATAATCTACTCCTGCAATCTGAGAGGAGAGCAGAGACTAGATTATTAAGCAGTAGAAGCTTTGGAGAAAACTATTTCAAGTTTCCAAAGTAACCAAATTCAGTCACCTTTTTCAAGAGTCGTGGTGCATCTACATCCAGTTTACAGCGCCTTTCAATCACATGGATAGCCCTGTCCTCACTTGAGAATTCACTCACAGTATCACTGCCCACAAACATGGGGATGAGAGGGCATGTAGGAAACCGTTTTTCATAAGCCTGTAGTGGGAAGAAAGGGAGAACATAACTTCAGTGATTTTACCAGACTCTCCAGACAGCATTTTTGTCTGCTTAAGTTAAATTCATTGCAACTGTTCTGCTCACTTCAATTGTTAAAGACTATTAAATATTAAAAGAAGCTACTATGTGTATCTCAAATATCTATCAATCAACAGCAGTATGTGGCACTAGAGTACTTTAAAAGAGACTAATTTTCACTCCTTTAGAGAACTATCCAGAGAGCTTGCCCAAGTGCCTCCCTGGAGTCTACTCAAGATATCTAAAGTCTGTGTCTTACCATAATAGCTGTTCCCAAGCACAGCAGCTCCATTTATCTAATGACTACAATATACCATTTACCAGCTTCTTTTTGTGCTCAAGAATATAATGCCCTTTACTAAGCTGCTCACACAATAATGGCCCCAGTTGGACAACTAGATGATCACAACAGTCCGTAAAACTATGATATTATTTTAACCAAGAAAATATGACATTACACTATATGGAAAACCAGGAATATGAAAAGGCAGACTCCAGGGGTTGCAAGACAATGCAATTCAAGGAATTCAATTCCTTGAAATCCTAGGCTCCAGATTTACTGAACCTTTTTTATTCTTTATCCTGAGAGCAACACATCAGGCACATAGGAACAATTTTGCAGTGTTACGTTACCCAAATCACTTCTCCAAGCCCTATAGTAAAACAGCAGAGGCCTCAAATGCATAATCCAACCAGACCATAGCCATTCCAGCTGCCCAAATTGTAACGTGTGGAACTACAGCAACAAGGTTTTATTCTCTGCTGTTCTTTTTAATTTTAATCCATAGGGGTTTCTGGTAGAGGCAATATGGAAAGGGAAGGGGAGCTGAAGCAACAGGTTTGTTATAGTTGGTTTGTTACAGGTATATTCTTTTCCACTCTTAGCAAACCAATTTACCTGGAAAGCTGGTCTTCATCCCTAAAGGAAACTATCTGAGATAGAGAGAAGCAGTGGAAAGAAGAAACAGATACTTGAAAAGAAAATGGATCTAAAAATAGCTGCCTTGCTAGGACAGCCAGGGTCTCAGCTGAAACTGCAACTAGTTTGCTGGCATGATCTCTGAAACATCATTTGGACTATTGTGACATGCCTCGTTCTAGCCGCAGTAGTACATCTGTCTGGACAATAGTGCTTCAAACTACCGGTGAGAGTTCACAAAACAATTTTCTTTCACATTAAAAAAACAACAAACAGCAAACAAATACAGAGCCCAGTTAGCTGCACACTTCAATCCATGCAGAAAGCTGGATCTCAAGAGAAAGGGTTCTAAGCCTAATCCTCTCCCACCCCATGCTAGCTGACAGTGTAAAAGTGCATTCAGTCATGAGCCCCTACCTATATTCTGAAGAAATACGCAGCCTAGAGATAGGTCAGCATTATATAGAAGACGACAGCCAAATTAACTCTAAGGCTCCAAAGGGTTTCTGTATGGGTGTCCCAAGGACTACTGTATACAGTGAATGTCATTCTCGCTGAAAGGAAATCCAGCCTGGGAACACTCTATTGGTGCCATATTAAGAAAGTTCATCACTGTTACTTCTGTGCAGTGAGCATTAAGATAGCAGAGTGTTACTAGGCCGCACACCTTCATGCTTTGATATGGTCTACTTGGCAAAATATACTAACTGGCAGGTGTGTTGGCATAAAATATAAATTATACTTATGGCTGGCAAGGCCATGTGGAAAGGGACATGGGGAGTAAGTCAGAGGTGACCTTAGCATGGCCAGGTCAAAGTTCACTGACATTGGCCAAGAAGGCCTGACTTAATGGCTCTGAGCTAATCCTATCAACTGCCAACATCAGAAAACAATAAGGTGCCCAGATGCAGAGGCCAGGACCCCTACTGTGTGCATATCCTACTGCAGCTAGCCCAGAAACCCCCTCTCAACCAGGACACTGAAACCAATCAGTCCATTCCAGACCCCATTGTCTGTGTTGCAACTCCCATCGTGCACTAGACTGGGAGAGCAATCAACTTACGCCCCTTCAGGGAGGAAGAGAGAGTATATAGACTCTTGGTTTTGGGAAGTCAGTTGCAGTCAGACGAAATGCAAGACTCCACTATGTCACTCTGAATCGTGATCTGTCTGCCCTTAGACAGAAGTCTAAGTCACATTTCAAGCTCTTCACTACTCTTCTGGAATGGTAACTATATACCCTCCAAAACTCTCAGCCTCTCTATCCACAATTTTTTCCCTCCCTTTCTCCTTCAGTTAGCTCTTGTGTGAATGCTTGACTGTATGTATCTTGTGGGCATGCCTGAGTGAATTCCCCCAATAAAAACACATTTTTAGCTTACTTTTTAATCTTTGGCTAGTTTTTGTGTGGTATGACCCGGTAAAAATTGGGTTAAAGATCTCGCTGAGTTACCCTGCCTTTCGTTCTGCCAAGACCAGTGCTCCACCAATTCCCCCAGTCTTTGCATTTTTGAAGCGAATCAAGAAGTCCCCCAGGGGACCCCCCAGAAGTCAGGGTAACAAGAGAATGCAAGAAGGAGGTACCTTTAGGTGTAGCTTTGAATCCAAATTCTGCCACTCGCCCCAGGACACACCTGGATAAGGCAACAGTTCTAGAAACTCCAAGGCAGCACAGCTTACTCACTACCATTGGGAGCAACAGGAAGAAATGTTTAACAGGAAAAAAAAATAGCCAAAGATGGGGGAAATGCCTCCCCTTTCTATTCTTCCACGTAAAACGCTATCATCTGACGTCAGTCCTTAAAATATAATACTTCTATAACACGCATTCCTCTATTCACAAGCATCTAGGTATGTTATCTGGGGCAGGCCCTCCAAGGGTGCAGAGAGGCTGACAGGCACAGAAAGCACATATGGATGCAGGTGGTAAAGAGTCCCAAACTGGACACTCAAAGGACAGAGCATTTTGACACCAAACACATTCTCCTTGTTTTTTTAAAAATAATTTTTTCAACTCCTTTTTTTTTTTAAATATCTCAACAGTAAATAAACACTCACTGTCCGTGAAATCTCTATGGCTTGATCTCATCGTCCACTCTCAGAATGTAATTTTTACTTATGAAGTGAAAGAGAATTACATGTTCTCTTTCTCTGCTCCCAACCAGTTTTGCAGCTCTGAGTGGATAACATCAAATGATGGAAATATTTGCTTTGAGCTTGCAGTAGTTTAAAGTATGTCCATGGTTCCAGGTGCCAGGTCCTACATCGCTTTCTTGCTCTGCTTACACTTTCCTTTCCAGCACAGACTAGAGCCATTTTTACGAGATGGGGAAAAAAAAAAAAAAGCCACATCTCTGTGTAGAAAACTCAGTGTGTGAGAAAGGATCACAGACAAAGCTGTTTTAGGAAACTGTAGTTACAAATTTAAACTAGCATGTGTGTAATGAGATTTAGTTTTGACTATTATTTTTAAATGAGAGTTGAGACCAAGTTAGAACTTTATATTTCAAGAAAAATAAAAATCCAATTTGATTATATTTTTCTATTAATAGAAAAAAGTATATTTTTAAAAAAACATTGAACTTTACCCATTATTCTCTTGATTTTACATGTAATTTCTTTAATTTTCTGCAGAGAAAGCAGAGTTATTTTACTGTTTGGACCTTAGTCTTATGCAATTGTGAGAAGCAAAATATTGCCCCAATCTGATTATTACTGCCAGAAAAAAACTACTTTGTTTTATGTTGGCATTTGTATTATTCCTATCAACTGTCTTGAGCCTGCTTCTGTTTAATGAATATTTGCTAAAACACATACACACACACACGAATACTAAATTTGTTTACATATCTAAGGTATGTAACTGCTTAGCGGGATATTCTTGGACAAAATACACTGGGAAGAAAGAACAAGAGCTGCAGTGAGAGAGTTCCTGCTAGGTTGTATCCTCAGTTTATATTAAAATCTCTCCCAGAATTCTAAAGTTGCATGAATAATATAACTTTATATTTACACATAAGTGCATCTTTTATATATATTTTTTGTTCCATATGTAACCATAATCTGAGTGATTCCCATGAGTTCTCCCCAAACACTTTTCTTTTCTTCAGTAAATTTGGTTGGGATTTCAATCACACATAGTCAACAAGAATAGCCTTCTCACCAAAAACTACTCTCTTGATTGGAATACCAGTTTTGTTACATAGATCATTCAAGAAATAGCCAATATTCTTGAGATTCCATCTTGAAATGATACAAGTCTGTAGTTGCTGTAATCAAACTTTCTTTAACACACACACACACACACACAGGCTGAATGGATTGTGTTCAATGCACACAAGCAGAATCTTATACTATTTTTTTTTCTTCATATGCAGTAGATTTAGTTGGGATTTCCACCACACATGATCAACAGGATCAACCCGCTCATCAAAAGCTACCCTCTTGTTTGGAATATCAGTTTTGTTACAAAGACCATTCAAGATAGAACACCATATTCTTGGTGTTCTATCTTGACATGATACAAGTCTACAGTTGCTGTAACCAAACTTTCTTTAAAACACACACACACACACACACACACTGAGCTGTTCTCAATGTACAAAAAGCAGAATCTAGTTCTAAAATCTTTGGGGAATGCAAAATTAGCAGAGGCTTTCATGTGATGCACTCTTCATCATCTTCCATGGTGTGTTTGCTTTTAATGAGAAGAAAGTACAGAACATTATGTTCTGTACTAGGAGATACTGTGCGCCAAGCGTCAAAGTGTAGCTGTGGCATATGTATGGTCTACTTGCCCTTTCAGTTATCATGTGTTTCTTTGCAAGAAAATGAGTCTACTGGATTACTGTGATGAAACTCTAAGCTGACTACGGACATACAGTAGTAAGTTACGACAGATTGTTCTCTCTCCCTGTTCACCACACAGTTGAAAGGTGATGTCTGGTACCTCTTCTTAACACAAAGTCATGATGATTGTAAACCACTGTACCCATTCATCAGCTAATGAGTACAACTAATCCATCATTAATTCCTTCGCATCTACAGACTTACAACCACGAAGTGAATTTTGCACACCCTGGATATGCTTAAAAACAAGTTTCAATTGTGTTCAGTTAGAAAGTAACTTGGCCTATACATTTCCTGCCTTAAATATTTGGATAAATCTGGAAGTCTGCTATGGTCCAACCCTTTATGATCCTTCTGGACTAGAAGCAAAAGGAAACATTCAAGCCACATTATTCCTAAAAGTAAGTATTTATCAACAGATCACCACCCACCAAAAAGAAAACAAAAACAAAACAAATAAAAAAACATACAGTTTCCTCACAGGAATATTTTATACTAAACCACATTCCCTTCCTCTGGAACATTTATACCTTCTCATATTAAAAGTTAGCATTGTTGTCCAAAAAACAAGCTCAGTCAAGAAGTTGCAATTTGACAACTTCTGGGATTTAAGAATGCTTTGGATATAGTGCTAAACCATGGATGGATGCTATGAAAGTGGATCTTTGAACACCAATTTCACATTCCCCCTCTGCCTCAGCATGCTGTAGTTCCCTCTCTCATATGTTTGTTAACTGCAAATGATTGTTTGCTCTTTCCAGGAAACTGCGTAAGTATCCAGTCCTTTTTTGCAGGGTGAACATGAGTCATAATTCAGCATACTGGATCTGGAAGAACTGGCAAGTTATGGTTTGCTACAAAGAAGTATGAAAGAAGAAAAAGGATAAAGGAATTTGTTATGACCAAGATTCTGTCAAAGTCTTTACCTTTGTGCTTAGCACCAAGGCATCATTTGGTATTGCAACCTAAGCCAGACCATCTTTAAATTAATGGCTATAGGCTTTGATATTCAGCGGTTGCACAGACAGCATTTAATTGTTAACTTATGGGATTGCCAACATCCAGAGTCAATTGGTTCATTGAATATTGTTGCAGTTTGACTATAGCTCAACTTTTAGCCTAGTCAGTGAATTAATGACTAAGCTAAAAGTTGAGATATAGTAGAGAAGGGCATTCCATTCCCTAGGAATACGGCAGTCAAGAACAGAATATGTAGGACTCCATTGTGCAATTCAGAACCACTTCTACAACAATAATGTCTTTAAATCTATCAATTATTTCCTATGGCTGTGTAACAATTTCATGAGAGGCTTTATTATAGATCACTCTGCCACAAGCACAGAATTTTATGGGTAGCCCAGTTGACAACACACATCTCCCCCACTGCGTAAGCCTTCTGAGTTTTCCTTCTGCTGCTTTTGTCTCTTTTATTTCTATGACTACTAAAGAAATGGAATAATTGCACAATGCTCTGTGATTTATAGTGCTAGAAACTGCCAGTCACCATGTAAGCAGCCTGTTCTTTAGCCCCTAAGTACAGTACATCACCAGTATCTGTGTCCCTGGTATACACAATGTCACTTACTCATGTTGAAATGCAGTCTGAAAATATTAATTTGAATTCAATGGAAACTGATGTCACAAAGAAAAAAGGCATAAGCAGAATGGTAATTCCAACACAGTATTACAAGGAAAATGGTAGGCAACAGAAAATCCAATAAATGGTGCACTGATTGCTCACACTCTCATGCTGTCTCATGTTTTCTTGTTGCATGCACATGATGTACATTACCCACTCCCTTAGAAGGTTTCTTGGTTATGAGATCTGATCACAGTACAATCCAGGATCGCCTTCTGATAATCTGCTTTCTAATGATATGTTAGAGATGGGAACAAAAAGAGATGGGAACAAAATGTTTTCATATGCAGAAGGTCAACAGTAGCCTAATGCTAGTGTCTCAATGCCATAGTGTTAAACTAGTATTGACCTTCTAATGATATGTTATCATTAGAAGGTCAATACTAGTTTAACACTATGGCATTGAGCTACTAGCATTAGGCTACTACTGACCTTCTGCATATGAAAACATTTTGTTCCCATCTCTTTTTGAACCACATACTGTTGTTAATTTTTATGTTTTTATCAGTTGTGCAGTTGTTTATCAGTTGTGTACAGTTGTTCTGTCCAGTTTCAGGGCCTCATCTCCAAACTGCATAATCGTCTCAATACCTATGTTGCTCATTTCACTGAAAAAAATAGCATTCATTTTTATTTGCTGTTTTCATTATCTATGGTAAGTCCAAGAATGCATCCCCCACAGATACAGGGGACATATTGGAATTCTATTCTAATGTTTATCCTGGTCTATGACTGTAGTAAACTATCTAATTCTAAATCTATTCTACCATGCAATATAAAGTTTTCTAAAAGTAGTTCCATGATATCTTTATGAATAATTTCCAGGAAAACAAATGTTCTGCCAAAGGTTAACATATTTGGTAGCTCAGTATTACTTTATTACATGCCATTACATATTACATTTACATGATAAATGATACTAAATACTAAGTGCTACTTGCTGGCTTAATTTTTTACTTTAAAATTTTATATCTGTATCTATTACATGTTATATGGCATTCCTAAATCTGACTTACAGGAAATCCAAACTACAGAAAAAGAGATTTCACTTAAACATCAAGAAGAACTTCCTGACAGTCAGAGCTGTTTGAGAGTGGAATACGCTGCCTCACAGTGTGGTGCAGTCAGTTTCTTTGGAGGTTTTTAAGCAGAGGCTGGACGGCCATTTGCTGAGGGTGCTTTGAGTAGTTCTGTGCCATGCCCTGTGTTCCTCTTGTGGCACGCCAACTATCAAGATGGTCATGCTAAGCACATTACAAGACAATATATCCTAAAAATCAATCAATCAATCTACATTCAAGATACTAAAAACACTGATACTAAAAAAAAGATATTAAAGATACTAAAAAAACAAAACAAAACATTGCTTATGTACTCAAATTGCCTTCAGTTCAGCAGGATTAATGGGTTGGCAACAGCAAAACACCAAAAACAATCAAGTTTCATGTTTTGAAACACAAATTCTGTTCCTGGACAAGGTTATACAAGCAATTACTCCATATTGGAATCTACTTATATAAAGTGATTTGCATTATTAGTTTTGAATGTAGAGTGCAACCATTACTCTTGCTTGCATTTAACATTACTGTGAATCAGCTTCTTAAGGAAGCTTATTAAGTTTATTCAGTTGGTGCCTTTCCTGTGTTATTCTACCAGTCTCTAAATACTAGCTTCTGGGATTACAGTGCTGATCACATTTTTGTTTGAGCGTCTCAGATATATCTTAAAAGCAGAACTGAATGAGGTTATAATTTTATTTAAAGTTAACATCATCTCCCTTAAAAAAAATATATTTGAACACCTGAAGGTACAAGATATATAAATACGTCATCTCACTGATTATGTAACCTGAAACCAATCAGCTGAGATAGTAAGGGGGGGGGGAGTAACAGGACAACACAATTGGGTTAATATTAGCTGCCAGTCAACCAAATATTGTAAATATTGTAAAAATAATGCACAGCCAGCTAGAAAATTAGAAACACTGGAGATCAAATGAGATCCCAGTAGAGCTCTATGACTGTCAAGGTTTCTTTGTCCCACCGCCTTCTCAAGCTAGCTTGATAGGTATGAGGGAGAGCGCCTTTTCAGTGGCTTCTCCAAAACTTTGGAACTCCTTATCTGTGAGAGGTCTGGAGGGCCCAGTCCCTGCTCTCCTTCTGACAGCAAGTCAAAACATTTTTGTGCTCTCGGGCTTTTACAAACTGACTAGCTTTGGGCTTTCAGTCCTGGGTCATTCTCTTTTCAAGTTTGTATAGTCTTTCAATGTATTTTTAACATTTTTAATGTGTAATATTTTAACTTCATAAATTGTTTTTAAATCTTATACTTTTATGAATGTTTCATATTGCTTTTAATATGTATTGTTTTGATGTTGTTAGCCACCTTGAGTCCCATTATCAGGATATACATGAATAAAATAGCAGCAACAACCTTACTTCCAGTTTAAAAGAACCGTGCCCATAGAACAGTCATGAGACCCAAGTATCTGCGTGATCACAACTGTACAAGTTACAGAACCTTACCTTCTGGTTCAGAAAACTAAACAGATGAGCTTAAGCTTGGATATGGAGATTACATACACATAGAAACAATAACAAATAATTCATAAATACAACTCAAATTACGGGCGCTTTTCCAAAAGACTTAAAAATAGAGACACCAATTTTCATGTATTTTATTCTTGCAGACAGAAAGAAATAATTTCAAGAATTTTTCCTTACTGTGGGAGAAAGAGAGAACAATGCATTTTTCAAAGACTATTCATTGTTTGTCACTTTCCAAATGAGTACTTTGCACTAATCACTCTCACATTGTTGTTCCACTCAGAAAGTGACATTTTCTGTACAGGAAACTTGCTTTTTTTAAAAAAGTTCCTAGAGGAGAAAATTATGTTTTCTCTGGAAAAACTAAGCTTCTTGTCCAGGAAAGGACATTTTTGGTGCATCCCCCATTTTTTTTCATAGAAAACATCATGCTTTTTCTGTGCAGAGAATTGCATTTTGTGCAGTAACGTTTTAAAAGAATATTATTGTGGTGTAGTGGTTTGAGCATTGGACAATGACTCTGGAAACCAGGCTTTGAATCGGCCATGGAAACCCACTGGGTGATCTTAGACAAGTAACTCTCACTCAGCCTCAGATAAAGGCAAGGGAAAACCCACTCTGAACAAATTTTGCTAAGAAAAACCCATGATAGGTTCAACGTAGGGCTACCTTAGATCAGAAATAACTTGAGGGCACCCCAAAACCACAACAGTAACAAATAAGAATGGAGAAAAAAGAAAGAAAAAGGAGATGGATATAAACATGGACCAGGCAAATACATTAATTTAGGCTAAACATGGGCATAAAAATAAATTCCTAGAGTTGACCTCTATACATTACCTGTTTATGTGTAGCTAAAGTGATATGATCTTCTCATCACTGAATGATGAATTTTAACTTTCCAATTGTTCAACTTCTTAGCAATAGTTAAAGTATGTTAGTCACTAGTTAAATTCTGAGTTGCATGTTTATAATTTAAAAATACATGTGCATCTACCTGAAATTATAACATTGTGTCAAAATCTACCTTAAAGGATTGCAAGAAGAAGCAACCTGCTCAACATGAAGGACTACATCTAGTCCTCGTGTGTGTGTGTGTTATGTACCTTCAAGTCACCTATCAACTTGACCCTATAAATTTCATAGGGTTTTCCTAGCCAAAGAATATTCAGAGACAGTTTTCTCACTTCTTTCTTCTGAAATAATACTCAACTAATCTATGTTATTATTAGACTTTGTCTCATGACTACAAAAGTATAATTGCTAGAAACGTGGCAGATCCAATGTCATGTGTAGTTAGTGGTGCTCATTGAACATAACTTACTGAAGCTTCACTGAAGACCAAATAAGGAATATAGTTAGCCTTCCACATTTGCAGGTTTCACTTTTCCAGATTTGATTATTCACAGATTTTTGGCTGTCACTTCTGCTGCCTCCCAATGCCATTTTCAATAGGGACTACAAGCCTCATGAGAGTGAGAAGCTGCAAACAAGGCTTGTAAGTCCTTCTTAAAAATGGTGTGGAGCAGCAGTGGAGGTGGCAGTGAGCCCCACCAGCCACCCACTTCTGCCTTGTGAAGGAACCCTGACGCCTCAAAGGAATCCACAGTGGGTTGAATATGCTGATCATACTTTTTTTGTGTGTTAGATATGGTTTGAGAGCGTCTTGAGTTACTATTTGTCTACTTTCATGGGTGTCTTGTGCCCCTAACCCTAGCGAATATGGAGGGATGACTGTACTTTCTGTTTTACTTTTGATAGTTCAGCACATAGATTTTTCTCACAGGAGCTCTGTGTGGCCCTGTGATGTACCATTCCATTTCCTAAGAGCAATTCTAGGTATGCTACAATATGACAAGATCTATCATCTACTGAGCTCGAACAACAGTCTTAAATATTTCTTCCTCACCCGCACCCCACCTCCATATGCATGCAAGCTTAAAATCTCTGCTCAGGCCATGAAAAATGCAGAAGTTGCTTAGCAACCAAAAGACCTGAAATAAGTTTTGCTTGAAAGAGTTCCTTAACTATTAATAAGCTGATTTCAACTTGTGTATATCCAGGTTTCACTGCGGTGCACTTTATGGGCTTACTATTATTTTAAAAGCCTAGCTTTCTAATAACTTATCTATTATTTATCTTATTCATTTATATCCCACCTTTCTCCTGATGATGGGACTCAAGGCAGCTAACAACATTTAAAACAATGCAAATTAAAAACAATGCAAAATGTTCATAAAAGCATAAATATAAGATTTTTAAAAGTTAAAGAATTTATGGAGTTAAACACTGCACATTAAATCCATTAAAATATCAAAATTTGTTGTTGTGTGCCTTCAAATTGTTTCAGCCTAATGTTTGTCTGCAGCCTTCATGGGCTGCGGGAAATCCGTTACACATTCCAAGCAGTTGAATTCTCTAATTATGCTATTTAACTCCCTTGCCTTATGTCAAGGAATCATCAAATGCTATCTATCACAGAACATGCATCAACTGACAAGCAAATTCCACAAATTCTACAGTTTGTCATGTGTACTCCCAAAGTCTATGAAGAGTTATCATCCTCTGTAATAGGATATAAACCTTCTAAACCTTTTATAAACATCTAGTACCTTGACTCTGCTCATCTTATATTTAAGATATTAAACATACTATAAGAGCGATAGACTACCTACCGCAAATACTCTTTCTTATTACAATGCATGTTAAGTCTCCCTATATCTCCATACCTCATACAGCAGCACAAATTATAGAATTCACTGCTGGATCTGATGATCCTTCTACACAATTCTTCTCCTTTTTGCAGGGGATTAGACACAGAACTAGAAAACACAATTAAAGTCTATAAATTCAGAAGGGGGGACTTTTCAACAGATGATACTTGGCTCAGCAGCTAGAAAAATGGCTCTGAATTTGAAAAACAGGCTCTATCATGTCATGCAGTTCATGTCTGAGTATGATGACTGCACAGAGTGGATGGATTCGGATCCATGTCTGAGTATGCTCTGCAAGCTCGCATCTAATATGATTTTTTTTGTACAAACTGAGTAGGTCATTAGGTCATAGCAAGACCACGTACAGTAGTAAATGCCTTTTGGTGGTCACTCAAGACTAGACAGTCCAGAGGATTTACACTCACTATGAACCTGAATGAAAAGATAAATAAATGGGTCCTAGAACAAATCAAGCCTGAACAAACCCTAAAAGTAAGAAGGCTAATGTGAGACTGTCCTACTGAGGACATATCATGAGAAGACATGACTCACTAGAAAAAAACAATTAATGCTTAGTAAACCAGTGTGGTGTAGTAGTTTGAGCATTGGACTACGACCCTGGAGACCAGGCTTCAGTTCCTCGCTTGGCCATGGTAACCCACAGGATAACCTTGGGCACATCACATACTCTCAGCCCAGAAAACCCCAGGATGGGTTCACCTTAGGGTCGCCATAAGTTGGAAACAACTTCAAGGCACACAACAACAAGGTAGAGGGCAGCAAGAAACAAGGAAGACCGCACTACAGAGAGATAGACTCAACCAAGGAAGCTAGGGTCCTGAGTCTGCAAGAGACTGTTGGTGACTTGGAGATCTTTCATTCATAGGGTTGCTGTAAGTTGAAGTCGACTTGATGGCAGCGAACAACAATGAATCTCAATAAGTCCTAAGTACAGAACTGGGTATAGTGACATCATTGCCATATCCTTACCTTATGTCCATTCTGTAAAAATTTTCACTACAAAAATATACTTAAGGCAAAAAAATGCCTGATAGTTTTGCAAGCTCGGTAAAGAGTTTTAACCTGTAAATTACTGCCAGGTTTCTAAGCTAGGTAATTGCCGCCCTACCCATGAAATAACGAGATCGCAGACAGAGCTTGGGTTGAACTAGGGCAATTTATTAATATGCCTATTTAACAAGGGGTGAACTTAAACTTGAACATGAACTTGAACTTGCGTTTCTGACCTGAGGAGAAAAAAGGGGGGGTCTATGGCATCTTCGGACTAGGGTCAAGAGGCTGCTCCCGACCATCTCCCCTAGCCCGTTGAACGAGATACCGGGCCCCAAAGCCAACCGCTGAAGGTGCATGATGACTTTTGGCCAGCCCTTGTCTGGAAGGTGAGCCCCAAGGCCCATCCCCCGCTGCGCAGCAAGTGGGGTGATCCTAGGGCCCTCCCCAAGGACAGGATTTATCCTCCACCCCAAAAGGGGGTGCCATAGGTACACGCCGAACCTTAAGCCCCTCCCCTTGCCGGCCTGCATGATTATGTAATCAGTGGCAACCTAATTAATACCAAATTAAGACACCATCCTGTGAGGCCAATTACCCCGCCCTAGGCGCAGTGTAGGGTAGGCGAAAAAACCCCCGTATAGGGAAGAAAAATTCCTACCTGGCCCCGAAGCGACCAGCTATCTTACACTGAAACCACTGGGGGGGAGGGTGGGTCGCCTTGATCCAGCGCGAATGGCCGCCAGAGAGGCGGGGCAGGCTCTAAATACCAGGCCCAGCCCCACCTCCTCCCGTCGGCCACCACGATGCGATCTCGCATCGCGGGAAGGCGGCAAAGGCCGTCCCCCCGCCACCCGCGATGCTTGGACGGCGTGGGACGAATAGCCGCTACAGTGTTCTCTGCTACTGGTTACATCCTGACAAGAGAGCTTGAAGAAAATACTGTGTAACATTTAGCAAAATATTGTCAAAGGCATTCAACTTTCACAAGGCTTGTATTTGTTTCCAGACACTGCTGGCCATTTACATTGCCCTCACCACCATTGTGACAGCTGTGACTTTTTGCTCTTCACTTATGTATTTCTTGCACAGCTAGGAGCTACTTGCTATACTGGAACAGCAAGTGCATCCATCATACAGTTGCAGTATCCTTAACAACAGTCTGCCAACAGTTAAGAGTTGTGATAAAGTCCAACAGAAGACAATTTCAAGTTTCCTTCTAATAAAAAAATGATCTTATATTGGGGAAGCTTAAGAGGTTCTGAGGGAAGAAGGCTATCTTAATGGGCTTCAGTTCCCTTATGCCGATACTGGGGCCTCTGAGAAATGCTGCAGGATAGAAAAGTTATCTGTTTCTCTTGTAGGATAAACAGATAGCTACCAGGAAGCCACAGGGCAACGGAGCCCCATATAGACCCAGCCAATTACAACCCACAGAACAAAAAGTACCAGTTACTTTCAGTTCCTTGGTAGCACAGATGCTCCAAGGGAAGTGAGGTTACCCCTCCATCATAAATTGACCAACTGAAAACGTGATGTTCTACATGAGGAAGACTTTCTCCAGAGGAGCTAACAGAAGAGTTGGAATGTAATAGCCTCCCCAATCCCATGCCTTTCAAGTCAGATGCTTCAAATGATATCTCTCACCGCCCTTCATGACTGAATGTTTGTTTTTTTTTGGTTATAGGTACTGGGAATTGCAGTCCAAAACATTGGGTGGCTAATACATTGGTGAGAAGTTGTATGTAACAGAAGCATGGTCTCACATACATCATGTTGTATGCCATCAAATCATTTCCAATTTATGGTGACCCTATCACAGGGTTTTCTAGGGCTGAGAATATGTGACATTCCCAAGGTCACCCAGGCAGTTTCCATGGTCAAGTGGGGAATCAAACCTTAGTCTCCAGAATCATAGTCCAACGCTCAAACCACTACACTACATCACAATGGCTCTCCCATGCATACATACAAGAGTTCATATGGTGATGATTCCTCCTCACTGATGTTAGAATAATATTCCATGAGCCACAGTAGTAATCCTGTGGAAGACTACAGTACATACAAGCTCAACGGAAATAAAAAAAAAAGGGGGAGGTATATTATGAATAGTCAACTATCAGAAAATACTTGGGAAGGCTAGACTCAAGAGACTACTGAAAACTTTTGAGCTAAAATGCAGAGATGGAGCTTCCTTTTTCCTGGCCTTCCCTCTCTCATATGTTCACTCAGTTCCTCTTTCACTTTTCTTACCACTCAAACGTGCACTGTAGGCTTCCTATCAGGTATCTCAGAATGTAGTAAATACCTTTATCTTTTTTGCAGCTTCCCAGACTGCTCCCTTGGCTTATTCTCTTCACACCACAAATGGAAGTAAAAAATAAAAATAAAATAAAAATAAATAAACAATAAACAAACAACAAAAATTAAAAAGCCAAAAGGGAGTGGGAGAGAAGCTTTGTTCAACTCAGACCCAGGCTATTTGAAGGACCACATAGTCAGCCCTCCACATTTGCAGGCTTGACTTTGAAGAATTCAATTATTTGAGTTTCTTCAAACCTTGCCCCCCCCATCTCAGGTATTTCTTTTCTGGTGGAACCTTCCCTTTTGGTGGCTCTGATCAAGCCACGCACCCTTTTAGAAAGCCACCTCTGATCCTCTTCCCCAGCTGCTGCCTGGTCAGCTAAGGACAACTCACAGCCTGATTTCTCAGTACCACAAACCCTCTCTCAGTGCCCCTAAGCACACGCAAGGAAGGAAGGAGATGGGTGAAAGAGAAGAAGTATAAGACCATCATGCTGACCCACTCCCTTTCCCTGAACTAGCTTGGACTCTGGGTGGTTGCTCTCTCTACTGTGCCTCACACCCCCGTTCCCAAAGACAGACACACACACACACACACTTTGATATTTATTATTTTTCCACTCTTGTGGGGGTCCTACACCCCCAACCCTAGCAAATGTAGAAGGCTAATCCTTCAGCCTGCCCAAGTTTAAGATCTGCAGGGAGGCAGATCTTCCCACCAACTGGTGGGAATGCAGGATAAGGCCTTCTCTGTAGCTGTTCCCACACCGTGGAACTCTCTCCCTAGGGAAGCTAGAAGGGTCCATCTTTGTTTTCCTTTGAGAGGCAGGTTAAGACCCTTCTTTTCCAGAAAGTTTTCAAAAATTGATTTCAGCAACAACAACAAAAGGGTTTTTATGGTGCTATACTGTTTTTAAGCTGTATTAAAGCAAGATTTTAATTGATCTTAATTTTGTTAAATTCTGCTGTTATTTAATACTGTTTTAAATTTAATTATAAATTCAATTTTGTACATACAAAACATACAAATATATATATACAATATATCTTTTTCATTACACATATACACATACATATAATCATATTCTCTGCCTTTTTGTAAGCTACTTGAGTCCCTGTTAAAAAGCAAGGCACCAGAGACAAAACAATACCAAAAGAAAATCTGTTCACAGATTGCTTTTGTTAATCAAACTTTGGTGTCCAGGGCAAGTTTTAGATGCTGAGATTCTGTGTTAGCCTCTGTTCACCTACTGCACTCTACTCCACTTTAAAAAGAAAGATGCACTGATATTTCCTTCCACACTCAGGCTACCTTCTGGGAGTCTGATCAGAGAATCAAGAAACATTAACAAACTTTTTTTTAAAAGACATTCTTCATTACAATAGCTATGTCTGCAATTTACAGAATATAAAATACCACAAAAGAATAGACACAGTACTGTGAACTTGGCAATCTAAACTCAAGAAAGCAGCAGGGGGACAGAAGGTTCAAAATAAAGCAATTTGTTTTAACGTAGAGATTCAGAAAGCAGCCTGGTGACTGTAAGAGGAAGGCTAATTCAGGTTCTTGAACTAAACCCAAAATTGATGTCATTCACATTTCCCATCAAGTGCAAAAACACAATACATTTTGGAACAGTAAGCAATTATATCAGGAAACTTATTGCTCACTCTCCTACTGTGGCCCAGGCATGTCTAAGTTCCATGACAGTTGTTCCCAGAAACTTGTGGGAAGCAGGAGACTGGAAATACAGTACATGCATGCTTTGTAATCATGCAAGGTGTATGTATATTCAAAGTGCTGGTTATGACCATTAAAGCTCTATATTGCACAGGTCCAGGTAATCTGAAGGACCACATTCTCCACTATGAACTCACCCACTCTTTGATATCTCCTAGGGAGGCCTTTCTCTCTGTCCTACCACCCTCACAGGTACATGTGGCAGGAACACGCAAAAGGATCTTCTTAGTGGCTGTCCCCAGACTCTAGAACATCTTTCCCAGACAAGTTAGACTGGCATCCTCCCTACTTTTTTTTTCCAGAAAAGTAAAGACTTCTCCTTCTGACAGGCATTTGATGGTTTTAATGGTGTATGTTTTAATCATGTTCTGTTTTATTGTTAAATCTTGTTTTAATCTCTGTATATTGTGGATTTCTAACGATAACTTCTTAAATTGTTTTAAGTCACTTTGAGTCCTGATCCGAGAAAAAGGTGTGACAAAAATAAACAAACAAACAATACTTTTGTTGTGCGCCTTCAAGTGATTTCTGACTCATGGTGACTCTAAGGCAAACCTATAAAAGGTACACTGATGTATCATTGAAGCAAGATCATGACAATATGCCTACCTGCAGTTGCATTAAAATGACAAGGTATATTTAGAAAGAAGGCCTTTATATAACGAAATTTGAAAGATGTTGTAGGTTTTTTGAACACAGCTAGACTACCAGAAATTGACCAATGCACTTGAAACATCCAGTTTCTGATTCAGTTTTTTCTCACATTTCTGGATAGCTAAGCCACAATGTGGAATGTTTTCCACATTGATCTTGACTGGTGCTATACAATGATTACACTTTTAAGCAAGTATTTTGTCCACATTTTCCAGTTGTAGAATTTTTTGCAAAGTGGCCAGAAGCCCATAAAGCCTCTCCTACAGATTCCTGCAAATACTCTGAATTACCACTACCGTCTTCCCTGACCATCAGCCATGCTAAAGTGGTGTTCACGGGAGAAGAATAAAACATCTGAAAGGATCTGAGAGGGAGAATAAATGCCATTCTTAGTCTCTTCATAATTAGTTGAGTACATAACATATGCCCCTTGATTTCTTCAACAGTTAACAAAAGGAAAAGAAATCCCTGTGTTTCACTACGTGTTCTTGGGGACCTTATTTTTATATAATCACTTATAATCATTTATCTTAAGATAACCAAAACACAATGCCCAGTGAACTTCATGTGATAGGGTATTAAATGTTGATAAACTATAAATAAACTTGCATTTAAGCATACTGAGTAAAGAAAAGTTACCCGAAAATAAACTTAATGAGAATGCTGCTTAAAAATACTATACAACTCTCAGTGATTTTGCTTGTCCCTTCCTATCTCCTGTTAAATTCATTTCATGATTCAAATGATGCTTGGCCAGTTCCATAAGATACCAGCACATGAAACTAAATATTACAGTTCGCTGAGGATGGAACAAGATGTTACTAGCTTCATGTCATCTCCACCTTTCTCCCATCTAATGTATGGAGATAAACAAATGTTAACAGGGCATTCCAAAGTTATCCTCTCCTTGTAGGAAAACTCACAACATAGAAGTCTCTACGGCATACGTTGAGTAGCTCAAACATTACAATGAAGAATACAAGGCACATTTTTGTAGCTGAGCACAGAAGTGTTTTGAGTGGCACCTGGAAATGGATCAGTAATCAGTGCTGCTGTTCTAATAGGAGTTCACATGTTTCCTATAACCAGTTCTAGCCACATCTACAGTTTTCAAACACTCTTCAAAGGCAGTCTGAGGTGGAGCTCAATGCAGTTTTCCAAGCGAAATATAACTGAGACATTTGTCACTGTGGCCAGGCCAGATAGTTCCATGCATGTTTGAATCAGAGCATCAACACAGCTGCCAAAATCATCCTCTTTTCAAGCTCAGTGTTCAAGCACCCTCAGGAAAATAAAATACTACTGTGGGGTTGAACAAACTCCAGTCCTGCAGGTGGTGTTGGGCTGCTATTCCCTGCATTTTTCACCACCAGCCTGCTAGCAAAGACCAATGGGACTTGCAGTCCAACGTCATCTGGAGGGCTGCATTTCACTCACCCCCTGCTAACGCAAAGTAGCATCACCACATTACAAAAGTGTGTACTATTCCTCAAATTAGTAAACTGCTTTGGTTTGTCACTCCTACTGTGAGCCAACCTGAAAAGAGAATAGGATTGATATCTCAGGGAATTAATTTTTAACTACAGCTCAGTTAAATAGAGATGAAATTTCCAGATACACAGAAGCCAGCTCTGCATAGTAAACAGTCAGGCTGTTTTCTATGAGGCCAGTCTATCATGATGGAGATTCAAGAAAAAACATGGAATCAAAATTGTCCTGCATTATCTTAAAACTGCCTTTTCAGAAAACAAGATCCTTGAATATCAATAAAAGTTATTCAAACTCAACAAAGAGTTTAAGATTTTGTCAGCTGGAGGTAGTATCACTTTTTCCTGTTTTTTAAAAAAATAGGCCTTTTTGAGTTTTCGGAAGCAGTTTCTCTACAACAGAAACTTTATTTCATAGGCGGACATCTTGATACCATACAACATGGTAAATCTTGCATGAACATTATAATCTGGGAAACTCAACAGTCAGGTATTCTCAGATGTATTTTCTTACAGCAGCATGGACAGTTATTAGTAGATGAAGGTACTTTGCTTGAATAAGCCTTATATATTTTAATGATTTACAAATTTATCATCCCAAGAGCAGAGATTAAAGTAATTCAAACTACAGAACGGCTTAGAAATACATACAGATTTGACTGAAGCAATAATCTACAAAATGTTAACTCATTCCTCAACCAAATTACTACAATACGTAAGATACCTTAGGAAATGAAGACAACACTGCATTTCATTAGCCTATCAATTCCCTTGATTCTCTTCCAGTAGGACTGACAGGCTCACACAGAAGTTCTCTCTCTTCATTTTTCCTTTGTAAGCTTTTTGGTTGAGGGCAAACATGAACACCGGCAATGCAATGGAATGTTGAGAGCCAGTGTAGTGGTTTGAAAAGTTGGACTAGGACAATGGGAAACACTGGGACACCAGAGTTTGAATCCTCACTTGGCCATGGAAACCCACTAGGTGACCTTGGGCAAATCATACTCTGTCTGCCTCAGAAGAGGGCAACAGCACACCCCTTGTGAATAAATTCTGCTGAGAAAATCCCATGACAGGATTACCTTAGGGTCACCAGAAGTTAGAAATGATTTGAAGGCATACAACAACAGCCATAATGGAATAGTACACTTCAGTCATGGAATTAAAGCAATTATACTCTTGCCTCTGAATTAATCAGGGGATTATGCAGTCTGAAGACCTCTCGGTTAAGTATACCTGCCAACTTTGAAATTTTCTTATTAAACAAGCAGGATTTTTGTAGTTGATGCACAATATAAACTCTGGTCAAGTGAAGAGATTGCCAAGAGAAGCTCCATGAAATTCCTCCCCTTGCCTCTTGCATGCCTTTGTTTCTAACTCCTTGTATCCAATGAAACACAGTAGGATTGCTGAGAACTGAATACAGAAGAATTTTGTAGCTTATTTAAAGAGATCGATTGCTATGCAGGTTTCACTTTTCACTGCAGATGTTTGACAATAACCATTGCAATTTTAGAAGCCATGTGCGCACAAGCCTCTACATTCCTTTCAGTCTTAAAACCACATGCAATATTTGTACTTTCAGAACACAAGTTGTCACTTTTAAGATGGCAACAGCTGGTAGGGATGTTAAAGCTAACTAGCTAGGCTGTTCTTTGCATCCCAGGCTAAATATATACAATTCTTCTCCTCTCCAGATCATGGCATGAATACAATGCAAGCATAAGCATACTATGCTAAATAGGAGTCTTCTCAATGTAATTTACAACATTCTTACAAAAGCCAAAAGTAATTGTAACCAATCAGCAACACTGCAATGAACTCCAATAGGATTGAAGTCAAGTTTTTTAAGCCTTTAGCAGTCAAGCAAAACCTCTTGGGCTTTTTAAAACACTGCCATGGCCCTCACCATACAATCTCCTTTCAGCATCTTTAAAAGAAAAGAAGCAGTAACATCAAACAGGCTCTACTGGTTTCTGTTCAGGCCACACTTCATACTACAAGAGATAAAAATCAATATTTTTACTGAAGTGGAGCATGAAGCTATGAATCCACTCAAGGTTTCACCTCAATTATAAGCACTGTTTTCCTTTTCCGAAGCCAAATTTCTCTGAAGATGTTTTTGCTTTACAAAAGAGAACAATGCAAAGAAATTATCAACACAGTTTCTGTGTTCTCTTCTTTCAGATTCTTCAAATTACAATCCCTTTTACAAGCTTGCTTATCAATGACTGTCCAACCTTGGCATAAAATCAAAAGACACAGATCGGGCTGTTTTAGAGATTTAAAATTCAGAATCATGCCACTAAATATTTCTATGATTTATATTAGGGAATCCAATTTTATTAAGAAAGGTGTTTTAACATTCAGTCACGTCACAAACATATTTTATCAGATACGCCTTCAGCTACATGTTTATATTTTTAAGAAACAGCTCTTTCAAACACATCTACCATTCAGAAAGCATTAGGTTATATATTATAAACCTGAACAAATCAATTTGGTTGCACTAAGTATACATAAAACCTCAGCAGGCATTTAAAATCTCTGTTGCCATTAGAAATTGCCATGTGATACACACTTGAGCTTGGCAGTGCTGTTATGTAGCCATTCACAACCTACTTTCTTCCTCTATTTCAACATGTGTGAATATATGCTAAACTTTGTCACTGGATATAAAGTTATTTCCATTTCCATTATTCTAATATGCCTAAGACAGCTAGAGCTGAACTTTACATGTTCATCTTATAAAGTTGTATACTGTGTAAGGTAGCTTACCACTACCAAGTTCACAGTATTTACGAGTTCACAGTCATGAACTGCATGATCCCTGTTTGAGAAGGCTACAGCTAGAAAGTTTCAAAACAAGGCACAAGCTGCAATTACTGAGTTCAGCTTCCAATTTCTAGCCTCTGTGGCTGAGTTTCAGAGAGTGTCTCTACTGTAACTTAAGCCAACAGAAATAAAATAAATAAATTGCATGCCCCATTTGTTTTTATATCTGGTGATTTGTAATCTTATTTTGCTTAAGCAGGTGGTTCAACATTTTCAAAATATCCTATTTGCTGGCGTATAAGACTCACTTTTTCCCCCGAGAAATGCTGCTTGAAAATGGAGTATGTCTTATACACCAGTGCATCTTATATGCTGGCAAATAGTATTTGGCGGTGTATAAATGGGGCGCATCTTATATGCTGGTGCGTCTTATACGCCAGCAAATATGGTAGTTCACAACTTTGGCATACTGGGGACAGTTAAATTATTTACTAGTAAGAAAGATCAACCCAGTTCAGTGTTTAAAGTTCAGTTTATGCATTCACACACAAGCCTGTGTATTTATTCAATCACTTCAGAGGAAGTACCCATCAAACCATGAAAGTAAGATCAAGAAAGCAGAGTGCTTAAAGTGGGATGTAATTCAGCCAGAAAACTCTTGGTGATCTGCACCAGTATAAGGGTCTGTGAACCTGGTGTAAATACTCTTCTGAGCAGAGTGACAGCAGGGGTTGATAGTGAAAACTGCTTCCATCAGGAAAAGAATCTGCTCTGCTGGTTCAGAATTGGTTGGGAGGAGGGAGGCCACTTCCTTTCCTGATGGAAATGGGTCTGTCCACCCACATCAGTCATAAGCACCCATGGCCATGTTATCTCAGCTGCTGTGCCCCTGCTTACAGTTCTTCCAACGCCACTGAGGCCAAAAGATAATTGTTGCCATTAATCTGAAAATGTTCTTCAAGGGAGAACGATTGTATGTGCAAGTACGCAACAAACTCAAGAACACTGATAAAACACAGTTCTCAAATAGGAGATCGACTGCTGTCACACTTTATGTGGAAGGTACCTCAACTGAAATATTCACAGCAACCTTTATGCTTGCTTAAACAACTCCCCAAAAATCACACTAAGGCCTTCAAAACATCCCATAAGACCTCAAACTAAATTAAGAATGCTGAGCATCAGACAAAGAAGCTGACATGATTTCTGCCAACATCCTTTTTTCAAAACAGAAGTGGAAACAACTGTGAGACTAAATAAAGTGCCCTCACAAACTATCCCATCCTCAAAATCAGAAGAAGTTCATTGTGGCCATCAGCACAGTTCCTGTCCTTAAATACTGAGGTTTCTTGAGAAACAGTGCCAAAAAGACTATAACAACCTGAAGGCTTTATTTTTGTTGTAGCTGGCTTCTACTGTGTTCACCCACACAATCAAGCCTGTTGTCGCTCCAAGAATGATTAAACCCTTCTGTTTACCCTTTATTTCTAAAGGGGGTTATTTCCCCCTCACACACACTAAAACAAATTCTAATTTGCTATCCTCATTTTTAAACACATTCATAAGTGTCAATATCTTCTTTAATGTTAGAAATCTTTTGATTCGGAAGATCACCATGGTCTAAAATAGGAGGTGTGCATCAGTAGGCCACGGGGACGCCATCATTACTGCATGGAGGAAAATCCCATTAAAATCACAAATTAATACCATTCCTTACTACTGCCATAATTAAGAGCTCTTTTTTTTATTACTATATTTGTGTGTGTGTGTTAGTGGATCTCTCAGCCACAGGTATAACAATTCCAACCTCAATTATCTTTTTATCACTGTTTTAAATATATCTTGGCACCACAGTCAGAAGAAACTCTTTTGCACAACACATCCTGACAATTTGCTTAAAAGGCCATTTTCAACACCTCCAGACTTGCTGTGCCTCCTACAACAAGTCTGCCAATATTACTGCTATGCTTAAGAGCGAGAGTTCTTACGCACAAAATACATCTTTCTCTTCCTTCCTCTCCACACTTGTTGCTTATCTCAAACTACATCAAACAGATGGTTACAATATTGTTGCTTCTAGAATCAGATACTCCATACCATTCAGACATCATACCAAACTATGCAGAACCCAACCATGATATGGTATTTCAAAAAGATAGAACACCACGTTCTACAGCTGTATGCCTGGTTTTCCTCTTCAGTCCAAATATCACCCTATTCTGGAGGCCAAGGAATAGTCATAATTAAGATTATAAATCCATTATCATGCCAGAGCATAGTTAGCTTTCTTAACCACAGTTTGGTGTGATACCCAAACTGAAAAATGAACTGCTTTGCTGAACCAAGTGAGCAAAGAATACTGAGAATATTATTCCAGTTTCTTTCACATATTGTTAAAACAGTCACCATGTCCCTGAGCAAATATGAACACTTACTGGTAAATGGAAAAATAGCCTTAGACAGCATCCTCATCATTCTCTTTAGAAAAAAGATGGCCCCCACCTCAACCGCTCATGTTCACTAACTTGTCCAGCCAAGCAGTTCAGTAATACAGGCAATACAAATCATCATATATTAGAAAACAGATACTCACAGCCATAATTAACTCAAAGGGGTGCTTATACACCCTCACAGGGGACTGGTATTTCTGCACCATGGTTGCAAATTAGGATTACAGAGATCTGGAAAGAAAGAAAAAGAAGCAAGTGGGAATGGTATCAATATATGCATATTACAGTTGGAACAGTAACCATGGAGACTTTGCATGTCATTTCCGATGACCAGATTCCACATCCCAGTGACACATCCAAGATTTTGAAGAACAAGAATTCAGAGTCAGTGTAATTCAGACTGGTAGTGCTTACTTTCAGAATATTTCTTCTGCAGCAGTTTTTGTTTTTTTAAAGATGTATTATATGGTCAAAGTCACTACCTATGCTTGATGTCATTATCAAGTCTGAAAAGCTGTATTTAGCTAGAAATTACTACATGTGGTTAGAATATGGGAAGACACACCCAGGGCATTACTCTACTATTTTAAGCAACATACTTCTAGCTCTTTTTATAACTTCATATTCAAAATGTGGCAGAACAGCAGCACAACAGGTGGAAGGATACCGTTACAGACAAGGAATGGATCCCACATCTCCAACAATAGGAAGTTCAGGGCAATATTTGTACTATGCATATGCTGTGATTCAGCCATGAAATGTCGAGATGGAATTCTCACAGTTGTATAGAAACACTTCAGTACATAATTGCATGCATTTAAAAGTATTAGGAGCTAGAAGCCAATTAGGAACACCACCACCCCACTTTACTTGCACATTCCAACTCTTTCTAACTGTGACAACTTGCCTTTGGGAGTTTCCATTAAAAAAAATTCAGGAAAGCAGAAGGCTGAGAAGGATGGTCACCTCAAATGCACAAGTGTATAGAGAAACTATGGTCATGTTTTGAAGGCTGAATGCTGATTTAATAAGCTGGGAGCCCTTCCACACTACACTGTTACAGTGCTATCATT
Organism: Ctenosaura bakeri; assembly: GCA_948474755.1. Taxonomy (NCBI): domain Eukaryota; kingdom Metazoa; phylum Chordata; class Lepidosauria; order Squamata; family Iguanidae; genus Ctenosaura; species Ctenosaura bakeri. Next base: position 26,171 of record CAOLHI010003190.1, on the reverse strand, counting down.
CCACTTTCAACATCCTATGGAATCCTGAGGTTTGCAGTTACGGGAGGGGCGGGCTGGCTGGCCCATCCCGTAACTGCAAACCCCAGAATTCCATAGGATGTTGAAAGTGGAATAATAGCGCTATAACAAAGTAGTGTGGAACAGCTCCAAGATATCCACAAGCTTCAAGCACCTCCACTCAGTTACTTTGTTCTTTTTGTTGTTTGCATCCACAAACAAGCAAAGCAAGAAATTTTTGAACTGAGAACTACAGTGAATTGCTCTCTAACGAGTTAGGGTAAGGAAATGAATGTTAAGCTATGATGTCATATTCCAGAGGTTTTGGAAGTGATGAACCATTGCTCCTCCGATTGAATGGGAAGTTATGGTTAACTGAGGCTTCCTGGTTTGCTCATTGATCATGCAGAGGGAGAAGTGAAGTGGTTATAACTACAGTAGGTACAGCAGGTTGCTATGTTTCTTGACTTCTTAATCTGAGGTTTTCACTGTTCAAATATGCCTATGAATTCCCAAACTAATCTCCAGACCACTGTTTGTGCTGAACACCTAAGCTGCCATGGCCAGATATCCTAAATGGAGTACAATATGAAATGTATTGTCACAGAACAGGATGGAGAACGGAGAATTAATAGAAGGAGACTTAGGTGTCAGCACATAAAGACAATGCCAGACTATGACCACTTGATAAACATCTGTTCAGATTTTTGTTTAGAGTGGAGGGGTATGTATCCTCCAAACAGCAGGCTACTGAGACTAGCAGTTATTTTTAGTGTCAGTATATCCAAAAACCTACAACTTTAACTAGAAAACAAAGCCAGCCTTTTTAAACAAACCAACAATAAACAGAGCCCAGACAAGCAGAACAAGAAAATTAGGAGTAACAGATCATGTCTGTGAAATGGGCTTTGGGCTTGCTGTTGCCTTCAAGCTGTATCCCACTTATGGTAACCCTAAAATGAACTTATCATGAGGTTTCCTTGGAAAGATTTGCTCAGAGGAGGTTTGCCTTTGCCTTCCTCTGGAGCTAACAGAGCGTAATTTACTTACGAAATATTCTTGCCTCACACTGGTTTTGCGGAACTCAAACAACTATAAACAGTGTATTTATTTAGCATTTGGAACTTTCAAGTGCTAGAAAATTTGAATATCCTGTACCTCCAAAATAAGTTTTGAGTCCTGGCCATGTCAGTCATTAACATGTAAGGTGACCTTTTGCCGCATCACTATACTCCAAATGAATAAGTAGTTCACTTTGTTAATGCACCAGTAGTTAAAAAATCAATGGTAACGATCATTTTAATCCAGAAGTACAAAGTAGCAAAAAGCAGAGGTACAGACTGCTTTTCCACTTGAAAAACACAATAAAGACAGCAATATAAAAGCTGTCAGCAGTGTATTAGTTAATGCTATTTACCTGGAAACAAATGTAAAATACAAGACCCTAAAAAGCAGTGACACTACCACCAGTCTCTTGAATCCAAACAGCCTTAAGAAGCTGAACATTGCTCCCTTTTGTTTGTGTGTGCCTTCAAGTTGCCTGTCAACTTATGGCGACACCATGAATTTCATAGGGTTTTCTTAAGCAAGGAAAACTCAGAGATGATTTTGCCAATTCCTTCCCCTGAAACATAGTCTATAGCACCTGGTCTCCCATCTAAGTACTAACCAGAGCTGACCCTGCTTAGCTTGCAAGATCAGAGGGGATCTGGCACCTCCAGGATATTTAGGTCCTAGCTTCCTTTTGTGTGGGACTGCCCAAAGAGGCAAAAGCTCAGGACAACATTTTATTATGTACCATGATTTACCAGTCTTGAAGGACACTGTTAGAAATGAACAGCCTCCTAGCTTCCATTCAAAAGACAGACAATCTAGCCCAGTTTGTGCAGCTGGGGAAAACTTCCTCGATTAAACAAATACCCGCTGTGCTAAATTAGCTTTGGAATGCCAGTGAAATTTAACAGCTTTTGTTTTTAACATACGAAGAATGCTGGGAAAGGTTGGAAAAAATCAACTCCCTCCAAAACAAACACACAGAGACTTCTCTGTGGGCAAGACACCAACCAATGACTCTTAGGTGGCTAGAAAAAACAAATCTATCCTGAAAGAAACATCTCGTCACACAGCCAAGAGTCTCTGCAAAAGTATTTAAGCAGGACTCTTAGTTCAAATTAAGCAACTATGGAAAGTAACTGCTTCCTTTCCTCTCCCTTAACATATGACCAGCACGAAAAATATGCAAGGCAATCCAAAATAATAATAACAACAACAACAACAACAAAACAACATCATCATCATCATCATCATCATCATCATCATCATCATCTCTCTCTTTTACTGAAGAGAGACTACATCTGGGACCTATTTACTCTCTAATAATTTGCCATAGACCCCCACAAAATTTGCATGCTGCAAACTATCAGATGTGCTCTTACATAATATGATAGTTTTCTATAGCGCACCCTTCTGAAAACTCCAATGGGAAGTTGAATGGAAAAACAGGTTTCCTCAAACTTAAGCAGGGGAAAGGGCTGGGGGCAGACAGGACACAATCAATAAGAAAAGAAGGGGGAAAACCTGTCCAGTAACAGCCCTGCTATACTTCTGCCCTAGTTGGGAATGGAAACTAAATTTCAGAATCAACAATGGAAAAAACAACTAAGATGATGCGAAGGAAGGTAGAAGAACTGTGTAATGGACACAAACCGAGAAGAAGTGGAGAGGGGGGTCAATAGACTTCCAAGCCACAGAAGAGGCCATTAAACTCATGGAGTGTTTAGTGTCCCAAAGGGAGGAAGAGGGATCCAAGGGAGGAGGCAGCCTGGAAAGCCAGAAGGGTAAAACAAAAGGAGTGCGGAGGCATTTCAGGGCAAGGGGGAAAAGATCACCAGGAAGAGAGCCAGGGAACAAGGGCACACGAGGGGAGGCTGGAGGAGGCTCAAGAGGGAGGATGGTCGGAAAGGGAAGGGGAACTCTCTGCAGGGCCAAAGGGATGCCTTGGGAGGAAGGAAAGGTGGAGGCGGGGGGGCATTTCGCCATTCCAGGGAGGAGGGAATTGATGTGACCAGGAGGGGTGCCAGGAAGGGAAGGAGGGGAGGGGAGGGGAGGGGAGGGGAGAGAATCACTCAAGAAGTATCAGAGAGGGAGAATGAGACCAAGGGATGGGGGGGTGCCAGGAAGGGAAGGAGGGGAGGGGGAGAGAATCATCCAAGGAGTATCAGAGAGGGAGAATGAGACCAAGGGATGGGGAGGGTGCCAGGAAGGGAAGGAGGGGAGGGGGAGAGAATCATCCAAGGAGTATCAGAGAGGGAGAATGAGACCAAGGGATGGGGGGGTGCCAGGAAGGGAAGGAGGGGAGGGGGAGAGAATCATCCAAGGAGTATCAGAGAGGGAGAATGGGACCAAGGGATGGGGGGGAGTGCCAGGAAGGGAAGGAGGGGGGGGAGAGAATCATCCAAGGAGTATCAGAGAGGGAGAATGAGACCAAGGGATGGGGAGGGTGCCAGGAAGGGAAGGAGGGGAGGGGGAGAGAATCATCCAAGGAGTATCAGAGAGGGAGAATGAGACCAAGGGATGGGGGGGTGCCAGGAAGGGAAGGAGGGGAGGGGGAGAGAATCATCCAAGGAGTATCAGAGAGGGAGAATGGGACCAAGGGATGGGGGGGAGTGCCAGGAAGGGAAGGAGGGGAGGGGGAGAGAATCATCCAAGGAGTATCAGAGAGGGAGAATGAGACCAAGGGATGGGGGGGGTGCCAGGAAGGGAAGGAGGGGAGGGGGAGAGAATCATCCAAGGAGTATCAGAGAGGGAGAATGAGACCAAGGGATGGGGGGGGTGCCAGGAAGGGAAGGAGGGGAGGGGGAGAGAATCATCCAAGGAGTATCAGAGAGGGAGAATGGGACCAAGGGATGGGGGGGTGCCAGGAAGGGAAGGAGGGGAGGGGGAAAGAATCATCCAAGGAGTATCAGAGAGGGAGAATGGGACCAAGGGATGGGGGGAGTGCCAGGAAGGGAAGGAGGGGAGGGGAGAGAATCATCCAAGGAGTATCAGAGAGGGAGAATGGGACCAAGGGATGGGGGGGAGTGCCAGGAAGGGAAGGAGGGGAGGGGGAGAGAATCATCCAAGGAGTATCAGAGAGGGAGAATGAGACCAAGGGATGGGGGGGAGTGCCAGGAAGGGAAGGAGGGGAGGGGGAAAGAATCATCCAAGGAGTATCAGAGAGGGAGAATGGGACCAAGGGATGGGGGGGGAGTGCCAGGAAGGGAAGGAGGGGAGGGGAGAGAATCATCCAAGGAGTATCAGAGAGGGAGAATGGGACCAAGGGATGGGGGGGAGTGCCAGGAAGGGAAGGAGGGAGGGGAGAGAATCATCCAAGGAGTATCAGAGAGGGAGAATGAGACCAAGGGATGGGGGGAGTGCCAGGAAGGGAAGGAGGGGAGGGGGAAAGAATCATCCAAGGAGTATCAGAGAGGGAGAATGGGACCAAGGGATGGGGGGGGAGTGCCAGGAAGGGAAGGAGGGGAGGGGAGAGAATCATCCAAGGAGTATCAGAGAGGGAGAATGAGACCAAGGGATGGGGGGGTGCCAGGAAGGGAAGGAGGGGAGGGGGAGAGAATCATCCAAGGAGTATCAGAGAGGGAGAATGGGACCAAGGGATGGGGGGGAGTGCCAGGAAGGGAAGGAGGGGAGGGGAGAGAATCATCCAAGGAGTATCAGAGAGGGAGAATGGGACCAAGGGATGGGGGGTGCCAGGAAGGGAAGGAGGGGAGGGGGAGAGAATCATCCAAGGAGTATCAGAGAGGGAGAATGGGACCAAGGGGGGGGGCTCAATCTCAGCATGAGGGGAGGGGGAGGGCTGTTGGGAGACTTGAGAAGGACACGGCCGATCCGGGTGGGCGGCGAGGGGACGGGGGGGCCCGCGGCAAAGCCTCGAGGGGCGAAGGGGAAGAAACAGGGGAGGGGGTTGGGAGGGGTGGGGGGCGGAGGCGAAGAGGGGGCGGGGAGGAGAGGGAGGAGGGGGGAGGGGCGATGCTAAGCAGTCCGGGGCAGCCCCCATTAAGAGGGGGCGTGAGGTGGAGGAGGAGAGCCTCAGAAGGAGGGGAGGGGGATCAAGAGGGGGAGGGGGAGCGTCGGGAAAACGGAGGCGGCAGCAAAAGGGCGGGGGGCGTCCCTGGGGGGGCCGTGGGAGGGTTGTCGGGGAAGGAGCGCGACCCCCAACGGACACCGGAGGGCCGGGCAGGGGGACGAAAGCAGGCAGAGACAGGGGGAGAGACGAGCGAGGGGAGCCGGGCGCGCCCGCCCACCTTCTACCGCCAAGGCCAGCTGGTCTCTTGCTTCATGTCGGCTCCCCGTTCCGCTCCTGCCGATGTTCGTGCTGGTGATGACGGGGGAGGCGGCCTCCTCCTCGAGGTGTTTCTGCCCCGCCGGTTCCGGGAGGGGAGGAGGAGGGGACCAGAGAGCGGCGGCGGCCCAGCGCGTTGTTAACCAGTGACAGGCCAGAGAAGGGGGCCGGCCGCCTGCCAACCCGCGCGCCTGCGCACTGGCGGCGGGGACGACGACGACAACTCTCCTCCCCCGCTGGAAGGGCTGCCGCGGGTTTGCGCATGCTCCGTCCGGATAGGTTCTGAATTCGTTTGCCAGGGAAGGCGCAGAGGGAGAGGGTGGCGAGTGGGGGGGGGGTCAGTGTCAGTTGCAGACGGTGGTTGGCAAGATGGAGTGCTGTGTGTGTTTATTAAACGCCCGTTATTACCGAACGCAGGCCCTCGTTTTAAAACAAATTGAGTGTTTGTTTTTTAATGGTGTGGCTCTGAGTGTAAGTTGGGTGGCCGCGTTGTTGAGAACAACCTGTGTCTTGTTTCAGGCAGCCTTGGGGTTGCTGAGAAAGAAAAGCTGGGGCAGGGAGCAATTTGTAAAAATTAAACCCCTCTCCCTCAGCAAAGGGGAGCCTCGGCACTGCTAACCAATAAGTCAATTTCACATACTAAAATGTATATGGTGCAAATAAAGAAATACAAAGACGGTGGCCATTTCTGCACTAGCCTGTTATAGCGCGATGATTCCACTTTCAACCTCCTCTGGAATCCTGGGGCCGGCCCCTCCCGAAACTGCAAACCCCAGGGTTCCAGAGGAGGTTGAAAGTGGAATCATCGCGCTATAACAGGCTAGTGCAGAAATGGCCTTTGTTAGCAACGGTTGGGATTAATTTGTCAAGCACATTCAAGCCTTATAGATGTGTATGAGGAAATGGATCCGGCCTGGAAAGCCGCTACAGTGTTGGACTGCGACTCTGCGAAACCTGAGTTCAAATTTGCAATGAAGTGTGGAAACCCACTAGCAGACCTTTGGCCTAGTCACACTCTCTCAGCTTCCTTGAGGAAACAATAGCGAGCCTCCTTTAAATAACAAAACAGGATAGTCGTTATAAGATGGAGTTGACTTGAAGGCACATTGCAAAGGCCCCACAAGAGTTGATTGTTGAGTCTTATCTAGTGTAAGCCACACTCAAAAGGTGTACCAAGCAGGAGGGTGTAGGTTTAGGCAAAAATATTCTGTCTACAGAACCTCTCTTGTCGGCTAAGATTGGTTGGCATGTTATGACGGCTATGAGACCTAAGCAGGGGGCTCCCCGATATCACTTGATATCATTTAATTCGGCCCTGGCTGGACCACGCTCAGCGGCCCCGCTGCACATGTTTGGGTTGGTTTCTGAAACAAGCACGTACTGGCTGCGGCTGACTTAATCGTTCAAATTCCATTTCGCATTCAAGCCAGCATTTCCCAAGCCTCACGTAGCTTCAGGGGACTCCCATACCCATACTCCACAATAGAGGCGCGGGTTCCCGCCAAACCACCCCTTTGGAGAAGGCCATCAGCTTACCGGCCACTCTTTTGTCTTTCAACGCTAATCCGATCAGGCTGACAGTGACCTCACCAGATCCTTTTGTCTAGCGCCAAAACTCTTTTATTCCCTACTTGGTTTGCCATCGCCAACAGGCATGTTTCACCCTATAAAAAGCCCCCATTTTGGGACCTCGTTGGTTCCTCTTGAGTTGCCATCCAGACCTGCTGCCGGTTGGTTCAAGAGTCCCCCTCAGCAATCAGCACTGAGCCCCATCAGTCATCGCTCCAGATTCTGCAGGACATTGCGACCAGGTGTCGTATCACCCGTTATTCCCCCAATTCTCTCTTTCTTATTCTTTTAGTTAGTTAGCGTGCGTGTGTTTGGTTTACCTTGCTCTTGTTTAATAAAGTTGTTATCATTATAACCTGGCCTGCTCATTGCCCGGAAGCCGTAGACGCTGGGTTAAAAGATCTCGTTAAGTTACCCTACCTCTCGCATGTCAAAACAGTGCTCAAGCTAATTTCCTCCAATTTGGTTTTGATTGACAAGTGGGCGCCCCTCACCGGACACCCCCTCATTTCCAGAGTAACAGGCAGAAGCTCTAAAATGGTTGGGACATAGAGGAGCTGACGTACCCCACAGTTCAGTTTCCTCCAAGGACACAGCCACAGTGCTGGCACAAAGTTTGGCTAAGGGGAATGTTTTTGTTGTGTGCCTTCAAGTCTTTATGGCAACCCTAATGTGAACCTACCACAAGGTTTTCTTGGGCTGAGAGTGCGTGACATGCCCATGGTCACCCAGTGGATTCCCATGGCCAAGTAGAAATGTAGTTCTACATAATTTCCAACATCCCTAGGCTGAGCGGAGTTTAGCTTCATCAGAGCTGCAGCTGCCCCTTGGCTTTCTTCATCAGCATTACACTCTTACTTGCGAGTACAGTAATCTTTTCAATTGACCTGGAAAGACACAGGGAAGATCTGATGGTTTTGTTTGGTACAACTGCGGTCACAAACAATAGAAAGAAATGTACAGCACCACACTATGTTAATAGAGGAGCAGAATTTTTAAGTAACTCGTAACTTTTTGAAAGAAGTTAAAACAGCTGTAATGCTATCTTAGGAAGAGCATGCCTACTTCTGTCACACAAGTGCTGGCAGTAACACAGAAATGCCTTATCAGAATCAAAGAAACTGTGTTTCAGCCATATACAAATTAATGCAGATAACAGTCCCCTAAAACAGGTGGGCAAAGTGTGACAGAATTTGACCCTTATTGGAATTATGATTTATAACTAGCTAAGGCTTGGCAAGCCATAGGGTTAGCAGAATTGAATAATCAGAGAGCTTTCAGTCTCCTCATGTGCAAAACAGAGAGAAAGATTGTATGATCCAGAGGGTTTTAATGGTCATGACTGTAATTTTAAACCATGGTTTAGTTTAATGTTTCATTTAGTTTAATGTTGCACCTGAATCACTGTGGTGTCATTCTAGAGTGCATTTCAGTATGCATGCAGAGCAAATCTGGGCATTTCTGGTCTTTAGGTCTGGAAGCAGGTATCAACATAGTGCCAGAACAGCAGGTAGGGATATATGCATTCTATTTTTTTGGTAGATACATAGGCCCTTCTGTTTCTTTCCAAGTGTACCTGTTATCATTACATATTACATTGTGCTTGGAGAGTAACCCATTACATTACTTGTTCTGCTGTCCCCCCTTCAATTACATTTAATTACTTTTCTGATGGAGGCAAAATCTTAGGATTAATAAGACAATGGTATAAAACTGGGAAATTCCTGTTAAATGCCTTTGAATGTGTTCTTGAAAAGTTACTTATGAAAGTAAATAAAAAAAGATCCATTATATTAATGAAACAACTTCGCTGTTACTTGTTTTTACTTTGAAATGTAACTTCTTTACATTTTTGTTATCTAGAAAAGGGAACCAGTTACCAGAAACTACATTTCTTGTAACTTGTTATTTCTAAGCTCTGTTGGTCACCCATACATTACAGGGTTTATCTATACTACAGAATATCAGAGTAACACCCACTTATACAGCACCTACCAGTTAGGTATGATGCATCACTAAAATTATCATGGTACCTTTATTTTTATTGCAGCTATCAACCATTTTAGTGTGACACGTGCAAACTACAATTACATGTACTGCTTATAATTCCACCAGAAATTAGTGTGAGCTGTATTAGTGCTAGGGCTCATCTCTAAGGCCTGTAAATTTTTTAATAAAAGAAAAAATGCATTATGTACCATACTGCTTTGTTTTGCCCTGCCACACACATAAAAAGTAGGTTAGATAATAAAACTTCAGCATTAGTTTTGTCAGGGAATGTACCAACCATTTATTTGCTCGTCACAGTTAAGTGTGATAACAATATATTCCAACAAAACTTCATGTTCTCGGCCCATCACAACACAGTTTCTGGATGGTTGAAAGAGACTGTTCCTTCCCAAATACCTTTTGTGAGTACATTGTGCTCACATCACAACTCTTCTTCTTTCTGTGTTATTATAGGGTGTGGACTGAGAGGTGTTTTGCTTTTCTTATATAGGCAAAATCATTTCCAACACCCAATTATGTTTGCATTTTGCAGGGAAAGACTGAACACAATGAACCAGCTTACCTTTCACATAGCTAAAATCATCTGCTAGCAGTCTTCTAACTGGAAAACGCCTGTTGGACTTTCCATCAGTTCTACAGCTCTTAGGAATGCTATTTGAAAACTGCTGCTTAGATACTCAAGAAAGTAAATATAAACAGTCTACATTCTTTTGCAGGTGGAAAAAAATGATGTTTATATTATAGTTGAGTCATTTCTTGTTAGCAAGACAGAAGCAAATCTCTGGATGATTAAACTTTTTAATATTAATATGTTTTGTTTTTCGTTGTTGTTGATGATGATATAATGCACTACCCAATTGCTTTTTCAAGTCCCAGAAATGGGAACGCAAGACCTGAAATGTATGTATGGTACATGCTTCAAAACAGACCATAATACTGATTTTCCAGACTTAGGGTATATAATTTATTAGTAGTAATGGAGACTGAGTCTGAAATGAGTCATGACCTAGCAGTATGTAAGGCCACTGCTTTCACATGGTTTCTTCTCAGGCTATTAGCATTTAAGGATTCAGCTTGTAACATACAGGAAGTGACTTAATTTCACCCCATCATTCTCAAAGGCCACAGTCAACAAACCCTTTCCCACAAAGTAGTGATTTTTATGCTTGATTGCAGTTTATATAACTATTCCAGACCTACTGTTCTGAAGAGGGGTTCAAGTAGACTATAATCTCAGTAAGAAACATGTTTTTTGGACAAACCTCTCAAACCCTGCAGATTAAACTATTGTTAAAGGCTCATGAAAAGTTGCCTATTAGAAACCAGCACCCCTACTAAGTTGCCATATTCCACTTCCTCAAATTCAGGCATCTGATCTGTATTTCATGCAGGTTATTGAGTAATTTGCTCTATAGTTTGCATTTTAATTATGCAGATTCATCATATTAATTGTTGCTTTGTGTTTCTACTATGTTCCAACCTTTATACCAGTTATAACTGATCTGTGGGGAGGAGCCAGTATTGTGTAGTGGTTTGACTCTGGAAACCAGGGTTTGAGTCCATGCTCAGCCGGAGAAATCCACTAGGTGACCTTGGGCAAGTGACACTCTCTCAGCCTCAGAGGAAGGCACTGGCAACTGCCCTCTGAACAAATATTGCCAAGAAAACCATGTGATAGGTTTGCTATAAGTCACAAATGAGTTGAAGACATGCATCAACTACAAAATTGACCTGAGAGAACCAGTAATAAGCAATCAATCTTTAAAGTGTTGGACTTAGAGCAGGGAGCCCCAAGTTCAAATCTTTGGTCATGGAATTTATCATGTTAGTTTGGGACACTATAGCTGTCAGCACTCCTATCTTACAGTGTTGTTGTGGGGAGTAATAGAGGGGAATCATGTAAATTGTGCATGTACATTGCTAGGGCAGCACAAATAAAAGAACAATAGTGTTAACATGTTGTCATGCACAAGCATGCCCCATGATATTCTCACGACATCACTATTTTTGGCCATCAGTTTTTGACTGATGGTAAAAAGTTACAAATACATTAAAATATCAGAGGGGACTCCTTAGAGTGCATGCTACCTGCTTCACAGGGCAAGGTGCAGAGGAAACCAAAGATGAGCAGCAGTAAGTAAACGGGAAAATATGTTCAGAGATACAGTTTAATATTTTACTACAAGCAGAAAACAATATAGTTTAACCTTGACCTATTTGACTTTTTGTCACAATGTACATGCTAAGCAGCTCATCTAGAAAGTGTGTGCATCTACTCAGTTATTGTTTGTGAATGCTAGTTAAGGTGATGATAAAAGTTTGTATTTTTTATATTTCCATCTGCCTTCCCCTCTTACATTACATCCCCACATCCCAACCATGGGTATAACAATCTAAGACAGCACTGCAGACATCTAGAGCCCTTTTCACACTACATAGTTATAACACTATGATGACACTTAAACTGCTTTTGTTCCATCCAAGATTGGCAGCTGAGATGAAGGGGCTTTAGAATGCTCAGCCAGAGAGCTCCTCTGGTGCCTCCAACAAAACAACAAACCACAGCATTCTGTAGGAGAGGGCCATGGCAGTTAAAGTGGAATTATAGCACTATAAATGTATAATGTGAAAAAGTTCATGGTGATGAAGTGGGGCTGCAGTCTGCAAAGACTCATGCCATAACTTTTAAGGGTAAATACCTAGACCTTGTTGTTTTTATTACAAAGAAGAACAAAGCTACCCCATTGAAAACTTTGGAAGATTTCTTTGTGTAAAGAAAAACAATATTTAAAAGCAAGTGTCAGTCCAATGTGGGAGATGTGTCCTCCCCAACCCATTCTTGTACTACTACTTTCTATGTGTTGCAGCTGCTGTTTTGTTTCTCTGACAGAGTTTACGGCTGGAATGCCTCTTTCTTGTTTTTTGTGCTCTACCACTGCCTGTACTATCCCTTTCCCTCTCCTTGTGACACCCACATCTCTCTCTTCTTGTACCTTGCCTCCCCTCACACCTCTTGGTCCTTGTGCCCTGTCACTGCATCTCTCCTCCTCAATTCTCTCCAATACCTGACCTCATTTACCCACAGTCTCCCTTCAATCCTACTTGCTCTCACATCTAACTCATGCCCTTACAGTGCTGATAAACATTTTATAGAAAAGCTGTTCAAACTAGTTCTTAAATTTAGTGATTTTTCTTTGCCTTGAATGCATTAATATATGAAATGTAATACTTTTTCTGTGGAAGACAATATAAACGATTCGGTTTTGCCTTTCACTGTAATATACAAATACACTATTGTAGAAAATCTGTAGCACACTGATTTTACTTATTCACATGCCTGGTTCTTTATCTAATTCATTTTATTCCTAAACTGAATGAGGACACAAGACAAAGGAAAGAAAAACATTTATAGACATTAGAGTTATTGTTCTGTATAGTAGAAAATAGTACTTTCATTCATAATAAGCTTTAATCTCCCTCCCCCACGGTTTAAAGAAAAAAAAAACTAGATTGGAGAAGTATCTCAATTTAACTTATCATGAAGAAACCTTCCCTGACTCCCTCAATAGTATACTGTTGGAAATTCTAGTGAAGTGCTTTATTAAAAAATATGTTCTGATTAAGCAAATGTACTGTACTTACACGATGGAATTAGTAAGAACAATTGTCACTCAGTAGTCATTTCCTGTAAATAGGACATAGCCTCTGAAAATTGGCATTTTTTCAGGTCAACCAGTTTTGAACTTGTGTCAAATACAGAACTATGCTGCAGAATGCTGGGCAGAGCATTATTATAAGTTTCATGTCAGCTTTCTGTGAGAGTAGGCTAGGTTGCCTACTGTCACGTTAACAGAAGTATGTTGACTGCCTATGATGTCCAAACAAGATGTTACCATAGGAATCAGGTAGTTAGCCAATTGATAGAGAGCCATTTTGTGGAATATTTTAATTCAGAAGAGAGCCATCAATTTGTGTGTAGACAGTTAATATCACTATTGGTACTCCTATCACAGTTATGGATATTTTCTGAAACAGGCTTTCCCCACTTACCTAGCAGGTTAGGGACCAGAACACTGTTAGAAAACAGAATTGGTTGAAAAATGGAACCTGTGTACTGTACCATAGAGAACATGAAGGACTTAGGAAGGCAGCACAAGCAGTTCCAAGCAATGCTCTGTAGGCAAGAACTGATGAAAGAGTGGAATCCCCGTTGAATTAATGGAAGTGTCAAAGGAGCAAGTTGTCAGATAACGGGGCATCAAAAGATGGAGGCTTCCTGTAATTTTAAAATCTCTACTTTGTTCTCCCCACAGTTCTCTCCTTCCCTAAACTATTTTTTACTTTTTCTGTAGAAACGTGCCCTAGCCTCTCTTGATCATTTTAATTATCCTTTAGTTGTTGTTGTTCCTTCTGCAGTGGTGCCATATCCTTTTTGACCCTTAGCAACCAGAACTATACATGATGTGCCAAATGTGGATGTGCCATAGCTTTATATAATAGTATTACGATACTAGTGCTTTATATTTTCCATCTGTTTCTTAAGAACCAATAGCACTGACTTTGTTTTTTTCTCTTCCTCAGCTTTCCATACAACTTCTGCTTGGTCACTGTCCTTATTTGTTTTTTGTTTTTGTTTTTTGTTTTAAATGAAATGTGGGAAGAACAAAACGCAAGAGAGGAAGTGTGAGCCAAATAAATTCTGCTGCCAGCATTCTGCCTTCACCTTCAAAAGTCAATGCGCCATTGCTCAAGTTTTAAGCAGACCAGCACTGGTATTTGTCCAAGGCCAAAAACTGACTCATGGATATTCTTAATTGAGAAGACTGTGTGATCACAGAAGGTTTGGCAAGCCTGTCCTATATCTCTCTCCTGCAGAACTGAACAACTACTGTTTTTGAATGGTCACAAAATTCAAGTGAATGTCATCATTCACCAGTCATGGGGCTTTTGAGTTTCTGCTTATGTCACAGAAGTGGAAGCAGAGATAGGAGAAGCTTGGCCTTCTCAGAAACAGAAAAAAATGCCAGTATCAGGAATTAAAAATCCAGTAAAAGTTTTGTACAAATTTGAGATTTGGCTAGATAAATGAATATTTTCATATTTAAATTTTAAAATTAAAATGTGGGTACCAGATCACTAAATAGCTTGCATCTGGGAGCATGCAATTTCCTGACCTTTTGCTGCACAGGCTCATGTATTTCCTCCACTGGAGGGCTGTAGTGTGGGGCAGGGGGGAGTTGGCAGAAGTTATGCCCCCAAAACTACCACCTTCTTGCTTGTCATGAGTTAGATAACAGGGATATAACACTCATGTGTAAAAAGAATGTGAAAAGCAAGAGTAAAGGCACTCTACTGGTATAATGAGTGGCAGCTTCCAGTTATTTTAAGGGCATATTAAGAAGCGTTTTGATAAGAAGTTTTCAAGTGTTGTCCATGTTGTTGTCATCTCAAAGAGATTTCCTCCCCCCGCCCGAAAAAAGCAACAGAAAATAATGGAAAAGTAATGAACAACGAAATAAGTAATATAATGACTTCACTTTTTCCATGACTCTAAGTAAGTAGGAGGAACGGGTTACTTTTTAAACACTGTAAAGAAAGTAACAGAAGGAATTACAGAACTGGATGGATCCACAGCCTGACTTGGATAAAGCAGTGTCCACAGTCCTTTAATTGAGAAGATTCTATCAGCAGACACCCCCTCCCAAATTTTACTCCTCCTAGTGTATCAGAAGTGAAGAATTTGTGATGATTTAATTCTCAAATACCCTCTTGTAATTGCCTTTTTTTTTTTGGTCAGTTATTTCAAACATTATTTTATTTTTCCCTCTTCTCATAACATTATTCATTACTGATTCAGAAGAAAACACAAGATGCAAAATTATCATCTGTGACGGGTAATTCACTGAAAGCCAGCAGCAGAATGCCAGGACCAGTGAGCTCCTTATTTAGAGGATCCCACTGTTTTTGCCTAACCTCACTCCTTTCACATTCCCCCTTGCACACCTTGGTGCTGTCCCTCCACTACCAGCCCATTCCATTTCTCACGTATGGGGCTAATCCATTTCCCGCTCTCTTACACAGTGAAGACAGTTGCTCCTCTTGTTTGTTGCTGTGCCTGCCTCATTGTCATTTCCACCTCCTGCTCACACAGCAGCTGCTCCTCCTTCTTGCGCTTGGAGCTGGCAGGATGAAACTGGCACTTTTTAAAAGGACAGGGAAGTGACAGGCAGTGAGATGGGAGCAGCAGCAGCAGTGTTTGGCTCAGCAGGAGCACTTGGGTCTCCATTATCCACGAAAACGTATGTCAAATCAAATTTAGTAGTCTTTAGGGCCTTCCCACACTACACTGTTACAGTGTTGTTATTCCATTTTCAATATCCTATGGAATCCTGGAGTTTGTCGTTTAGGGAGGGGCATTTGGAATTTTCAATCAGATACCTCTTTGGCCACAGTAAACTACAAGCCCCAGAATTCCACAGGAGGTTGAAAGTGGAATAATAATACTATAACACTGTAGTGCAGAAAGGCCCTTTAAAATATCACAAGAATCTGTTGGGTTTGCTGCAACAAACTAAAATGGCTACGTCCTGATAGTCATCCCTATCATTCAGACCCATTGCTTTCTATGGAATGTTTACACCACAGCTTTGCAAAAAAAAAAAAAGGTCTCAGCTATCTACAATCAGATAGACTCTTACTCTACATTGCAACGTTTAACCAAGGGAACTGGGACAGAGTGACTTTAACATTTAAATCTATGAAGTCCCAAAACTTCACTCAGTGGATAAAAGCCAGGTGACACTAACAGACTCATAACTTGCTAACAATCAGGCTGCGCTTTTTGTCTCACATCTTGGTTTTACAAGAAAATGAAATCTTGGAATTCAGGCCAGCTAATGGTCCAATCAGCTATGGGGGTGACATGCTTAGAACCAGGTAAAAACAGGCCAACTGGGCAGTATGCCAGCCCTCTCAACAGGAAGGAAGGAAGTCTGTAGAAGGACTGCAACCTACACATAGCCTCCTACTGTCCAAATCCTCCATCATTCCATTTTTTTCCAGGTGCCTTTAAAATGCCTCTGGTTTTCCTATCCTCCTCCCACTTTCCCTCTTTTTCTTCAGTTTACTTCAACTGCTGCAAACTGAATTCAAAGTGCAAAAGTCATTTGAATTCAGTTAACTCAGCAGCAGGGAGAGGAGAGGAAGGGGCAGAAAACAAAACTGCTACAACCTCCCCTAGCTTATGTGTTCTTCCTCATTAATAACATCTGCCATCTTAACCACATGTTGAAGTTGTTGGACCACACATGTCTTGGTTTTCATCTTTGAAACGTTGGAGGGTATGTCTACATGACCTATGAAATGTACAGACGACCCTTCTGCATCTCACTAGTTGATGATAAAGAGCTCAAAGATCGCGGGGTCAGGGGGAGAATTGATAGAGATTCTAAAGAAATCCCACCTAAACATTAGGAAGAACATCTTTGCTGCAAGAACTGTTTGACAGTAGAACAGACTGCCTTGCAGAGTGGTGGACTCTCTTTTGGAGGTCTTTAAAGGCTGGATGGGCATCTTTCAGTTTTTGTTACAGTTGTGTACAGAAAGGGGTTGGACTAGGTGGCTCTTGTAGCCCTTTCCAGCTCCAAAATTCTATGATTCTAACTAAAGCATCTTGGAATGAGAGTATAAATTATGAGGAGGAACAGGAGTTGGGTTGTACTGATTTAAGAAGGTACCACCACCCTAACAAAATTTGGATCCGTTCACAACCTTCTATGCTACCTGCTAAATAGACATCCCTTCTCTAGAGGTACACAAACACATGCTAGTTTATAGTAAACTAGCATGTGTTTGTGTACCTTTAGAGAAGGGCCATCCATGGCTACACGATAGCATGTGACTTTTTCTGAATCACCTCTTGCGATTTCTCCAGTGAAATACAATGTCCTTGTAAGTAACATGCCAGCTATTTAGAAGCCTGAGGGTTTTGAGAAAAGCAGTGACCGGACAAATAAACAGGCTGTCTACGTCAGGTGTGAGAGGGTAAAAAAAAAAAAATACCCGAGGCACCTAAACTAAATTCTATTTAACTTAACAAGTCTGAAACAGAACTGGATGTGGTCAGGAGGAAAAACAGCAGTAAAATTCCACTTCTAAACTTCCTGTTGAACTGCTGCTGAGAAATTATTCGTACAGTACTGTGTACTCAGCCTGAAGGGGAGATGTTCCACAGTGCAACAAATGAACACTGGGCCCTTCATAAATTATATACATGAACTAAAAATCCATATTTGTTTATCTTTTTGCATTGCTTATAGAGCTCTGGAGTCTCTCCTTCTCAGCACTGAAAAGCACACTCAGCACCGACTTCTGAGATAATCATATGTCTGATAACTAGAGGTGATACTTTGAAAAGAAACAGCTGAGACGCAAGTGATTATTACACCTAATGACACATTCCATAGTGCTTTGTGTGTACTTATGTAGATTTGTGATTATCAATACATTTCAAGCATGCTTAGGTCAAACTGATCAACAACCAATGTGGTGGGTAAAGGGATACTAAATATTTTGTTGTTTACAGCAGAAAGTTTATATCTTGCTTTTCTAAGCACATACCAACTTAAGTTACCTTAGATAAAGTTGCAAATAAGAGCAAGCAGGAATAACAGTTCAAACTGCATTTTTTTGAAAAAATACAGATGTAGCAGTCAAGAGAAGACCCAAATTGAATGCTTCCAATAAAAGACTGATGATGATGATGATGATGGCAGCAGCAATATCTTGAAAGCCCAGCAATATCTCTCTCTGGGAAAGCATGTCCCAATTTCTGAGTATCAACATGGAAAATGGGCCTTTCCTTTATCACCACCAATTGGACCACTCCTTCCAGCAGTGCACAAGGTGAAAGCTGGGACACCCATGGCTAAGTAGGGTCAGCCCTCCACAGTCATGGGTCTAGCATTCATGGATTTATTTGCTAGTTAATCCAAATCCTGCCTCCTCACACCTCAAACGCCTCTTTTCTGGGGGAACCTTCTCTCTCAGTTGCTCCAATCAGACTGTGTAGTCCTCTAAAAGCCCACTTCTGGTTGTCATCCTCCTTCTCTTCCTCCACTAGCCAAACTAAGGACAGCTTGCAGCCCAATTTCTCACCACCACAATCCCTCCCCAATATTCCCCCCACACCTAAGAAGAGAGAGGAAATATAGGGCCACTATGTCAGGCTACCCGCTTTCCCTCTCCTTTCCTTGACTTGGTTTGGACCCTGGGTGTCCATTCTTCCCATCATGCCTCTGCCCTCTTCTCTCTCTCTCTCTCTCTCTCTCTCTCTCACACACACACACACTTTGATATTTGTGGTTTTTCCATTTTTGTAGGAGTCCTGACCCCCTAAACCCACTGAATGTGGAAGGCCAAATGTAATCTCAAAGTATGGTCAAAAGGGTATCGGCAGATAATAAGAGGGCAACAAGTTATTAATGAGGAAGAACCCACAAAAACTACTTTGCTAAGCCAACAAAACATAGAATGTATGTACTGGCTTTATGAAAGCCAGAAAAAGGAAGGAAAGGGCCTACCGGGAAGGGCAAGACTCCACTACCTCTTCTCCTCCTCTCCTGCTGAGTTGAGTATGAGCAACCTAAGTTTACATTATAAACTCAATTTGCAGCAATTGAAATAAGTCAAGGGCAAAGAAGGAAAGGGGTGGAGGAGAGAGAAACTGGGACATTTTTAAAACAGTTGAGAAAGTGGGACAGTGGAAGATTAACTGGGGCTATCTGCCAAATCAGGATAGTTGGTAGGTATGCTGAAAATTGCACATGAGGGATAGGATGAGGAAAAGGAAAAGGGTCACAGAGTCTGAGTGAAGGTCTCAGCCAACAAGTTCATATGGTAGAATGGAAAGCTAAGCATAAACTTCTCCTGTCTTCTCTCCGTCTTTCTAGATCATATGTTACTAATCTAATTTTGAACACATGGGAGAGTTACAACCTCTTAACATTCATGATTTGCCATCAGATCTTTCTGGCATGCTTTCAGGATCTGGTAGAAGCGATGGCCCCTATTTTGCTGTGTTTCTACCCATAACTGTCATAGCTGTCTTCCCTTCCCTGGGAGGTGTCTTGAAGAAAACTGCGTGGTTCCATCTCCACCAAGATAGCAAGACTGAATTTTGGAGTGAATTATTAATATGCAAATAACAGATAACTATGTTTGTGTCATCATTAAATAAGTGGCCTTGGATCTGAATCTGTTTCTGGGGGCTCTTAACACATTAGATGGGGGCCAGGAAACTGAAAATGCAGGCAAATAAAGTGCATGTTGCAGGTCATGGTATTTAATAGTGTTGGCCTCTATCAATTAATCAACTCTACTTTAGTTGATTAACCCCTTGATAGAACAGATTAAAGCTTGCTTACCTAAAATAAATAAAAAGATCTGAGCATCACCTTGCCTTATGAAACTATTGTGTGTGATGTTTGGTGTGTGTACTTACATTCTGGGGGAGCAAAAATATCTCCAACTAATATCTGCCTCTGGGAAGGTGGGAAGAGCTATCTTTTTTAAAAACCTTCTTGTTGCTTGCCTTTGATCTGTAGGTGCTCTCAAGGACACGGTGGAGAAGCAAACCTTTGCGGTAACTGAGTCTCCTTTTCTAAGAGATGAAAGAAAAGTAATGATCACCATCTCTTCCTGTCCCTGCCTCCTCCACAAACCCTGGCAAATAGTTAAGGAAAAGTGGCTGCAGAATATCCCCATACCCCAATTAATGTCAGCCTTACCTATGAGACTAAAAGGTCACCAGCCTCCCTTCTACAGACACAACAAAAATCTTGCTGGTATCAAACGTGTAATTATAGTAGTTTGGGGATGCTGGGTAAGGAAGTAACAAAATTAAAGAACTAGAAAAATAAATAAATTGCAGCCACTACACAAACAGAAGGTTGATGTCTAAAACTGACATTCATGGAAAAGAAGATCCTAACATCACCAAGGATTATCTTAACACAAATATTAGCTTGGTGTGTTGCAGTCAAAAAGCAAACAGAGATCCTTAGGAATTACTGGGAAGCTGACACACAGCCTGTGCCCTTGAATCAGCTTGTAACCATTCCTGCATCTAATGGTACATTCTGTTTATGCCACACATTCTTATTGCAGACATATTGAAAGTGGGAATTGGTGAATATTTCCCATAGGTGGGAATGACTAAGGCTGGGGCTTATTTATACTAAATAAAGTGAGTCTGCTTCCATTCATCCAATCTAAACAGCCTGTGCAAACACTTCTGTGTCTAGTCTTTATTCTGCATTGGCAAGCACAATTTTAAATGCTAAAGCTAGGGAAGCAAACCAGACTAAGCAGTGTTAACTGTATACTTTTTTGAATTCTGCTGATAAAGGCATTCTTACAAGCTGCAAACGGCTGTGGTCACATTCTTGGCAGGCAAACAAATCCACTTTCTAATGAAATTTAGAGCAAGTGGAATTTAGGTCACTTCCCAGCTGTGTTCAGTTTATTCTTAACAGCTCCTTAAATATTAAAGGAATGACTGTCCAATTAACTTTGGTCTGTTTAAAACAAACAGCCAGTGCCTTCATTCAAAAAAAAAATCCATGATTTGTAACTTTCCACTCCCCTGTTTCATGTTTTCTAATGTGAATGTGGAATCTGAAGCCACCCATTTTCTTTTGACAGTAAAGGGAGGGTTTTTGTCCCACACACTCTCCGTAAATAAGTGACCCAAATCCGTCTCATCTCTCAACAGTTTCCCCCTATGCTGCCATCTTAAAATAAAACACCATTCTGCTGCTTTTCTATGTAGTTCAATGAAATTCTTATCAGATTACCACATAGAGAATAACACAACATAAAGATGTCAGTTCATAACAGGAAGGCAATTGCCAGCCCTATCGCTCATTCCTTTCTGGAGGAATCCTTGTAAACAGAAATCATCCCCTGTCTCTAGTTGTAACAAGTACTGACTAATCGATATGAGTATGTACAAAATAATTCACTACTTTATATATAGTACAGGCTGATTTGGGTTAAAATTTGCTAAATTTAAGCCCCCAAAATGTAAACAATGGTCTCTTAAAATATATAAAGTATATAAAATATAATGCAGAAAACTCTGTGTATGATACAGTATGTGCATGTTATTGAGAACATAGAGACAGGCTGATTCCAGGCACGAAGCCTTACTAATTGTAAACAAAGATATGAAAATGTCAACAATTCTTTGACTGATAATACGCTCATAGCAGGTGCAGCACACAGAGCAATGGCTGATGCAATCAGCTGGCTGATGTAATCTGATGGAAGGCAGCCAGAAGACAAGATCTAACACTAGCTTATTTGTTTATATTACCTCCAAGAAGCTAATTGGAGGAGAGAGGATTGTTGATATAAATAAGGTTCACTAGAGATCCCTTAAGTCAATTGATTATAGGTAATTAGGCTAGGGAGGATATAAAACAGTCAAGAGGAGATAGAAGTCAGACTGCTCTGGTGGCGCGGTGGTTAAATGCCAGTACTGCAGCCACAACATTGTGAGTTCAATCCTGCCGGGCTCCAAGTTGACTCAGCCGTCCATTCTTCCACAGTTTGGTAAAATGAGTACCCAGCTTGTTGGGGGCAATTAGCTAACACATTGTAAACTGCTTAGAGATTACTTAGGTGATAAGCAGTATAGAAATACACATGCTATTGCTATGCTATTGCGCTGCTTGTTACTATGGTTATGATATGTCTGGTGAGAGCACTAGATATCCTTTTGATATCAATTAATGTGGCCTTTGCTTGACCTTTCTCTGCCACCCTACTCCACATGTTTGCAGCAGGTCCACCGGACAAGCACATATTAGGCGCAGCCGTTAGTGGTTGTAAATTCCAAACCTCATTTAGGCAGGCAACTTAAGCCTCTCCGATGCTTCAGGGAAAAACCTTCTTGCAAACCAGCCTTGCTCAGCACGAATCTACACAAAGACGCACGGCCGAGTGCCGAGCCATTCCTTTATGTTGGGCTATTTGCATACTGGCCATACTATTGTCGTCCAGTGCTAAGCTCATCATGCAAAACCTGACCTTTTCCAACGCCTTTGTCCAGCTACAAATCCTCTTTGTTCTCACCGAGCATGGCATGGCCTGTAGGTAAAATCCACCCTATAAAAAGGTCCCCATTTTCAGGACTACCTCGGACTACTTTAGACTTCCATCCCGCCTTGCTGTCGGTTTGTCCAGTGAGCTCCCCTCAGCAAACCGCGCTGAGCTTTCTTCCCCTCAACCCCCGCTTCTCTCCAGGACTATGAGACCAGGTGTCGTATTACCCATTCCCCAAAGCTCTCTATTCCTATTTCTCAGTTAGCTAGTGTATGTAGTGTCTTTTGTGTTGTTTGTCTACAATAAAATATTATCTGTTACTTTAAAACTTGTCTAGCCGCTCTCTGACCTGAAGCCGTAGACATAGGGTAAAAGATCCTAGCCAAAGTTAACCTGCCTCTCGTTATCTTAAGAGAGTGCTCGTGACTAATTTCCCCATCTTGTGTTGTTGTTTGGTTATTTGGGCGCCCCTCCCGGGACCTTCAACATACAGGGTAACATGCTAGTCTCCAACATATGACAAGAAGGCTGCAATGCAGTATCCAAGCTATGCTGGTCCTAACTGATAAACTGCCCAGATATGCTGATAGAGACTGCTGGTAACAGAAACAACTAAATGTATATCTTTCCCATTATGACTGTAATGGATGCCTGTTATGGATGTTTGTGTTTTATGTTTAACTTTTGTAAATAAAGGTTTGTTTTTGTTTACATGCACTTTGGCCTGTGGAATAGCTGTCCTTCTGAGAGCTTGGTTGAAAGCTGTGATGGCAGAATTGAGAGTGGAAGAATGATGCCTTGTTGAAGATAAAAATAGTATAAATCATCATAGGAATCTTGAGGGCATTTAGATTGACCGCACAGTTGATGTCACACAAGGGGGACAGGAGGAAGTCCTTATGTGCGGCAGAGGTGGGGATCAGGGGAAGCCCTCACACTGAATGTTTGCCGTGAACATTGTGGAAGGCTTCACATTTGGTGGGTTAAGAGTAAAGACCTCCAGATTGGCTACCGTGGTAGGACTGCCTGAAAGGAATCTTCACTGTTGGTGGCACTGGTCTGATTGCCTAAATGGAAACTCTCACACTTGATATATACAGTGGTGGGGAAAATGGTAGAACCTACACATAAAGAACCTACACATACCCCATATTTGGTGGTCCCAGTGGTGGGATAGAAATGGAAATCTCCACACTTGGTGGGAGCTGTGGGATTGCCTGAGGAAAGAACCCCACAGATGTCCAAGCAGCCAGAAGGTAATAAAGAGACCTCAGACAGAACACAGATTAGCTGACAAATGGCAAAGGACCCACAGTCTAAAGAGACAGGAGTGGGGAAACATGCCTGTCCTCTCTCTCTCTCTCTCTCTCTCTCTCTCACACACACACACACGGTGATATTTTCTGTGTTTAAACATATTATTCAGAGGTGAAATAATAACAGTATTTTGCCACTACTGAAGCTTTTAAGATGAGGAACTTGGGGAGCTGCCTGTGTTCTGACTGAATAGTCTGAGAGGAAGTTATTATCTAGCTCAATGTTGTTTACAGACTGGCAGCAGCTCTCCAAGGTTTTAGAGAAAAGACTTTCCTAGCTCAGACTGGAAATGCCACAGACAGAACAGGATCTTTTGCAAGTAAAGCATATATTTATAGTTTCTTTACCTCAATATGGTGTAATAGTTAGAGTGTTGGACTGGGACTTGGGAGATCCAAGTTTGATCCCCCAACTCAGCCTGACTCAGCCTGGACCCATAGCTCTCTTCCAGCCTGACTTGCTTGACAGGGTTGTTGGTGACAATAAAATGCAGAGGAAGAGAATCAGGTTTGTCACCTTGAACTCATTAGAGAAAGCTGAGGTGTAAGAGCAACTAGTTTCTGTGATGCTAGAGGGAAAGGGGACAGGACACCATGGAAGATCAAAGTCTTCCTTCTCTTCCAAACTGAGGCAACACTGGGGAGCAGCTGTAGCAGGGATCCTCCCATATTACCCATGTTCACTCACATTCTCCAAGCAACACAGAAGAAACTGCAATGCAATCCAGTGCTTTCCATAGCACACAGGTATGACAAGAAAGGACTTACATAAGCAGCACATATAATTGTACCACTGCAACTCCTGAAAAACCAGATCAATCTGTAACAAAAAATAATGGAAGTCCAAATGGGTCTCTGATCCTAAGAAATCTTTAAAAGACTGGAGTACATATCTGCCAAAAGGTCTGAATAAAAGGATGACATGGTACTGTAGGTTATATATCAGATGAAGAAACTAACAACCACCTCTGAGTATTCCTTGTCTAAGAAAACCCTATGAAATTCATGGGCTTGCCATAAGCTGACAGGCAACTTAAAGGCACATACACACACGTGTATTAACAACAGCTTGAATTATGGCACACCAATCGTTTATGCCTTTTCACCACGATATTTTCTTGCAAGACTCATTCCCTTGACAAACATTTCTTGAAATCTTTCAGCTTTCCCTTCCCCTGCTACTTTTTAATCTGTCTAATGTAGACCGTATACTATCTTAGGACAAGTTGTGTATCCTCTACTGCATCAAGCATACTTGTGTGGTTGACCCAGGACATTTTTCTGCCTGAGGCAGAACTGCATACAGTGTCTAGTACCAAGGAGAGGGAGACAGTGCCACACTGTTTTGGTTCATCAGAAAGAAAATCTCACAAGCACCTTGCCTAATCCTTGACTATACAAATACAATAGCATGTTAAATAACTAACCATCTGCTGCAACTTTCATGTCACCTAAAACCTGTTTCTTGAGGCAGCCATCTCACTCTGTCTAATGGGAGAATGATTTTGGCAATGTACACATGTATGTGTAATAAATGGTATTTCAACACTTTATTCTTCCATCAATGTTCAAGATGATGAACAATGAACCATTGTTTGGGTTTGTGATATTTTAGGAAAACACTACCCACTTAATTTTGTTTTCACATAGCATAAGAATTCCTTCTCAAGATCTCAAACTATCCATATCAGATACAAAATTGTCCAATAGTGTTAAAATACACTATTCCTGCCATACTTGTCCCAGCCTGGCTGTCTTCTGTTTATTCCTTCAAACATCTTTTTGCAATTATTTAAGAGGGAGTTGCCTAGTGGCTTTTTTCCAGTTTCGCTTCATAGGCAAATATCTTGGGTATGCATTTATATGGACACAGTTTCTATTTTATGTGAAGCAGTATCCTAAGGAATCTGGCCATTGCAGCTGTTCCTTTGCACAACCTCTCCCACAGCAATAAGGGGCGAGGGTGTTCCAGAAGTAGCAGTAGCCCCCTTTCACCTTACCCACCCCCTTGCTCATTAACATTACTGAATCCAGTTCATAGAAAGCTTGGCACACAAACAGACTCTTCTATTATCTGGTAAAGAACAGCTGCAAATACAGAGCCACGCACAACTTGCTGGTGGAAGCACAATGGAATCACAGTGTGCCATCCAGGAAGCCAGTATAGCCCATGCTTGAGTCTATTGAAACCTCATGTAATAACTGGATTTGGGGGCAGGGCCTGAATCTCATGAAAGGGATTGTGCTATACGTGCACCCCCTCACATACACACCATAGAAAGTTCAGCTCCATGTAAACCAGGAAGGACTAAAGGGAAGCACACTCAAAATGATCATAACAAAATGTTTTGAACTAACTCCAAGGAATTTGAATTCTCATGCTTGGATCATCCTAGTGATATTGTGGGATGAGTTTCCCGTTCTATAGCCTGAGCAGTGTTGCTGTGAAAAGCCCAATATGGATCTTACTAAATAGATACCTAAAACTGGCTTGGCAGTTTTCTCCTTTGTGCATAAATTCTATGTGTTAAATTCAGCTTATATCCAGAAATTATTTTTAAAAAATACTGAGCAGAACTTTGAAAAGTCTTTAAAGATTAAAGGCACAAAGGAAGAGGCAGGAATGATCAAGGATTGGAATCAGTGTCTCAATAGGTCTGTCCTTGATACCTGGGGTTGACTAGGTCCTTGAAACTGATTCACACACACTTCACAAATAATAAATGTGCAGTTCTAACCATCTTTAGGCTCACCACGACAATACACCTGTTTCAGCTAAGATTTTCCAGGCATGAGATGACAACCTGCATATAGAAAATCATACATGTATCCAT